>SJYW01045887.1:1272660-1283467 GCA_006410735.1 Raphicerus campestris | reverse complement strand
GGAAGATCCCTGGAGAAGGGTATAGAAACTCAGTCCAGTATTCATGCCTGGAGAATCCCATGGACAGAGGAGCCTGACAGGCTACAGTGCATAGGATTGCAAAGAGTTGGACACAACTGAAGTGACTTAGCATGCATGTATACAAGTGCAGACAGGTTATCAGCTCGGCTTACCTCCCCTCCCCTCCAGCTTTTAGGAACCAGGTATATGCCACTCCCTCCAGGAAGCCTTCCCAGATCCTCTCCCTCCTGGTCCCCATATGCCCTGCCCCACCTCTCACCTCTCTCTTTCAGTAGACGGATTATATGTCGGTGCCTCTTTTAGGTCAGACACCAGCCTTGCTGATCTCTGGATGTGGGTTCCCAGCAGAGTGTCTAGCACGAGGTTTGTATGCTCGTTAAAGTGTAAAAAATAAGTGCAAGAGGGAAGGAAGGCAGGCTCTTGCAAAGGAAGGAAGGAAATAAGGAACTGTTAGCACCCCTGAGAGCTGCTCCAGCCCCGAACTGAAGCCGGTCCTACCTGTGGACGGTCCCCAGAAGCATCCTTCACCTTGACAGTCACACTCCCACTTGGCTCAGAATCTTCAGCATAGTCCGGAGGAGGCTGGATGTGGAGCCGCGGGCCAGCTTCCGTTCTGATCTGCACAGATTTCTAGGCACAAAAAGCCAGACCGTTTCAGATATGGTGAAACGAACTTCTTGATTCCTCTGAGGGGGGAGCGTGGTAGGGACTCGTCGTGGGAGGTGGTCAAGGTCATGGTGCACCTGACTGGGCGTCACCCAGACAGGCCAGCTGGATGGGCTGAAGCACTCCTATTCAAGTCTTTACTGGTTCTTACACCCAAAGTGTGTGCAGTAGAATTTTACAGTAATTTTTTGCTTGGACATATCAGTAGAATTTTAGTAGGTGTTCAACTTCCCCAAATGGGCTTTCTGATCTAAATAAGTTTGGGAAAGCCCAAGTTTGGGACCAGGACTTCCCAAGGCCTTTAATAGGCCCCCTCGTCCCCTCCTCCACACACACTGGGGACAATCCTAAAAATAGTGGGTTGGCCAAAAAGTTTATTTGGGTCTTTCCATCACATCTTACAGAAAAACTCAAATGAACTGTTTGGCCAATCCAATAACATACACATGAAACAGATCGAGAATTTTTGAGGCCGTGGAAGCTGTGTGGTGGGACCCTACCCTCCTAGCATCCCTGGAGCCATTCTTTGGGAAACCCACCCCTTGGCCCCATGACCCCTGAACGTCCATTTCCCCTCCCTTTCTTGTATTGCAGGTGCTCCCAGCATTCCCTGTGAGTGGGGGTGGGGGAACAGGTGAGTGTGTTCTGGCCTGCACCCTTCATATTTGGTTTTCTCACCTTGGTCACATTCAAAACATGTCACACGTTCAAAATATGTCTCAAGCTTGAGGAGTGTGTGTATCTTCAAGGTTGTGCCCACCCTTGCCCTGGTCCCCTTTCCTGCCAGCTGGAGTGAGGAGGTGATGGCAAGCTGCTGAGCATGGTGGGGGGGGGACAGCCTGTGGAGGAGGCTAAAGAGACGAAAGAGGCTATGCCTGGCCTCCTCTGCCACCTCTCGGAGCAAGGTGATGGCCCACGACTAACCTCTGCTGGAGGCACCAACTTTCACGTTGTTGAAGCCAGAGTTACTTGGGCCCCCTTGCTTCTGCAGCTGGACTTGCACCCCAAATAGTACACCTGGCATGTGAAGGTCTCCACAACCCGGCCCCACCCTCTTTCTCCTACGCTGATTCCCACACACACACTCACACACCTGACACCTGGGCCAAGCATAACTGTTTCCTGGCCCCTGAGTATCAGGAGCTTTGTCAGCCTAGCAGTCCATCCAGTGGGTAGTAGGGCTACACTACTCGCCCTACGTGGCACCAACTAAGGTGGCCAGACCTCCCCCTCAAGGGTATATTTCATCCACTGTGAACCCAGGAGCAAACTGCCCAGCTAGACAAGGAAAGAAACTGTCACTGGATCAGCACTCTGACTCCCAATGTTGGCTGTGCTAGACTTGGTGGACAAGACTGGGGCCAGCGGAGGGCGAGGGGCAAGTCAGGTGCCCAGGGAGCAAAATCTAAGGGGATGCCTCCTATTGGTGAGGCTGTGCATGCGCACAAACCCGAGAGCCAGGGCCTCTTTAAAATGTCACTTCCCTGGCTTCCCTGGTGGCTCAGATGGTAAAGTGTCTGCCTGCAATGCAGGAGACCCGGGTTCGTTTCCTGGGTTGGGAGGATCCCCTGAAGAAGGAAATGGCAATCCACTCCAGCACTCTTGCCTGGAAAATCCCATGGACGGAGAAGCCAGTCCATGGGGTCGCAAAGAGTCGGACACGACTGAGTGAATTCACTTCACTTCACTTCACTTCACCTGAGATTCTGATGGGCTAATGGGTTTCCCTGGTGGCTCATAGTAAAAAACCACCTGTCAATGCAGGAGACCCGGGTTCGATCCCTAGGTTGGGAAGACCTCCTGGAGAAGGGAATTGGCAACCCACTCCAGTATTCTTGCTTGGGAAATCCCATAGACAGAGGAGCCTGGTGGACTACAGTCCATGNCCTGCTGCCCGCTGTGTGTGGAAGCTCTGCTCCACCTGCTCACTTGCTGGCTTCCTTGAGGCCCCAGGTCACACAGCACCTCATCAAGGGCAAGCCCCCTTGCCATGCGCAACGTGGCAACCTCTGCCCACTTCCTCCGGCTCCTCACTCTGCCCTAGTGTTAAAAAGTGTTAGTTGCTAAGCTATTTCCGACTCTTTGTGACCCCCATGGACTAGCCCGCCAGGCTCTTCTGTCCTTGGAATTTTCCAGGCAAGAATATTGGAGTGGGTTGCCATACCCTTCTCCAGAGGATCTTCCCAACCCAGTGATCGAACCCAGGTCTCCTGCATTGCAGGCAGATTCTTTACTGTCTGAGCCACTATGGAAGCCCTACTCTGCCCAGTGGCATACTGTATATTTGTCTGCTTTATCTCCAGGATCTAGATGGTGCCTCGGATGTGGTGGGGACTGTGGTACATACAACACGCTCTTGTCTAAGGGGAGAGCTATCCCCCAGCTCCACGCTTGGCTGTCATTAAAGAATGTGATTCCCAAATCTTTCGATTTTTCAAGAAAAGTCCTCAGTGCAGATTGACATGGAATCTCCTGATTCTTAAATGTCAACTAGTAATTCATATCTTTCTAAAAAGCACAGTCAACGGAGGAGAGGGTGGAGGCCAACAGAACATGCTTGCACATGCCCCATCTGTGAACTCAGAGCACCAAGAAATTGAAGTTCACTAAGGATCTGATGGAAGGCAAAAAGGCTAGTGTGTTTCAACAGTGAAGGTCAGATGAAAAGTACACACGCGGACAGCAATTCCTTTTGCTCCACTTCAGGCTGTGCTTGCAAACAGTGTGAGGGGGCCTGAGTATATTTAGCCAGGTGTTTGTTTTTTTTTTCCTCCCTTTCCCTGTTCAGATAGCATCTATTAAGGCTTCTGCCTTTGCTGAAAACTGGCATGGCCATTTTACTTTTTCACTTAGGAGGAATGTAACTCCAAGGGGAAATTGACTGTGAAGCCTCATGGAGGGCCCCCTCAAGATGGGGAGAAAAAGGGAAGGAGGAAATACAATCAAGCACTCACAGTGGAAAAAATTAAGTGCGGGCAAGTGGGGCGATGCTGCTCCCGAGCAGGCACCCCCAGGAATGCTAATGGAGCTTAACAGCTTGTAAGGGACAGGCTGCCTGGTGTTGCAGGGAGCTTGGGAGCTTGCAAAGGAAGGAATATATGTTCATTTAACGGGGTAGGGGTGGCGGTGGGGGATACCAAATGGCCAAAGGAGGAGAGAGGATTAACATGCTTGAAGGCCACACAGGCATTCTGAGACGGGGCGGGGCTGGGGCTGTGACAGACAGCTTGGCTTCAAACCAGCCTCCCCAGCAAAGGGAAGCTTAAGGCTGTTAGCACAAACTCCTGAGCAGGGAACCTTTTGGTTGATTCAAAAGCAAGTGTGTGTGTGTGTTGTGTGTGTTGTGTGGGAGGTGGGTGTTGAAGGCAACAAAGTCCACAGTTTTGCCCGCTGTAAAAATCCCATTTCTATGGACTGTTTACAGAGACAAGGTCATTGGGTCCTTCCATAGAAAAGAACGTTTTTTTTATCCAGGAAGAACAAAAATTTGCAATTAATGTTCAGATTTTCTGCAGGCGGAATGTGAAACAAAGTGATCCCTTGCTCCTTAATTGTCCTTCCTTGACGAGCAAAGAAGGGAAGACCAACATGCAACGGTGATCAGAGGAATGTTTCCAGGGTGACATTCCTGTCTCCTTTGTGAGTCATTTTCATTCTAGAGAAGCAGGTTTCAGGTACAGAAGCGGCGAGCGGAAGGAAGAGTCTGTCCTGGGGAGGCTGTGGAATCTGCAGCTTGGGTCCACGGCCGAACAATCTCATTCTCAGCAAATGGGGCAGGACTGGCTCAGCAGCTTGACTTTGCCTCCTCTCTGAAATTCAGCTTGCACATAACCATGGTGATAATCTACACACTCATCCTAACTGCAAAATCAATGCCCTTGAATAAAACCCCATCCTCCGTCCCCACCCCTTCCCTGCTCACTGTGCACACTGTCCCGTTGGCCGCCCTGCTCCTCCGACCTCATCACCTCCTAACTCCCCTTTGCTCACATCATGCCTACATCGTTCGCCTTGAACAAGCCCAGCCTCAGGTCCCCTGTGCCTGCTGTTCCCTTGGCCTGGAATGCTTTTCCCCAGCCGGCTCTGTTTGATCCATCAAGTTTCAGCTGAAATGTCACACCTGAGAGAAGCATCCTTCCCTTTCTATTATCTAATGTTCCCTCTTGCCCACACTGTCCCATCTCCCCTTTCTGTTTTTTTTTCCCTCCCTAGAACACATTATTTATTTCTTGATTTTCTTCTTTTTTAAAACTTTGTATTTCACTTTTAATGTTTACTCTGCATGTCTTGAAAGGTTTCTGAGTTTTTTACTTTATTCTTTATAGTCTGTCTCTCCCTCTGGAACATAAGTTGCTTAAGAATAGGAGCCATGGCAGTTTTGTTCTTTTCTGTGTCTCTGATGCCCAGGATTGAGCCTGATGCTCAAAAGTGGGTACACAACAAATGCATGGTGAAAGGGAGACTGGGATTTACTGTCACAGTTCCAAGGATTTCAGAAATGAAATGACAATTGGAGGAAGGGAAGGGAAACACCTCAGGGGTCGACCTTGTCAGCTGCTGCATGGCTGAGCTACAGCCACACATGGGCCTCTGGATGTTTCCATGTGTGTGGTTCTGCTGGCCTGGGCAGTGGGAGTGGCAGAGGGTTGGATAGTCAAAATATTCAACAGCAGGTGCATGCATACAGGGTTTCCCGGGTGGCTCTAGAAGTAAAGAAACTGCCTGCCAATGCAGGAGACACAAGAGACATGGGTTTGATCCCTAGGTTGGGAAGATCCCTGGAGAAGGGTATAGAAACTCAGTCCAGTATTCATGCCTGGAGAATCCCATGGACAGAGGAGCCTGACAGGCTACAGTGCATAGGATTGCAAAGAGTTGGACACAACTGAAGTGACTTAGCATGCATGTATACAAGTGCAGACAGGTTATCAGCTCGGCTTACCTCCCCTCCCCTCCAGCTTTTAGGAACCAGGTATATGCCACTCCCTCCAGGAAGCCTTCCCAGATCCTCTCCCTCCTGGTCCCCATATGCCCTGCCCCACCTCTCACCTCTCTCTTTCAGTAGACGGATTATATGTCGGTGCCTCTTTTAGGTCAGACACCAGCCTTGCTGATCTCTGGATGTGGGTTCCCAGCAGAGTGTCTAGCACGAGGTTTGTATGCTCGTTAAAGTGTAAAAAATAAGTGCAAGAGGGAAGGAAGGCAGGCTCTTGCAAAGGAAGGAAGGAAATAAGGAACTGTTAGCACCCCTGAGAGCTGCTCCAGCCCCGAACTGAAGCCGGTCCTACCTGTGGACGGTCCCCAGAAGCATCCTTCACCTTGACAGTCACACTCCCACTTGGCTCAGAATCTTCAGCATAGTCCGGAGGAGGCTGGATGTGGAGCCGCGGGCCAGCTTCCGTTCTGATCTGCACAGATTTCTAGGCACAAAAAGCCAGACCGTTTCAGATATGGTGAAACGAACTTCTTGATTCCTCTGAGGGGCGAGCATGGTAGGGACTCGTCGTGGGAGGTGGTCAAGGTCATGGTGCACCTGACTGGGCGTCACCCGGACAGGCCAGCTGGATGGGCTGAAGCACTCCTATTCAAGTCTTTACTGGTTCTTACACCCAAAGTGTGTGCAGTAGAATTTTACAGTAATTTTTTGCTTGGACATATCAGTAGAATTTTAGTAGGTGTTCAACTTCCCCAAATGGGCTTTGTGATCTAAATAAGTTTGGGAAAGCCCAAGTTTGGGACCAGGACTTCCCAAGGCCTTTAATAGGCCCCCTCGTCCCCTCCTCCACACACACTGGGGACAATCCTAAAAATAGTGGGTTGGCCAAAAAGTTTATTTGGGTCTTTCCATCACATCTTACAGAAAAACTCAAATGAACTGTTTGGCCAATCCAATAACATACACATGAAACAGATCGAGAATTTTTGAGGCCGTGGAAGCTGTGTGGTGGGACCCTACCCTCCTAGCATCCCTGGAGCCATTCTTTGGGAAACCCACCCCTTGGCCCCGTGACCCCCGAACGTCCATTTCCCCTCCCTTTCTTGTATTGCAGGTGCTCCCAGCATTCCCTGTGAGTGGGGGTGGGGGAACAGGTGAGCGTGTTCTGGCCTGCACCCTTCATATTTGGTTTTCTCACCTTGGTCACATTCAAAACATGTCACACGTTCAAAATATGTCTCAAGCTTGAGGAGTGTGTGTATCTTCAAGGTTGTGCCCACCCTTGCCCTGGTCCCCTTTCCTGCCAGCTGGAGTGAGGAGGTGATGGCAAGCTGCTGAGCATGGTGGGGGGGGGACAGCCTGTGGAGGAGGCTAAAGAGACGAAAGAGGCTATGCCTGGCCTCCTCTGCCACCTCTCGGAGCAAGGTGATGGCCCACGACTAACCTTTGCTGGAGGCACCAACTTTCACGTTGTTGAAGCCAGAGTTACTTGGGCACCCTTGCTTCTGCAGCTGGACTTGCACCCCAAATAGTACACCTGGCATGTGAAGGTCTCCACAACCCGGCCCCACCCTCTTTCTCCTATGCTGATTCCCACACACACACTCACACACCTGACACCTGGGCCAAGCATAACTGTTTCCTGGCCCCTGAGTATCAGGAGCTTTGTCAGCCTAGCAATCCATCCAGTGCGTAGTAGGGCTACACTACTCGCCCTACGTGGCACCAACTAAGGTGGCCAGACCTCCCCCTCAAGGGTATATTTCATCCACTGTGAACCCAGGAGCAAACTGCCCAGCTAGACAAGGAAAGAAACTGTCACTGGATCAGCACTCTGACTCCCAATGTTGGCTGTGCTAGACTTGGTGGACAAGACTGGGGCCAGCGGAGGGCGAGGGGCAAGTCAGGTGCCCAGGGAGCAAAATCTAAGGGGATGCCTCCTATTGGTGAGGCTGTGCATGCGCACAAACCCGAGAGCCAGGGCCTCTTTAAAATGTCACTTCCCTGGCTTCCCTGGTGGCTCAGATGGTAAAGTGTCTGCCTGCAATGCAGGAGACCCGGGTTCGTTTCCTGGGTTGGGAGGATCCCCTGAAGAAGGAAATGGCAATCCACTCCAGCACTCTTGCCTGGAAAATCCCATGGACGGAGAAGCCAGTCCATGGGGTCGCAAAGAGTCGGACACGACTGAGTGAATTCACTTCACTTCACTTCACTTCACCTGAGATTCTGATGGGCTAATGGGTTTCCCTGGTGGCTCATAGTAAAAAACCACCTGTCATTGCAGGAGACCCGGGTTCGATCCCTAGGTTGGGAAGACCTCCTGGAGAAGGGAATTGGCAACCCACTCCAGTATTCTTGCTTGGGAAATCCCATAGACAGAGGAGCCTGGTGGACTACAGTCCATGAGGCTGCAAGATAGTCAGACACGACTGAGTGACTAAAGCACCAAGCCACGCCTGAGAGTCGGGAGAGGTCCACCAAGCCCCATGCACTGGATCTACTTCCCAGCCGAGGGACAGTCAACAGTGATTCAGAGCTCGCATTCCCCGATGCCCTAGCTTTGGAAACCTCCACTCCTCCGGATAAGATGCAGCTTCCCCTCAAGCATAGTAAAGATCGTGAGCCTGTTGCCCTGCAGGACTCACAGTAGTCAGGACGGAAGTCCTTTCTGAGCCGTATCCACACTGCCCATGCCCACCACCCCGCCACAATTACAGTGGACACCAAGTCACTTAATGAAGAGCGGGTGCCACTCCAACAGCTTCAGGGGCCTGTGTTCCTTTAGTCCTCACAGCTACTCCAGGGGGAAACTGAGGCACAAGGCTGTAAGCCATGTGGTCAGTGACCCACAGCTAGGAGGCCCCAGAGCCTATATCTGAATCCCAGCAGCGTGGCTCCAGGGGCCTTACTGCAAACCAGGGATGGGCCAGTTTCCTGTAAAGAGCAAATATTTCAAGGCTTTGCCAGCCCTGTGGTCTCTGCTACAGTATTCCACTGCTTCACTGTAGTTCAAAGCAGCCTTGCCTAAATAAATGCGTGCATGCATGCTAAGTCGCTTCAGTCGCGTCTGTCTTTCTGCAACTCCATGGACTGCAGCCTGCCATGCTTCTGTTCATGAGATTCTCCAGGATACTAAAGTGGGTTGTTGTGCCCTCCTCCAGGGGATCTTCCAGACCGAGGGATTGAACCCACGACTCTTATGTCTCTTGCATTGGCAGGTGAGTTCTTTACCACTAGCACCACAAGATAAATAATAACACGTAATAATGGGCATGACTGTGTCCCCCAAACACTTGATTTACAGAAACAGGCTGTGGCTGAATTTGGCCCCAAGGCTGTAGTTTGCTGCCTGACCCCAGTTCTGAACCTCCACACTGTATTGCCCCCAACAGGCACGTGAGGAAGAAATGTGTCCAGGCTGGGTTAGAGTAGCCTTTGGGGAGATCAGAGAGGGATTCGAGACTTTCCTGGGACTATTTAACACTAAAGACACAGGAGCTGGGCTGTAGATCATTCCAGGAAAAGGCCTTGGAGAGAGAGCGTAAGAGGCAGAAAAGGCATGAAGGGAGCTCCCCAACGGAGAACAGGCAGGAGGCAGAAACGCAGAAGGAAGGGGCCCTGGGACACGTTTTCTTGCACAGGCCGTCCTGCCATGTGGTGGCGCTCCCCAGACTCCAAGTGCACCTGGCTGTTTCCAGAATGGCAACTTCCATCCATCTTCTGTTTGACCATCAACCTTGTTGCCCTGGGCTCTGGCTCCCCGTGGGGTATCACTGCCTCCCAGGCTTTATCAATGCACTTTCTGAGCATTTGCTAGTACCAGCAGTGGGGTCTGTGGAGGGTGAGTGCCACAGAATCCATAGAACTGGGGCTTCCAGGCCAGGAGGTTCCTGGGGGCTTCCCTGCCCCAGGTCAGGGTGAAGCTGTGAAGGCTTTGAGGTTCATAGCTGGGATGGGTTTTCCATCATATGCCCCTCCCTCTTTCCCAGGAATCATTCAATAATGTTCAAATGCTGGGAAGAAACAGTATGAGAGAGGAGGAGGGAGGGAGGACCACTGGGCACGGGGACCCTGCCTGGGGTGCAGCCTGGCCCCTCCATACGTTTCTATTCCTTTATCTGGAAAGGGAGGCCTGAGACAAGAGCCTTGCTACTCCACGTGCGATCCAGGGCCCAGTAGCACTGGCTTCTCCAGGGAATTGGTGAGAAATCCAAAGTTTCAAGCCCCATCTCAGATGCAGGAATCAGAACCTGGATTTTAACAAGACCCCAGGTGGTTTAAATACACATTCAGTGGAAGAAGTGTAAGATCAGAAAGTCTCTGAGGCTTGGCGGTGGGCACTGTTGCTTCTGCCTGTCCAGTATGCAGCGCCCTGTACTCTGGTAAACGTACCCTGGTTTTCTTTTGGGAAATCCTCCCCCTCCCCACCCTAATCCAAGCATTCATGTGGAACTGCATCCAGGGGTGGAGGGAGTGCATGACTCTGGCCTGGCCAGTCTGAGCATTAGATCCTGCTGGCCCTTCCTGTTTAGGGGAGCTGAAGAGATGCAACAGCAGGTGACAGAATGTGAGTTGGGGGCTGCTTGCTGGTAGCCATTGTGGTTCTGCCAGGACAACATGGAAAAAAAGCAGAGTCGGGTGATGGTGAACGAGCCCTGCTACAGTGTCTGAGCACCTGGATGCAGCCATGCCTGAAGTGGGAGTTTCCCACTGGCAAGTGAGAGAGCTGGGCTCAGTGCAGCTCTACTGGCTGGATCTTAATTACAAACATAAGAAAGCACTCCAGGTCACGGAGAAGAGTCCACGTCCGTGTCTCTCTGTCCCATAGCATTCCCCCTCCCTCCAAGGAGCTTAGCACAACTACTCGCCTCACCAAGGTATGACAGGTTTGCAGTAGGGCATTAAGGAACTTAATCAGCAAGTCCTTACCAAGGGCTAACTGCATAACAAGGTTCTGGAAACATGAGGATGGGAAAAAAAATGTAAACCAATGCCCTGGCCTCAAGGAACCCACTCAGCACGTATAACGGAAAAATGTGTTTATGAAGCAACATGTGACTAAATTAATGTGGTCCAGAAAGAGCTTCTAAATGCTGAGTGGGTGCTGGAGAGAGAAATAAATAGTCCTTCCATCTGGCCGGCTCTCCCGCCCCAGCCCCAGGAGGTGCCTCTGCCACCACGGAG
>SJYW01045887.1:1234632-1259603 GCA_006410735.1 Raphicerus campestris | reverse complement strand
CCCAGAGCCTATATCTGAATCCCAGCAGCGTGGCTCCAGGGGCCTTACTGCAAACCAGGGATGGGCCAGTTTCCTGTAAAGAGCAAATATTTCAAGGCTTTGCCAGCCCTGTGGTCTCTGCTACAGTATTCCACTGCTTCACTGTAGTTCAAAGCAGCCTTGCCTAAATAAATGCGTGCATGCTTGCTAAGTCGCTTCAGTCGCGTCTGTCTTTCTGCAACTCCATGGACTGCAGCCTGCCATGCTTCTGTTCATGAGATTCTCCAGGATACTAAAGTGGGTTGTTGTGCCCTCCTCCAGGGGATCTTCCAGACCGAGGGATTGAACCCACGACTCTTATGTCTCTTGCATTGGCAGGTGAGTTCTTTACCACTAGCACCACAAGATAAATAATAACACGTAATAATGGGCATGACTGTGTCCCCCAAACACTTGATTTACAGAAACAGGCTGTGGCTGAATTTGGCCCCAAGGCTGTAGTTTGCTGCCTGACCCCAGTTCTGAACCTCCACACTGTATTGCCCCCAACAGGCACGTGAGGAAGAAATGTGTCCAGGCTGGGTTAGAGTAGCCTTTGGGGAGATCAGAGAGGGATTCGAGACTTTCCTGGGACTATTTAACACTAAAGACACAGGAGCTGGGCTGTAGATCATTCCAGGAAAAGGCCTTGGAGAGAGAGCGTAAGAGGCAGAAAAGGCATGAAGGGAGCTCCCCAACGGAGAACAGGCAGGAGGCAGAAATGCAGAAGGAAGGGGCCCTGGGACACGTTTTCTTGCACAGGCCGTCCTGCCATGTGGTGGCGCTCCCCAGACTCCAAGTGCACCTGGCTGTTTCCAGAATGGCAACTTCCATCCATCTTCTGTTTGACCATCAACCTTGTTGCCCTGGGCTCTGGCTCCCCGTGGGGTATCACTGCCTCCCAGGCTTTATCAATACACTTTCTGAGCATTTGCTAGTACCAGCAGTGGGGTCTGTGGAGGGTGAGTGCCACAGAATCCATAGAACTGGGGCTTCCAGGCCAGGAGGTTCCTGGGGGCTTCCCTGCCCCAGGTCAGGGTGAAGCTGTGAAGGCTTTGAGGTTCATAGCTGGGATGGGTTTTCCATCATATGCCCCTCCCTCTTTCCCAGGAATCATTCAATAATGTTCAAATGCTGGGAAGAAACAGTATGAGAGAGGAGGAGGGAGGGAGGACCACTGGGCACGGGGACCCTGCCTGGGGTGCAGCCTGGCCCCTCCATACGTTTCTATTCCTTTATCTGGAAAGGGAGGCCTGAGACAAGAGCCTTGCTACTCCACGTGCGATCCAGGGCCCAGTAGCACTGGCTTCTCCAGGGAATTGGTGAGAAATCCAAAGTTTCAAGCCCCATCTCAGATGCAGGAATCAGAACCTGGATTTTAACAAGACCCCAGGTGGTTTAAATACACATTCAGTGGAAGAAGTGTAAGATCAGAAAGTCTCTGAGGCTTGGCGGTGGGCACTGTTGCTTCTGCCTGTCCAGTATGCAGCGCCCTGTACTCTGGTAAACGTACCCTGGTTTTCTTTTGGGAAATCCTCCCCCTCCCCACCCTAATCCAAGCATTCATGTGGAACTGCATCCAGGGGTGGAGGGAGTGCATGACTCTGGCCTGGCCAGTCTGAGCATTAGATCCTGCTGGCCCTTCCTGTTTAGGGGAGCTGAAGAGATGCAACAGCAGGTGACAGAATGTGAGTTGGGGGCTGCTTGCTGGTAGCCATTGTGGTTCTGCCAGGACAACATGGAAAAAAAGCAGAGTCGGGTGATGGTGAACGAGCCCTGCTACAGTGTCTGAGCACCTGGATGCAGCCATGCCTGAAGTGGGAGTTTCCCACTGGCAAGTGAGAGAGCTGGGCTCAGTGCAGCTCTACTGGCTGGATCTTAATTACAAACATAAGAAAGCACTCCAGGTCACGGAGAAGAGTCCACGTCCGTGTCTCTCTGTCCCATAGCATTCCCCCTCCCTCCAAGGAGCTTAGCACAACTACTCGCCTCACCAAGGTATGACAGGTTTGCAGTAGGGCATTAAGGAACTTAATCAGCAAGTCCTTACCAAGGGCTAACTGCATAACAAGGTTCTGGAAACATGAGGATGGGAAAAAAAATGTAAACCAATGCCCTGGCCTCAAGGAACCCACTCAGCACGTATAACGGAAAAATGTGTTTATGAAGCAACATGTGACTAAATTAATGTGGTCCAGAAAGAGCTTCTAAATGCTGAGTGGGTGCTGGAGAGAGAAATAAATAGTCCTTCCATCTGGCCGGCTCTCCCGCCCCAGCCCCAGGAGGTGCCTCTGCCACCACGGAGAGGAGGTGGTGAGCAGCCCCACCCACACGAAGACACCCACCTGCTGCCACTGAGGAGCCAGCCTCTGGGTGCACCAGCCCGCTCCCTGCCTCCCACCTTCACGTCCTTGCAAAGATGATGCCCGAGGTTCTGGCTGGCTCCCTGCTTTACCCAGAGTGGGCGTTTCTGAGCAGCTGCTCTCTCCTGCCTACTTGCAAGCACTCAGGTCTGGTAGTCCCTTGCACTATTAACCATATACTGGAACAGGGTTCAGAAGCCCTAAACAGCCTGAAGTGACAGTGAAAGTGTTAGTCACGGAGTCGGGTCTGAATCTTTGCGATCCCATGGACTGTAGCCCGCCAGGTTCCTCTGTCCATGAACTTAGGCAAAAATACTGAAGTGGGGAGCCGTTCCCTTCTCCAAGAGATCTGCCTGACCCAGGGATCGAAGCCAGTTCTCCTGCATTGCAGGTGGATTCTTTACTGTCTGAGCCACCAGGGAAGCCCCTATACATGCCTAAACACCCACAAACCAGTTTGCCAGCCCAAGGCCAGCTTGTTTTATACTCAGCCACACTCAGCCCAGTGTCATGCCCAGAGTTTTTGTGTATCACCACCCTTCTTAGTACAGTATTCTAAGAGGTGTGCGTTTATACTTATCATCACTTAGGAAAAAAAAGAGAGAGAGCGAAGCTGAGAGGTGACCTGGATGGTTGCACAGGTTGTGCATTATATAAATGGCTCCCTCTAGGGGCAGGAGAGCTCCAAGGATTCTGACAGAGACAGCTCTGGGCTGGGGTGGGGAATAAATTGATCTTATTTGATATGGTTTTCCTGGATCTGTCTGATCTTTCACAACTAACAGTGCTTGTGCTCTGACAGTCTGTGTCGAGCAAGGTCACTGTAAAGCTGATGCTTTATGGGTTGTTTCACTTATTGTTCTCATTGCAGGGGTTTTCAAAACTCAAGGGGAAAAGAAAAAACAAAACAAAGGGAAGGGTCCCCCGTGCTTCACATTTTCACTTGTGAGTTTTCCTAGAGGTGCTTAAGCTGCCTGACCCCCAACAGGAAACCGGATACGGCAGCAGAGTGAGAACAAAACCTGTGCTTTAATAATTGCAACGAACTTGCTTTTCAGGCCTTTAAGGAAAGCCCACCCCACAATAAATTGCTGGAAGGCCAATCCCTTCACTACCAATTTAATGCTAAGAGTCGATGACGTTCATCAAATCTGACAGCATTTTGGTAAACGACGGCTCTGTTGATTAGGCCGCTGTCCACCCAAGTATTACAAGGCTGAGGAAGCCATAAATCTTAATCCACTGATAGCAGCAGAAAGATCTAAGGCCGAAAAGTGGTGGGGGAAGAAAGGACAGCACCAACTAGAGCCATTTATCACCACCAGCCCGATCCATTGTGCGGGCGGCCGCTCAGAAGCCCAGCCTAGCACAGCCATCTGGGTCCCTGGTCCCTCCAGCACTGGAGAGTCGGGAAGGCCTTTACAGGTGGAGCGGTCAGCCTCTTGGCCAGTGTATGGATGACTCTCTCACCTTCTGGCCTAGGGATCCTGGAGTCTGTGCACCGGCAGCCCCTTCCCTCAGGGCAGCTCCACCCAAAAGTGCTTCCCAGTTGCTGGGCAAGACCCTAAGGAGGGAACTCTTTTCTACTGGAAGTGGCATTGGGCTTGGTCAGTGGAAAGGTTCCATGTGCCTCAACAGAGTTTAAGGAGCTGCTCAGAGAAACCAGGGCTTCCCAGGTGGCTCAGCGGCAAAGAATCCACCTGCAGAGCAGGAAACATGGGTCTGATTCCTGGATCGGGAAGATTCCCCCGGAGGAGGAAATGGCAACCCACTCCAGTATTCTTGCCTGGGAAATCCCATAGACAGAGGAGCCCGGCAGGCTACTGTCCATGGGGTCGCAAAGAGTCGGACACAACTGAAGCGACTTAGCATGCACGCACACAGAGAAACTGGCAAGGTGATAAGTCAGAGGGTGCAGGGATGTGATGGGGAAGAAGTGTTGCTGGCTGGGAGGCAGCCTGTGCCTGTGGGGTCTACTGCACGTTGTGACCACTGTGTCACCTGCTGACCCAGCCTGGGCCAGTGTGTCTATAGCGAGGGACTGTGTGGCCCCACCTGTCCATTCTGCTGGGCACAGCGTACAAGAGAAACCTTGGGACTGGGACAAGGCTGTGGTCCTGCTCCTGACAGGGTAGCTTTTGAGAACTGGCTACCAGGGGTCACTGGAAATTGTGCAGCTCTGATCACCACTCGGCCAGACCTCTGGATGATGGTACCCATCCAAAAGGGTGAAAAGAGAGAGACTGCCTTCTTCTGTATCCTCCACACCCCAAAATCTGACCCCATGTACTTTCCACAGTGGAGAAACTTTCTACTTAACTCCACTTCTTGGGGCCAAAGGAAGCCAATCCATTCCCTCCCCCTCATGACAATAGTAGAGCAGTTGGCAAGTTGGGTCTGTTTACTGTCCTGCCTACAGCCTCCTCGACAAGAAGGTGGGGACCGAGTCCCTGTGCGGGGGATGTCTCTAGGGCGGGCAGGCTGGCTCCCACCTTCAGTCCCAGCCGACTGAGGCCTGAGTGGGTGTCTCATTAGGCTGAAACAAAGCCAGCCCGTGACCTGAGGAACAAAAATGAAATTAGGGGGCTTCCCTGGTGGCTCAGGGGTAAAGAATTTGCCTGGCAATGCAGGAGACATGGGATCAGTCCTTAGTCCCAGATGATCTCACATGCTGCAGGGCAACTCAGCTCTTGCACCACAGCTATTGAGACTGTGCTCTAGGACCCGGGGGGCTGCAACTACTGAAGTCCGTGTGCCCTAGAGCCCAGGCTCAACAAGAGGAGCCACTACGATGAGAAGCCTGCGCATCACAACTCGAGAGAAGCCCCCACCCCTCACTGTGACTAGAGAAAAGCCTACACAGCAACAAAAACAACACAGGCAAAACTAAAAATAAATAAATAAATTAGTTTTTAAAATAATAATTAAAAAAAAAAAGAATGGAAAGATTCAGATGGTCTCTCTCTTGGAAAATTTCCACAAATGAATATGGAGGGAAGGAAAAACTGTGACCCAGAGAAGGCTGCAGTGAGAAGACGAAGCTACGAGGAGGGAACAGCGGTGAGAGTGGGGGCTGGGGAAGGTTGGGGGAGAGAAAAGGCCCGTTAGGCTTATAGGGAACCCTGCTTCAAATCCCCTTCCCCACCCCCAAGCCTGGTCCTTTAGGGCAACCTCCAGGGATGTTTCCCAAACAGGAGCCCAACACGTAATTCTCCTGCTGAAAACCCTCCAGGAGAGTCCTCGCATTTAAAATGAAATCCATATTCCTTCCTGGGGTCTCCTAGGTCTTCTGACCTATAGGAGTAACTGACCCCGACACTCACTTACTCCACCACCGTGAGCACCAGGAGAGCGGGCCTGGCCTGCCTCACTCATGCTCTGACTCCAGAACCCAAAAGTATCCAGTAAATGGTCCCCAAATGAATGAAGGACTGAATGAGCGTAAGAACATGCTGGAGGGAAAAGCTGCCCTCGGCATCTCCCCCTTGGCTGATGACGACAGCCAGCGCCGTTCACTGCCAGCTTACTCTGTGCTGGGCACCACTGGGCGAGCTCAGTCATTCAATCCTCATTAAATACCCGATGGGGAGGGTGCCATTACCAACCCTGCTTATAGAGGAGAAGACAGGCACAGAGAGGTTAAGCCTCTTCTCCGGGACCGTTCAGCTAGCAGGTAGTGCAGCTGAGGCTTGGAATCCAGGCTGCCATTCCCTGAGTTTGTGCTCTTAACCCTTTGGACTTGCCAGTCACCTGCCGCCAGGTGACAGGAAGAAGTGGACCACTGATGGCTGCCTTGTGGGCAGGCAACCCAGCCTGGGGGCTAGATCTTTCCATTTTCCCGGGGAATTAGGAATCAAGCTTTTTTAAAAAATACATAAAATATTTTGAATTAAAGTGTTATCAAGTGACTAAGTCTCTTATAAATTGTGTGAGTCCCAAAACCATTATCTGGGGGGCAAGTTGAGCCCACAGGCTTCAAGTGGTTAATTTTCAGAGTCTACCAGATTGGCCTTCCAGATGCTGGAGGACAGCTGTGGCATCTTCCTCCCAGGATGAGCTGTGCCCATGTCTTCACAGTTGGATCTTCCAGGGCAGGCATTGAGCCTGATTTGGGCGTTTTGGGCACACTTGCAGACTGCCCGGCCCATGGTAATACATGTTCATTAACTTAATGGATGACTTCCTTCATGACTGGCTCCCAGTCCAATCGCCACTTCTGAAGACTCCTGTATTTGTCTCCATCTCTGAGAGGTGGTCCCCAAAAGACTGTGTATGGGTGGAGCAGAGTTGATGGGATGGTGCCCTCCAGAACCCATTTCACCCTCTTCTGAGGGTGCCTCTTGGCTCACTAGAGGCCTGAANGAGACAGCTCTGGGCTGGGGTGGGGAATAAATTGATCTTATTTGATATGGTTTTCCTGGATCTGTCTGATCTTTCACAACTAACAGTGCTTGTGCTCTGACAGTCTGTGTCGAGCAAGGTCACTGTAAAGCTGATGCTTTATGGGTTGTTTCACTTATTGTTCTCATTGCAGGGGTTTTCAAAACTCAAGGGGAAAAGAAAAAACAAAACAAAGGGAAGGGTCCCCCGTGCTTCACATTTTCACTTGTGAGTTTTCCTAGAGGTGCTTAAGCTGCCTGACCCCCAACAGGAAACCGGATACGGCAGCAGAGTGAGAACAAAACCTGTGCTTTAATAATTGCAACGAACTTGCTTTTCAGGCCTTTAAGGAAAGCCCACCCCACAATAAATTGCTGGAAGGCCAATCCCTTCACTACCAATTTAATGCTAAGAGTCGATGACGTTCATCAAATCTGACAGCATTTTGGTAAACGACGGCTCTGTTGATTAGGCCGCTGTCCACCCAAGTATTACAAGGCTGAGGAAGCCATAAATCTTAATCCACTGATAGCAGCAGAAAGATCTAAGGCCGAAAAGTGGTGGGGGAAGAAAGGACAGCACCAACTAGAGCCATTTATCACCACCAGCCCGATCCATTGTGCGGGCGGCCGCTCAGAAGCCCAGCCTAGCACAGCCATCTGGGTCCCTGGTCCCTCCAGCACTGGAGAGTCGGGAAGGCCTTTACAGGTGGAGCGGTCAGCCTCTTGGCCAGTGTATGGATGACTCTCTCACCTTCTGGCCTAGGGATCCTGGAGTCTGTGCACCGGCAGCCCCTTCCCTCAGGGCAGCTCCACCCAAAAGTGCTTCCCAGTTGCTGGGCAAGACCCTAAGGAGGGAACTCTTTTCTACTGGAAGTGGCATTGGGCTTGGTCAGTGGAAAGGTTCCATGTGCCTCAACAGAGTTTAAGGAGCTGCTCAGAGAAACCAGGGCTTCCCAGGTGGCTCAGCGGCAAAGAATCCACCTGCAGAGCAGGAAACATGGGTCTGATTCCTGGATCGGGAAGATTCCCCCGGAGGAGGAAATGGCAACCCACTCCAGTATTCTTGCCTGGGAAATCCCATAGACAGAGGAGCCCGGCAGGCTACTGTCCATGGGGTCGCAAAGAGTCGGACACAACTGAAGCGACTTAGCATGCACGCACACAGAGAAACTGGCAAGGTGATAAGTCAGAGGGTGCAGGGATGTGATGGGGAAGAAGTGTTGCTGGCTGGGAGGCAGCCTGTGCCTGTGGGGTCTACTGCACGTTGTGACCACTGTGTCACCTGCTGACCCAGCCTGGGCCAGTGTGTCTATAGCGAGGGACTGTGTGGCCCCACCTGTCCATTCTGCTGGGCACAGCGTACAAGAGAAACCTTGGGACTGGGACAAGGCTGTGGTCCTGCTCCTGACAGGGTAGCTTTTGAGAACTGGCTACCAGGGGTCACTGGAAATTGTGCAGCTCTGATCACCACTCGGCCAGACCTCTGGATGATGGTACCCATCCAAAAGGGTGAAAAGAGAGACTGCCTTCTTCTGTATCCTCCACACCCCAGAATCTGACCCCATGTACTTTCCACAGTGGAGAAACTTTCTACTTAACTCCACTTCTTGGGGCCAAAGGAAGCCAATCCATTCCCTCCCCCTCATGACAATAGTAGAGCAGTTGGCAAGTTGGGTCTGTTTACTGTCCTGCCTACAGCCTCCTCGACAAGAAGGTGGGGACCGAGTCCCTGTGCGGGGGATGTCTCTAGGGCGGGCAGGCTGGCTCCCACCTTCAGTCCCAGCCGACTGAGGCCTGAGTGGGTGTCTCATTAGGCTGAAACAAAGCCAGCCCGTGACCTGAGGAACAAAAATGAAATTAGGGGGCTTCCCTGGTGGCTCAGGGGTAAAGAATTTGCCTGGCAATGCAGGAGACATGGGATCAGTCCTTAGTCCCAGATGATCTCACATGCTGCAGGACAACTCAGCTCTTGCACCACAGCTATTGAGACTGTGCTCTAGGACCCGGGGGGCTGCAACTACTGAAGTCCGTGTGCCCTAGAGCCCAGGCTCAACAAGAGGAGCCACTACGATGAGAAGCCTGCGCATCACAACTCGAGAGAAGCCCCCACCCCTCACTGTGACTAGAGAAAAGCCTACACAGCAACAAAAACAACACAGGCAAAACTAAAAATAAATAAATAAATTAGTTTTTAAAATAATAATTAAAAAAAAAAAGAATGGAAAGATTCAGATCGTCTCTCTCTTGGAAAATTTCCACAAATGAATATGGAGGGAAGGAAAAACTGTGACCCAGAGAAGGCTGCAGTGAGAAGACGAAGCTACGAGGAGGGAACAGCGGCGAGAGTGGGGGCTGGGGAAGGTTGGGGGAGAGAAAAGGCCCGTTAGGCTTATAGGGAACCCTGCTTCAAATCCCCTTCCCCACCCCCAAGCCTGGTCCTTTAGGGCAACCTCCAGGGATGTTTCCCAAACAGGAGCCCAACACGTAATTCTCCTGCTGAAAACCCTCCAGGAGAGTCCTCGCATTTAAAATGAAATCCATATTCCTTCCTGGGGTCTCCTAGGTCTTCTGACCTATAGGAGTAACTGACCCCGACACTCACTTACTCCACCACCGTGAGCACCAGGAGAGCGGGCCTGGCCTGCCTCACTCATGCTCTGACTCCAGAACCCAAAAGTATCCAGTAAATGGTCCCCAAATGAATGAAGGACTGAATGAGCGTAAGAACATGCTGGAGGGAAAAGCTGCCCTCGGCATCTCCCCCTTGGCTGATGACGACAGCCAGCGCCGTTCACTGCCAGCTTACTCTGTGCTGGGCACCACTGGGCGAGCTCAGTCATTCAATCCTCATTAAATACCCGATGGGGAGGGTGCCATTACCAACCCTGCTTATAGAGGAGAAGACAGGCACAGAGAGGTTAAGCCTCTTCTCCGGGACCGTTCAGCTAGCAGGTAGTGCAGCTGAGGCTTGGAATCCAGGCTGCCATTCCCTGAGTTTGTGCTCTTAACCCTTTGGACTTGCCAGTCACCTGCCGCCAGGTGACAGGAAGAAGTGGACCACTGATGGCTGCCTTGTGGGCAGGCAACCCAGCCTGGGGGCTAGATCTTTCCATTTTCCCGGGGAATTAGGAATCAAGCTTTTTTAAAAAATACATAAAATATTTTGAATTAAAGTGTTATCAAGTGACTAAGTCTCTTATAAATTGTGTGAGTCCCAAAACCATTATCTGGGGGGCAAGTTGAGCCCACAGGCTTCAAGTGGTTAATTTTCAGAGTCTACCAGATTGGCCTTCCAGATGCTGGAGGACAGCTGTGGCATCTTCCTCCCAGGATGAGCTGTGCCCATGTCTTCACAGTTGGATCTTCCAGGGCAGGCATTGAGCCTGATTTGGGCGTTTTGGGCACACTTGCAGACTGCCCGGCCCATGGTAATACATGTTCATTAACTTAATGGATGACTTCCTTCATGACTGGCTCCCAGTCCAATCGCCACTTCTGAAGACTCCTGTATTTGTCTCCATCTCTGAGAGGTGGTCCCCAAAAGACTGTGTATGGGTGGAGCAGAGTTGATGGGATGGTGCCCTCCAGAACCCATTTCACCCTCTTCTGAGGGTGCCTCTTGGCTCACTAAAGGCCTGAAAGCCAGACACTGCGTTTCCCAGCCTCCCTCTTAGACAGGGTCTGGATGTGACATGGGTGCGGCTGATCCGATGGCCTCGTGGAAGGCAGGCGCAGCAGAGGTGAAGTGGAGACGAAGGGGACACACACCAGCTGCTTCTGTGCCAAGCACGCGGTAGAGGCCAGGAGTGTTTTCATTCACGTTCCACCCTGGCTGGGTAAGCTGTGGGTGAGGTCTTTCTTCCACGTGTCTCACTAGCATACACAGGGTCGCTCGGAGGCCAGCGGCTGTGGCCCTGGCTTCCTGACTCCTTAGTCACAGTTCAGGTAGCACATTCTTTCACTTACTTACTTATTTATTTTTGGCTGTGCTGGGTCTTTGTTGCTGCGCACGGGCTTTCTCTCATGGCACGCAGAGGCTGCTCTCTTAGGTGCGGTGTGGGGGGGGCTTCTCACGGCGGTGGCTCCTCTTGTTGCAGGGCAGGGGCTCCAGGGCACGTGGGCTTCAGTAGTCGTGGCTCCCCGGCTCCTAGAGCACAGGCTCAATGCTTGTGGCACCTGGGCATAGTTGCTCTGCAGCAGGTGAGCTCTTCCGGGACCAGGAATAGAACCTGTGTCCCCTGCACTGGTGGGCTGATCCTTGTCCACTGCACCGCTAAGGAGGTCCCAGGTGACACATTCTTGAGGCTGATCCCCCATCTTCCCTCCTGTATCCTAGGTAAAAGCTTCCCTGGCCGGCCTGTTCGAGGATACTGGGTATACCGCTCCTGGAGGCCCAGCTCAAGCTCATCCTCTTACCAGCCCAAGGATTTTGTAAGCACTCCCCCCATTCCCAGCCTTCCATTCATTTACGATTCAAATAGCCTGGGGGTCTCCACTGTTAGGCACTGACTGACCCCTGACGGACTGGGTACAGAAGGACAATTACAGCCTTCGTGGCATCAGGAAGCCAGGGAATTAGCCATGATTAGGCCCTGTGAAGTGTGGGACCACAGGGAGAGAACAGGGAGGGATGCTAATTAATCTTAGGCCAAGTCTTTAAATTGCACAGACTCCGGGGCCAGCCATTAAGTCACCGTCTAAGACGCAAATAACAGCTCCTGATAATAGAAGGCACTCAAGACAGCTTGGAGAACTGTCTGAAGTGAGAAGTGGAGAAAGGCCTCATTAATGGGAAATTAATATTCATTGCTGGGGACAAAAGGAAGCCTCCGGGCTGTGTGACCCGAGGGCCTTGCTCATCAGCAGCGAGATGAGGCTTGGGAGTTAGGCTGGCAGGAACACCCCTGCCCATTTCATCCTAGATGTACAAAAGTACCTGCAGAGAAGTAGAGCCACTGGGTTTGGAGTCACAGGCCGAGGGTCCAAACCTCAGCCACTGTCCTCCGTCAGTATCTGTGGGAGCAGGCCACCTTATTACCTCTCTGGGCCTCGATTTCTTTAGTGGCACAATGAGGCTGCTCACGTTCCTCTGGGGTCAGCAAAGATGGGCTAATAAAAATTATTTACCGCTCATATTCACTTGTTTTTTGTGCGCACATGCTCAGTCGTGTCCGACGCTTCACGACCCCAAGGACTGCAGCCCACCAGGCTCCTCTCTCCATGGGATTTCCCAGGCGAGAAGACTGGAGCGGTTGCCATTTCCTTCTCCAGGGGATCTTCCCAACCCAGGGATCTAACTCGTGGCTTCTGCACTACAGGCAGACTCTTCACTGCTGAGACATCAGGGAAGCCCTAGTATGTACCACAGACCCGAAGATGTGCTGTGTGCGGGGCCCTGGGTTATAGTTCACAGGGTCGCAAAGAGTTGGACACGGCTGAGCGATTAAGCACAGCGGGGCACATACCGAANAATATGGAGGGAAGGAAAAACTGTGACCCAGAGAAGGCTGCAGTGAGAAGACGAAGCTACGAGGAGGGAACAGCGGCGAGAGTGGGGGCTGGGGAAGGTTGGGGGAGAGAAAAGGCCCGTTAGGCTTATAGGGAACCCTGCTTCAAATCCCCTTCCCCACCCCCAAGCCTGGTCCTTTAGGGCAACCTCCAGGGATGTTTCCCAAACAGGAGCCCAACACGTAATTCTCCTGCTGAAAACCCTCCAGGAGAGTCCTCGCATTTAAAATGAAATCCATATTCCTTCCTGGGGTCTCCTAGGTCTTCTGACCTATAGGAGTAACTGACCCCGACACTCACTTACTCCACCACCGTGAGCACCAGGAGAGCGGGCCTGGCCTGCCTCACTCATGCTCTGACTCCAGAACCCAAAAGTATCCAGTAAATGGTCCCCAAATGAATGAAGGACTGAATGAGCGTAAGAACATGCTGGAGGGAAAAGCTGCCCTCGGCATCTCCCCCTTGGCTGATGACGACAGCCAGCGCCGTTCACTGCCAGCTTACTCTGTGCTGGGCACCACTGGGCGAGCTCAGTCATTCAATCCTCATTAAATACCCGATGGGGAGGGTGCCATTACCAACCCTGCTTATAGAGGAGAAGACAGGCACAGAGAGGTTAAGCCTCTTCTCCGGGACCGTTCAGCTAGCAGGTAGTGCAGCTGAGGCTTGGAATCCAGGCTGCCATTCCCTGAGTTTGTGCTCTTAACCCTTTGGACTTGCCAGTCACCTGCCGCCAGGTGACAGGAAGAAGTGGACCACTGATGGCTGCCTTGTGGGCAGGCAACCCAGCCTGGGGGCTAGATCTTTCCATTTTCCCGGGGAATTAGGAATCAAGCTTTTTTAAAAAATACATAAAATATTTTGAATTAAAGTGTTATCAAGTGACTAAGTCTCTTATAAATTGTGTGAGTCCCAAAACCATTATCTGGGGGGCAAGTTGAGCCCACAGGCTTCAAGTGGTTAATTTTCAGAGTCTACCAGATTGGCCTTCCAGATGCTGGAGGACAGCTGTGGCATCTTCCTCCCAGGATGAGCTGTGCCCATGTCTTCACAGTTGGATCTTCCAGGGCAGGCATTGAGCCTGATTTGGGCGTTTTGGGCACACTTGCAGACTGCCCGGCCCATGGTAATACATGTTCATTAACTTAATGGATGACTTCCTTCATGACTGGCTCCCAGTCCAATCGCCACTTCTGAAGACTCCTGTATTTGTCTCCATCTCTGAGAGGTGGTCCCCAAAAGACTGTGTATGGGTGGAGCAGAGTTGATGGGATGGTGCCCTCCAGAACCCATTTCACCCTCTTCTGAGGGTGCCTCTTGGCTCACTAAAGGCCTGAAAGCCAGACACTGCGTTTCCCAGCCTCCCTCTTAGACAGGGTCTGGATGTGACATGGGTGCGGCTGATCCGATGGCCTCGTGGAAGGCAGGCGCAGCAGAGGTGAAGTGGAGACGAAGGGGACACACACCAGCTGCTTCTGTGCCAAGCACGCGGTAGAGGCCAGGAGTGTTTTCATTCACGTTCCACCCTGGCTGGGTAAGCTGTGGGTGAGGTCTTTCTTCCACGTGTCTCACTAGCATACACAGGGTCGCTCGGAGGCCAGCGGCTGTGGCCCTGGCTTCCTGACTCCTTAGTCACAGTTCAGGTAGCACATTCTTTCACTTACTTACTTATTTATTTTTGGCTGTGCTGGGTCTTTGTTGCTGCGCACGGGCTTTCTCTCATGGCACGCAGAGGCTGCTCTCTTAGGTGCGGTGTGGGGGGGGCTTCTCACGGCGGTGGCTCCTCTTGTTGCAGGGCAGGGGCTCCAGGGCACGTGGGCTTCAGTAGTCGTGGCTCCCCGGCTCCTAGAGCACAGGCTCAATGCTTGTGGCACCTGGGCATAGTTGCTCTGCAGCAGGTGAGCTCTTCCGGGACCAGGAATAGAACCTGTGTCCCCTGCACTGGTGGGCTGATCCTTGTCCACTGCACCGCTAAGGAGGTCCCAGGTGACACATTCTTGAGGCTGATCCCCCATCTTCCCTCCTGTATCCTAGGTAAAAGCTTCCCTGGCCGGCCTGTTCGAGGATACTGGGTATACCGCTCCTGGAGGCCCAGCTCAAGCTCATCCTCTTACCAGCCCAAGGATTTTGTAAGCACTCCCCCCATTCCCAGCCTTCCATTCATTTACGATTCAAATAGCCTGGGGGTCTCCACTGTTAGGCACTGACTGACCCCTGACGGACTGGGTACAGAAGGACAATTACAGCCTTCGTGGCATCAGGAAGCCAGGGAATTAGCCATGATTAGGCCCTGTGAAGTGTGGGACCACAGGGAGAGAACAGGGAGGGATGCTAATTAATCTTAGGCCAAGTCTTTAAATTGCACAGACTCCGGGGCCAGCCATTAAGTCACCGTCTAAGACGCAAATAACAGCTCCTGATAATAGAAGGCACTCAAGACAGCTTGGAGAACTGTCTGAAGTGAGAAGTGGAGAAAGGCCTCATTAATGGGAAATTAATATTCATTGCTGGGGACAAAAGGAAGCCTCCGGGCTGTGTGACCCGAGGGCCTTGCTCATCAGCAGCGAGATGAGGCTTGGGAGTTAGGCTGGCAGGAACACCCCTGCCCATTTCATCCTAGATGTACAAAAGTACCTGCAGAGAAGTAGAGCCACTGGGTTTGGAGTCACAGGCCGAGGGTCCAAACCTCAGCCACTGTCCTCCGTCAGTATCTGTGGGAGCAGGCCACCTTATTACCTCTCTGGGCCTCGATTTCTTTAGTGGCACAATGAGGCTGCTCACGTTCCTCTGGGGTCAGCAAAGATGGGCTAATAAAAATTATTTACCGCTCATATTCACTTGTTTTTTGTGCGCACATGCTCAGTCGTGTCCGACGCTTCACGACCCCAAGGACTGCAGCCCACCAGGCTCCTCTCTCCATGGGATTTCCCAGGCGAGAAGACTGGAGCGGTTGCCATTTCCTTCTCCAGGGGATCTTCCCAACCCAGGGATCTAACTCGTGGCTTCTGCACTACAGGCAGACTCTTCACTGCTGAGACATCAGGGAAGCCCTAGTATGTACCACAGACCCGAAGATGTGCTGTGTGCGGGGCCCTGGGTTATAGTTCACAGGGTCGCAAAGAGTTGGACACGGCTGAGCGATTAAGCACAGCGGGGCACATACCGAGGTCACAGGTGAGAAGCAGGGCAGCACTGAAATGTGTCTATTCCCATATGTAAAATAGGCGCCCAGTGCAAGGGCAATGCGTGAAGCAGGACACGCACAGCTGGTGCTCTGGGACAACCCAGAGGAAAGTGGGGGGAGGGTGGTGGGAGGGGGGTTCAGGACGGGGGACACATGTGCACCGTGGGTGATTCATGTCAATGGACGGCAAAAACCACCACAATATTGTAAAGTTATTAGTCTCCAATTAAAATAAATTAATTAATTAAAAAATAAAATCTCTGGAACTCACCAAGCCCCATAGCAATTAACTGTTGCCATGAGCCTCCAGATCTAAACCGGCCAGTTCCCTGACCCCATATTAGGTAAAATTCCCATCCTATTACCCACCCTATAGCATGCTAACCAGTCACTTAAGGCCACTACTCCAGTAGGAACTTTCTCTGCCTTGAGGCTATAAAAATTGCCTACTAGCCTGTGAAAGGGTTTGGCTCCGCCTTGAGCCAGCTTGCTGTTCTAACAGCGTCTCCCTCTCCAATAAACTTTATTCTCCTCTCATTCTGCCTCACGTCTGGAAATTATTTTCCAACTCACATATGAACCATGACAGTATATATACATATATGTGTGTGTGTATACATATATATGTGTATGTATATACTGTGTGTATACATATATATATATATGTATGTTGCTTAAGCCTCATCTCAGATCATGTGAGCCAGAATCTCTGAGGGTGGGGCCTGAGCATCCCAGGTGATTTGAATGCACAGTGGGGGTCCCCCTGGTCCCAGATAAGGCTGAGTAACCACAAGGGAAGGTGTAAGGACTATAGGAGCAAGAACGCCGAGCTTGGAGCAACAGATTTGGACTGAATCTTAATTCCACCCTTTCTTAGTGACTGACCTTGGAAAGCTCACTTAACATTTCTGAGCTTCTGTGCCCTAAGCGTCCTTAAAATAGGAAGGACATGGGACTTCCCTGGTGGTCCAGTGGTTAAGACTCTCTGCTTCCAATGCAAGGGGCACGGGGGTGTTTGCAGAAATAAAGATTCTGCGTGCCACTTGGCACGGCCAAAAAAAAAGGAGGAAGGACTTTGGAATATATCCTGCAGTTCTGCTGTGAGGGCAAAGGAGAGGAGTCATGTGGCAGCTTAGCCCACGCCTGATACCGGCAGGTGCTCAAAAAAGCAAGCTGCTGGACCAGCAGCATCGGTAGCAACCTGATGTGGCATCTCAGGTCTGTGGGTTGGGGGTGTTGTCTTCTACACCCACTGTATCCCCAGCATCTGAGACTGTGCCTGGCATATCACAGGTGCTTAATAAAACCAGCTGTAAGAATGCATCATTACGACGGGACTGTGAGTCTGACCTGTGATGCTGTGAGTCTGACCTGAGGTGGCCCCATCCAGAAGGGGGAATCATGTCACAGAGAGGGCTGATGGGTCCCCTGGGCTCCTACGCTCTCCAGAGGCCAGTGCCACAGGCAGAGAGGGCACCACAGCAGTGCCCAGCTAGACCCACCCCCTACCCTTGGGGATTCTGAACACTCTACGTTTCTGCTGTCACAAGAAGCCTGCTCCTCATTCTAAAGTGTGAGCTGGGGCCACCGTCCTGACTCTGCCCAGGGTTTCCAGACCTGATGCCATCCTCGGCGCTGGACTTTGCTGGGAGCTGTCCGTGCACTGCGTCTCAAAGCCTCTTCAGCTTCTCGAAACAGTGTTCTTCGTCCACAATCTGCACAGAGATGAGGGGAAGAGAACTGGTGAGCCCCCAAAGATGAGCCCACACTGATGGTGGTTTTGTAGCTTACAGCTACAGTGCCCATCGGGGTGCCCAGGGTCTTATCTGTGAAGCTCTTCACTTTTATCGCACTCTTTGTAGCCACAAAGCATCAGAAAACAAGCTACATGGGGACTTCCCTGGTGGTTCAGCAGTTAAGAGTCCATGCTTCCAATGCAAAGGGCATGGGTTTGATCCCTGATTGGGGAACTAAGATCCCACATGCTGAGCAGTGGGGTCAAAAAAAAAAAAAAAAAAGAGAGAGAGAGAGAGAAAGAAAATAAGCTAAATGTCCAACAACAAGGGATGGGGAGTCAGTCACAGCCCCTCATGCTATGGAACAGTAGGTATAACAGTGGGCAGCTGAACGGGGCAGTCTACATACAAAAGGAGCATCTCTAAATACAAAAGCAGGTCAGGACAGCACGCACAACAGGCCAGCCAAAGGAGGGGCGAGGGGAGAGAACTGCTGAATGACTGAACATACTACTGGGGACCCAAATTCAGAAACTCCCATTACCTGCCCTTCCCTGAACTCCAGCAAGGCCTGCTTCTCCTAACCAGCAGGTCAGCCTAACTCTCCCCTATGAAAGCTAGGAGAGTCCATCCCATTTCCCTCTTTGCCCTGGGGGCTAGGAAACTCATGCTAAACTCCAAGTTGAAATGCAGTGGCTCTCCTTGGGGAAGGTTTGAAGACATCACTTTCTCCTTTTATCCCCTTGTTGTATTCATTTATATTGCCTGTTAATGGCTTGGGATCTTACATACCTATGAGCCAATGAGTTGGAACACAAATCAAGAATAGTGTGCTGCAGGGAACTCTGCTCAGTGTTATGTGGCAGCCTGGATGAGAGGGGAGTTTGGGGGAAAATGGATACATGGATATGTATGGCTGAGTTCCTTTTGCTGTCAACCTGAGAGTATCACAACACAGTGAATCAGCTATATTCCAATATAAAATAAAAAGCTTTTTAGAAGATTATTGTGTGCTGGACACTTTAGACTTCTTATCATTCAGTCCTTCTGGGAAATCTGCAAGGTAGGCATAATCACTCCCATTTTACTGAGGATCAAAGAGGACCCAATTGTCAGAGGTCTCGAAGCTAGAAAGGGGCAGAATAGGGTTTGAACCCAACCCAAGAGTCAGACACAACTGAGCGACTTCACTTTCACTTTTCACTTCCATGCATTGGAGAAAGACATGGCAACCCACTCCAGTGTTCTCGCCTGGAGAACCCCAGGGACGGCGGAGCCTGGTAGGAGGCCGTCTATGGGGTCGCACAGAGTCGGACATGACTGAAGTGACTTAGCAGCAGCAGCCTTGTTCCAAATCCTCTTCTCGAAAGTCAGTAGCACACTGGCCTCTCAGACAAAACGAAAAGTCTTGAAAGGCACTCTGGCACTCATTCGTCCCATGTTAAAGATGAGAAAAACAAAAGTGCGGTGAGACCAAATGGCTACCCCAAAGCAACACAGCCAAACTGTGTCTGACTCCTGTGTGTGTGTGCGCACACACTTAGTTACTCAGTCATATCTTTGAGATGCCATGGACTGAAGCTCACTAGGCTCCTCTGTCCCTGGGATTGCGCCATTTCCTACTGCAGGGGCTCTTCCCTACCCAGGGGTCGAACCTGTGTCTCTTGCATCAGCAGGCACTTTGCCACCTGGGAAGCCCCAGTCTGACTCCTATGTGCTGCCTTTTCATTCATTCGTGCTAAGTAGCTTCAGTTGTGTCTGACTCTCTATGATCTCTTTATGGACTGTGGCCCGCCAGCCTCCTCTGTCCATGGGATTCACCAAATCATTTTGGGGGCCTATATGGGGCCAACCACTGGATCGGGTGTCTTCAGTTCCACTTCCAGATTTTATTTCATGTGTCCTTATATTATAGGATACATGAAATCTGATTAAAGTCTGTAGAGTACGGATTTGGAATCAATAATCACAGGGGTTAGGCAGTGAAGTTAAGACACAGTGATTGAAAATCAGGTCTCACTAAAATTATCCCGCTGCTGCTAAGTCGCTTCAGTCGTGTCGGACTCTGTGTGACCCCATAGACGGCAGCCCACCAGGCTTCCCCATCCCTGGGATTCTCCAGGCAAGAATATTGGAGTGGGTTGCCAAGTCCTTCTCCAATGCATGAAAGTGAAAAGTGAAAGTGAAGTCACTCAGTCGTGTCCGACTCTTCGCGACCCCATGGACTGCAGCCCACCAGGCTCCTCCATCCATGGGACTTTCCAGGCAAGAGTACTGGAGTGGGGTGCCATTGCTTTCTCCGAAAATTATCCTAGACCTTTTCTTAAACGACTGGTACGTGAGATCCAGGAAATGTAAAAGCCAGGAATTGACTTCTCTGGTCTCCTTTGCCCTGCAGGAATGGACGCCAAGACTAGTTTAAAAAGAAGTTAAAAAAAAAAAAAAAGAATCTCTCTCTCTCTCTCTCTGTTTCTCGTTTTCATGTTGTCTCTTTGTGGCCAAGTGGACAGAGTTAACTTGTACGGGCTCACTGGTTTCTGTGCGTGGGATGCAGCTCCATCGTCCCTCATTTGTCAGCAGAGCTGGTGCTGACCTGGCAGTCCTGTGCTCACCATGAGTNAAAAAAAAAAAAAAAGAGAGAGAGAGAGAGAGAAAGAAAATAAGCTAAATGTCCAACAACAAGGGATGGGGAGTCAGTCACAGCCCCTCATGCTATGGAACAGTAGGTATAACAGTGGGCAGCTGAACGGGGCAGTCTACATACAAAAGGAGCATCTCTAAATACAAAAGCAGGTCAGGACAGCACGCACAACAGGCCAGCCAAAGGAGGGGCAAGGGGAGAGAACTGCTGAATGACTGAACATACTACTGGGGACCCAAATTCAGAAACTCCCATTACCTGCCCTTCCCTGAACTCCAGCAAGGCCTGCTTCTCCTAACCAGCAGGTCAGCCTAACTCTCCCCTATGAAAGCTAGGAGAGTCCATCCCATTTCCCTCTTTGCCCTGGGGGCTAGGAAACTCATGCTAAACTCCAAGTTGAAACGCAGTGGCTCTCCTTGGGGAAGGTTTGAAGACATCACTTTCTCCTTTTATCCCCTTGTTGTATTCATTTATATTGCCTGTTAATGGCTTGGGATCTTACATACCTATGAGCCAATGAGTTGGAACACAAATCAAGAATAGTGTGCTGCAGGGAACTCTGCTCAGTGTTATGTGGCAGCCTGGATGAGAGGGGAGTTTGGGGGAAAATGGATACATGGATATGTATGGCTGAGTTCCTTTTGCTGTCAACCTGAGAGTATCACAACACAGTGAATCAGCTATACTCCAATATAAAATAAAAAGCTTTTTAGAAGATTATTGTGTGCTGGACACTTTAGACTTCTTATCATTCAGTCCTTCTGGGAAATCTGCAAGGTAGGCATAATCACTCCCATTTTACTGAGGATCAAAGAGGACCCAATTGTCAGAGGTCTCGAAGCTAGAAAGGGGCAGAATAGGGTTTGAACCCAACCCAAGAGTCAGACACAACTGAGCGACTTCACTTTCACTTTTCACTTCCATGCATTGGAGAAAGACATGGCAACCCACTCCAGTGTTCTCGCCTGGAGAACCCCAGGGACGGCGGAGCCTGGTAGGAGGCCGTCTATGGGGTCGCACAGAGTCGGACATGACTGAAGTGACTTAGCAGCAGCAGCCTTGTTCCAAATCCTCTTCTCGAAAGTCAGTAGCACACTGGCCTCTCAGACAAAACGAAAAGTCTTGAAAGGCACTCTGGCACTCATTCGTCCCATGTTAAAGATGAGAAAAACAAAAGTGCGGTGAGACCAAATGGCTACCCCAAAGCAACACAGCCAAACTGTGTCTGACTCCTGTGTGTGTGTGCGCACACACTTAGTTACTCAGTCATATCTTTGAGATGCCATGGACTGAAGCTCACTAGGCTCCTCTGTCCCTGGGATTGCGCCATTTCCTACTGCAGGGGCTCTTCCCTACCCAGGGGTCGAACCTGTGTCTCTTGCATCAGCAGGCACTTTGCCACCTGGGAAGCCCCAGTCTGACTCCTATGTGCTGCCTTTTCATTCATTCGTGCTAAGTAGCTTCAGTTGTGTCTGACTCTCTATGACCTCTTTATGGACTGTGGCCCGCCAGCCTCCTCTGTCCATGGGATTCACCAAATCATTTTGGGGGCCTATATGGGGCCAACCACTGGATCGGGTGTCTTCAGTTCCACTTCCAGATTTTATTTCATGTGTCCTTATATTATAGGATACATGAAATCTGATTAAAGTCTGTAGAGTACGGATTTGGAATCAATAATCACAGGGGTTAGGCAGTGAAGTTAAGACACAGTGATTGAAAATCAGGTCTCACTAAAATTATCCCGCTGCTGCTAAGTCGCTTCAGTCGTGTCGGACTCTGTGTGACCCCATAGACGGCAGCCCACCAGGCTTCCCCATCCCTGGGATTCTCCAGGCAAGAATATTGGAGTGGGTTGCCAAGTCCTTCTCCAATGCATGAAAGTGAAAAGTGAAAGTGAAGTCACTCAGTCGTGTCCGACTCTTCGCGACCCCATGGACTGCAGCCCACCAGGCTCCTCCATCCATGGGACTTTCCAGGCAAGAGTACTGGAGTGGGGTGCCATTGCTTTCTCCGAAAATTATCCTAGACCTTTTCTTAAACGACTGGTACGTGAGATCCAGGAAATGTAAAAGCCAGGAATTGACTTCTCTGGTCTCCTTTGCCCTGCAGGAATGGACGCCAAGACTAGTTTAAAAAGAAGTTAAAAAAAAAAAAAAAAGAATCTCTCTCTCTCTCTCTCTGTTTCTCGTTTTCATGTTGTCTCTTTGTGGCCAAGTGGACAGAGTTAACTTGTACGGGCTCACTGGTTTCTGTGCGTGGGATGCAGCTCCATCGTCCCTCATTTGTCAGCAGAGCTGGTGCTGACCTGGCAGTCCTGTGCTCACCATGAGTCCCCTCGGTGTGGGAGGCGCTTCTGGAAAAGTCGGAGTGGATGGCTTTCCGAGGGGACGTCTTCAGTTCGGAGTTGGCCCCGTTGACATAGACCGAGAACCCCTGTTCCAGGTGCTCCAGCCTTAACTGCACGGGGTCCTTGGTTTTCAGATGCTTTAATATCCTGGAAGAGAAACAATCATCAGCATCTCATCCGAGGAGCCTGAGCCACCGCCCACGTGGGGAGGGACCTGCCGCTCTGACAGGCAAGCGCTTCTAATCAGAGGCCGGGTAGCGGTGCCCAGCTGTTCATCTATAAACAGCCCTAAGAGGCCCATTACACACGTGGAGGAGCAGGGAGGGGGAGGCTCCACGGCCCTGCTTTCGTTTTGAGGCTCAAAGGTACATCAGCCAAAACCCGGGTACCATCCTTGCCCCACAGGGACAGAAGCAGGTGTGTGCATGCTGCTACACACGGCCTGGATTTCCTGGGGTGATCCCAATTTCATGCACCTCCCCTTGGTGTGGACAGCAGCACTTTGTTCCACGTGGAACAAAATGTGGTCTAAGCCTCTGTGAGAGAGACTTCACGAAACACATCCTCACGTTAGAGAACAGCTGCCATCACGCCAGGCGGACTGATTTTTGGCTTCAGGAAATAAATGTGTTCTCCAACACCCCTGATATCCCAAATGTCATCATTTTACATTCAGGTGCAGTTTAAAAATATACCAGTGCAGGCTTTGTTTAAGATTAAGGATGTAATGATCAAACCCTTTGCCTGCAAGGGGCTTGGCGGGAGCGTGGCTAGGTTCCTTGTTCAGCTTTCTCCAGAGTCCAACCTCGCACTTTGGCTTTATCCTTTCCCCACTCCTGATGGTCCCTGCCATTGACAGTGCCCAATGTCCATTTTGGAATTGCTCCCATCTGACGTCAACCCTTCAGAGCCTTTCCAAATGCCTGCACACACTCCTACACCAACTAGATTTCTTTTTGCAGAAGGAGAAATGCAAACAACCATGGTGGCAAAAAATAAAAATAAAAAAAGTGGATCCTCTTCAGTGATTAAATAAGTTCCTACCAAAGTAGCAAAATGTAAATGTTTAAAAGCAGTAGTGGGATTTCCCTGATAGTCTGATAAGAATCCAACTTCCAATGCAGGGAACACAGGTTTGATCCCTGGTCTAATATCTCACGTGCCACGGGACAGCTAAGCCCACTGGCCACAACGACTGAGCCCGTGCTCTGGAGTCTGCACACTACAACCAGAGAAGCCTGTCTGTTGCAACTATGCCCCGACACAGCCCAATAAAGAGCGTTTTTAAATAGAATAGTAGTAGTAAAACCATAAAAGGTAAAAGCCAAACTGTTCTAAATGCTTTGTGTGCAGTGGGTGCTTAATCACTTCAGTCGTGTCTGACTCTTGCAACCCCATGGACTGTTGTCTGCCAGGTGCCTCTGTCCATGGGATTCTCAGGCATAAATACTGGAGTGGGTTGCTGTGCCCTTCTGCAAGGGATCTTCCTGACCCAGGGATGGAACGAACCAGAATCTCTTACATCACCTGCACTGGCAGGTGGGTTCTTTACCCTTAGCGCCACCTGGGAAGCCCCTCTAAACTAGAGCCAACTCCCACAGTTTGAGATAAGTCCCATAAAGTTGAGGCAAACACTGTATTCGTGAATACTGAACCACTTTTTCTATGGTGAAATACAGGATTTGGTTCCTGTGAGCCTCTGGTCACAACGTGTTCATCAGCCGATCAGAAGAAAACCTTGCTTTATGTGTGTTTCCGTTTAAAGGTACCCTATTTAATATATTGGGCTTCTCTTGTGGCTCAACTGGTAAAGAAACTGCCTGCAATGCAGGAGACCTGAGTTCGATCCCTGGGTTGGAAAGATCCTTTGGAGGAGGGAAAGGCTACCCACTCCAGTATTTAATATATATTGATACTTACTTAATACACTAACACTGAACTCATGCCGGCAGCAGTCCAACTCATGACTGAATGAAGCTTAACTAGCACATGTATTTTCTCCACAAGGGACATCATAGCCTTCTTGGGATTAGGAATGTGGGACAGCACTTCAACCTTACGCCAGGGACCAGTTTAAACAGGGAATGCACCACTGAAAAACACAAAAATGTAAAAAACAGGACACTAAGTAAAACACAGGATACTTTACTGTATACGGGAAGGGCTTCCCAGGTGGCACAGTGACAATTCACCTGCCAATGCAGGAGATGCGGGAGATGTGGGTTTGATCCCTGAGTCAGGAAGATCCCCTGGAGGAAGAAATGACAACCCATTCCAGTATTCTTGCCTGGGAAATCCCATGGACAGAGGAGTCTGGTGGGCTACAGTCCATGGGGTCGCAAACAGTCGGACATGACTGAGCATGCACACAGTGTAATAAAGAGCCCTGTAAGTATGGATTCAGGGGTTACAAATATATTGTAGTGGGTGGATAAATCGGCAAAGATGGAATAAGGACTGACTGTATTAAGACTTTAATCTTTACAACAACCCTATGGGGTCATTAATTTTCTTAACCTCATTTAATAGATAAGGAAACTGGAGCACAGAGAGGTTAAGTAACTTGCCCGAGGTCACACAGCTAGTATGGCAGTGAGACTCGGATGCAAATTGAAGCAGTCTGGCTCCAGAATCTTCGCCACAACAAAGACAACTTCAAGAGCTAGCAAGCTGAAACTGACACGCTTAGACATGGCTGGAAACAGAACATGTTATGCGCTTGGTTTTGCTCAGTCAGCAAATAGTTTCTGATCAGGAACAATGGTCGGCATCCAGTCCTAACAAAACCA
>SJYW01045887.1:1159864-1234598 GCA_006410735.1 Raphicerus campestris | reverse complement strand
AAAAAAAAAAAAAAAGAGAGAGAGAGAGAGAGAAAGAAAATAAGCTAAATGTCCAACAACAAGGGATGGGGAGTCAGTCACAGCCCCTCATGCTATGGAACAGTAGGTATAACAGTGGGCAGCTGAACGGGGCAGTCTACATACAAAAGGAGCATCTCTAAATACAAAAGCAGGTCAGGACAGCACGCACAACAGGCCAGCCAAAGGAGGGGCAAGGGGAGAGAACTGCTGAATGACTGAACATACTACTGGGGACCCAAATTCAGAAACTCCCATTACCTGCCCTTCCCTGAACTCCAGCAAGGCCTGCTTCTCCTAACCAGCAGGTCAGCCTAACTCTCCCCTATGAAAGCTAGGAGAGTCCATCCCATTTCCCTCTTTGCCCTGGGGGCTAGGAAACTCATGCTAAACTCCAAGTTGAAACGCAGTGGCTCTCCTTGGGGAAGGTTTGAAGACATCACTTTCTCCTTTTATCCCCTTGTTGTATTCATTTATATTGCCTGTTAATGGCTTGGGATCTTACATACCTATGAGCCAATGAGTTGGAACACAAATCAAGAATAGTGTGCTGCAGGGAACTCTGCTCAGTGTTATGTGGCAGCCTGGATGAGAGGGGAGTTTGGGGGAAAATGGATACATGGATATGTATGGCTGAGTTCCTTTTGCTGTCAACCTGAGAGTATCACAACACAGTGAATCAGCTATACTCCAATATAAAATAAAAAGCTTTTTAGAAGATTATTGTGTGCTGGACACTTTAGACTTCTTATCATTCAGTCCTTCTGGGAAATCTGCAAGGTAGGCATAATCACTCCCATTTTACTGAGGATCAAAGAGGACCCAATTGTCAGAGGTCTCGAAGCTAGAAAGGGGCAGAATAGGGTTTGAACCCAACCCAAGAGTCAGACACAACTGAGCGACTTCACTTTCACTTTTCACTTCCATGCATTGGAGAAAGACATGGCAACCCACTCCAGTGTTCTCGCCTGGAGAACCCCAGGGACGGCGGAGCCTGGTAGGAGGCCGTCTATGGGGTCGCACAGAGTCGGACATGACTGAAGTGACTTAGCAGCAGCAGCCTTGTTCCAAATCCTCTTCTCGAAAGTCAGTAGCACACTGGCCTCTCAGACAAAACGAAAAGTCTTGAAAGGCACTCTGGCACTCATTCGTCCCATGTTAAAGATGAGAAAAACAAAAGTGCGGTGAGACCAAATGGCTACCCCAAAGCAACACAGCCAAACTGTGTCTGACTCCTGTGTGTGTGTGCGCACACACTTAGTTACTCAGTCATATCTTTGAGATGCCATGGACTGAAGCTCACTAGGCTCCTCTGTCCCTGGGATTGCGCCATTTCCTACTGCAGGGGCTCTTCCCTACCCAGGGGTCGAACCTGTGTCTCTTGCATCAGCAGGCACTTTGCCACCTGGGAAGCCCCAGTCTGACTCCTATGTGCTGCCTTTTCATTCATTCGTGCTAAGTAGCTTCAGTTGTGTCTGACTCTCTATGACCTCTTTATGGACTGTGGCCCGCCAGCCTCCTCTGTCCATGGGATTCACCAAATCATTTTGGGGGCCTATATGGGGCCAACCACTGGATCGGGTGTCTTCAGTTCCACTTCCAGATTTTATTTCATGTGTCCTTATATTATAGGATACATGAAATCTGATTAAAGTCTGTAGAGTACGGATTTGGAATCAATAATCACAGGGGTTAGGCAGTGAAGTTAAGACACAGTGATTGAAAATCAGGTCTCACTAAAATTATCCCGCTGCTGCTAAGTCGCTTCAGTCGTGTCGGACTCTGTGTGACCCCATAGACGGCAGCCCACCAGGCTTCCCCATCCCTGGGATTCTCCAGGCAAGAATATTGGAGTGGGTTGCCAAGTCCTTCTCCAATGCATGAAAGTGAAAAGTGAAAGTGAAGTCACTCAGTCGTGTCCGACTCTTCGCGACCCCATGGACTGCAGCCCACCAGGCTCCTCCATCCATGGGACTTTCCAGGCAAGAGTACTGGAGTGGGGTGCCATTGCTTTCTCCGAAAATTATCCTAGACCTTTTCTTAAACGACTGGTACGTGAGATCCAGGAAATGTAAAAGCCAGGAATTGACTTCTCTGGTCTCCTTTGCCCTGCAGGAATGGACGCCAAGACTAGTTTAAAAAGAAGTTAAAAAAAAAAAAAAAAGAATCTCTCTCTCTCTCTCTCTGTTTCTCGTTTTCATGTTGTCTCTTTGTGGCCAAGTGGACAGAGTTAACTTGTACGGGCTCACTGGTTTCTGTGCGTGGGATGCAGCTCCATCGTCCCTCATTTGTCAGCAGAGCTGGTGCTGACCTGGCAGTCCTGTGCTCACCATGAGTCCCCTCGGTGTGGGAGGCGCTTCTGGAAAAGTCGGAGTGGATGGCTTTCCGAGGGGACGTCTTCAGTTCGGAGTTGGCCCCGTTGACATAGACCGAGAACCCCTGTTCCAGGTGCTCCAGCCTTAACTGCACGGGGTCCTTGGTTTTCAGATGCTTTAATATCCTGGAAGAGAAACAATCATCAGCATCTCATCCGAGGAGCCTGAGCCACCGCCCACGTGGGGAGGGACCTGCCGCTCTGACAGGCAAGCGCTTCTAATCAGAGGCCGGGTAGCGGTGCCCAGCTGTTCATCTATAAACAGCCCTAAGAGGCCCATTACACACGTGGAGGAGCAGGGAGGGGGAGGCTCCACGGCCCTGCTTTCGTTTTGAGGCTCAAAGGTACATCAGCCAAAACCCGGGTACCATCCTTGCCCCACAGTGGCATAGGGACAGAAGCAGGTGTGTGCATGCTGCTACACACGGCCTGGATTTCCTGGGGTGATCCCAATTTCATGCACCTCCCCTTGGTGTGGACAGCAGCACTTTGTTCCACGTGGAACAAAATGTGGTCTAAGCCTCTGTGAGAGAGACTTCACGAAACACATCCTCACGTTAGAGAACAGCTGCCATCACGCCAGGCGGACTGATTTTTGGCTTCAGGAAATAAATGTGTTCTCCAACACCCCTGATATCCCAAATGTCATCATTTTACATTCAGGTGCAGTTTAAAAATATACCAGTGCAGGCTTTGTTTAAGATTAAGGATGTGATGATCAAACCCTTTGCCTGCAAGGGGCTTGGTGTGAGCGTGGCTAGGTTCCTTGTTCAGCTTTCTCCAGAGTCCAACCTCGCACTTTGGCTTTATCCTTTCCCCACTCCTGATGGTCCCTGCCATAGACAGTGCCCAATGTCCATTTTGGAATTGCTCCCATCTGACGTCAACCCTTCAGAGCCTTTCCAAATGCCTGCACACACTCCTACACCAACTAGATTTCTTTTTGCAGAAGGAGAAATGCAAACAACCATGGTGGCAAAAAATAAAAATAAAAAAAGTGGATCCTCTTCAGTGATTAAATAAGTTCCTACCAAAGTAGCAAAATGTAAATGTTTAAAAGCAGTAGTGGGATTTCCCTGATAGTCTGATAAGAAAACAACTTTCAGTGCAGGGAACACAGGTTTGATCCCTGGTCTAATATCTCACGTGCCACGGGACAGCTAAGCCCACTGGCCACAACGACTGAGCCCGTGCTCTGGAGTCTGCACACTACAACCAGAGAAGCCTGTCTGTTGCAACTATGCCCCAACACAGCCCAATAAAGAGCGTTTTTAAATAGAATAGTAGTGGTAAAACCATAAAAGGTAAAAGCCAAACTGTTCTAAATGCTTTGTGTGCAGTGGGTGCTTAATCACTTCAGTCGTGTCTGACTCTTGCAACCCCATGGACTGTTGTCTGCCAGGTGCCTCTGTCCATGGGATTCTCAGGCATAAATACTGGAGTGGGTTGCTGTGCCCTTCTGCAAGGGATCTTCCTGACCCAGGGATGGAACGAACCAGAATCTCTTACATCACCTGCACTGGCAGGTGGGTTCTTTACCCTTAGCGCCACCTGGGAAGCCCTCTAAACTAGAGCCAACTCCCACAGTTTGAGATAAGTCCCATAAAGGTGAGGCAAACACTGTATTCGTGAATACTGAACCACTCTTTCTATGGTGAAATACAGGATTTGGTTCCTGTGAGCCTCTGGTCACAACGTGTTCATCAGCCGATCAGAAGAAAACCTTGCTTTATGTGTGTTTCCGTTTAAAGGTACCCTATTTAATATATTGGGCTTCTCTTGTGGCTCAGCTGGTAAAGAAACTGCCTGCAATGCAGGAGACCTGAGTTCGATCCCTGGGTTGGAAAGATCCTTTGGAGGAGGGAAAGGCTACCCACTCCAGTATTTAATATATATTGATACTTAATACACTAACACTGAACTCATGCCGGCAGCAGTCCAACTCATGACTGAATGAAGCTTAACTAGCACGTGTATTTTCTCCACAAGGGACATCATAGCCTTCTTGGGCTTAGGAATGTGGGACAGCACTTCAACCTTACGCCAGGGACCAGTTTAAACAGGGAATGCACCACTGAAAAACACAAAAATGTAAAAAACAGGACACTAAGTAAAACACAGGATACTTTACTGTATACGGGAAGGGCTTCCCAAGTGGCACAGTGACAATTCACCTGCCAACGCAGGAGATGCGGGAGATGTGGGTTTGATCCCTGAGTCAGGAAGATCCCCTGGAGGAAGAAATGACAACCCATTCCAGTATTCTTGCCTGGGAAATCCCATGGACAGAGGAGTCTGGTGGGCTACAGTCCATGGGGTCGCAAACAGTCGGACATGACTGAGCATGCACACAGTGTAATAAAGAGCCCTGTAAGTATGGATTCAGGGGTTACAAATATATTGTAGTGGGTGGATAAATCGGCAAAGATGGAATAAGGACTGACTGTATTAAGACTTTAATCTTTACAACAACCCTATGGGGTCATTAATTTTCTTAACCTCATTTAATAGATAAGGAAACTGGAGCACAGAGAGGTTAAGTAACTTGCCCGAGGTCACACAGCTAGTATGGCAGCGAGACTAGGATGCAAATTNTAATCTTTACAACAACCCTATGGGGTCATTAATTTTCTTAACCTCATTTAATAGATAAGGAAACTGGAGCACAGAGAGGTTAAGTAACTTGCCCGAGGTCACACAGCTAGTATGGCAGTGAGACTCGGATGCAAATTGAAGCAGTCTGGCTCCAGAATCTTCGCCACAACAAAGACAACTTCAAGAGCTAGCAAGCTGAAACTGACACGCTTAGACATGGCTGGAAACAGAACATGTTATGCGCTTGGTTTTGCTCAGTCAGCAAATAGTTTCTGATCAGGAACAATGGTCGGCATCCAGTCCTAACAAAACCACGAGAGCGACTGGAATGTCCCAGTGGAAACGNTTGAAGCAGTCTGGCTCCAGAATCTTCGCCACAACAAAGACAACTTCAAGAGCTAGCAAGCTGAAACTGACACGCTTAGACGTGGCTGGAAACAGAACATGTTACGCGCTTGGTTTTGCTCAGTCAGCAAATAGTTTCTGATCAGGAACAATGGTCGGCATCCAGTCCTAACAAAACCATGAGAGCGACCGGAATGTCCCACACCAGGGTAGTGGAAACNTGACACGCTTAGACATGGCTGGAAACAGAACATGTTATGCGCTTGGTTTTGCTCAGTCAGCAAATAGTTTCTGATCAGGAACAATGGTCGGCATCCAGTCCTAACAAAACCACGAGAGCGACTGGAATGTCCCAGTGGAAACGGAGAGCTCTTGTAGCTATTATTATGAAGATTCTGTTGAAACATGGGGGATGTTTGTGATCTGTTCAGAGAGGGGTGGAGGAGGCAGGATAAAAACAGTGCCTAGGCGATAAGCGCAAAGTTGGAAAAAAGTGTGTTTGTGGGACCCAGAGTGGAAGGTGATAGATGTGAAAATTAAATCAGCTGTGGAGGGAGGGTGGCGGCATTGTGGGTGATTTCTTTGTTTGCTTTTTTAAATGTTTCTTTGGCGGTTGATACATCCATCTTTTCGGCAATCGTGGCAGGAACATTCATTACACACTGCTTATCTCTTGCCAGCCTCTGAAGCCTGGGAGATGCCTGATTGTTGGGCAACAGCATAAAACAGAAGGAAAACACAAGTAACTAAGGGACAGTTTCCAAACACGGCAGGAGCTGCGCTCTCTGGTGCAAACAATCAGAGGACGCAGTGGATACCAGTGGTCCCCTGGGAGGGAGAGCAGGGAACCCAGGCCCTGCGAGACCCTGAGATGGCCAGCAGGTGGAAAAATCTGACCACCTGGCCAGGCAGCGCCTGCCTCAACTTCCTTCCAGAGACCACCTTTTCTCCTGATGCTTCCTGGATGGCCGAGGCATCCCGCTACCCAAGCTCTGTGGCGGGTGCTCCATGTGGGTCTCTCTTTAAGCAGACTGATTTATGAAAATGTGGATTTATGAAACTGATAAACGAGGAGATAATTAGTCAGACTGTGAAAGGACTCACTAGAGGAACTCCTCTACTGCAGCTGAGCGCATCAGGAATACCCACGTGGCATCAAAGGAAAGTGGGTGTTCTTTTTAATGGATAGCCTACTTTGCATAAAAAACTGTCCTTGGTGTCTAGGATTCAGGAAAATCAAATTCAGTCCCCTGCCCTGGTGGAGACAGAGCCCCCAAGCACCTGCTGCCTTATCACACTCTGTCCCCTTCCAGCAGGGGTCCCCAGCCTCTGGGACCTAACGCCTGATGATCTGAGGATAAAGCTGATGAAATGATAATAGAAATAAAGAGCACAATATGTGTAATGTGTTTGAACCACCCTGAGACCATCCCCCTCACCCGGCCCATGGAAAAATCGCCTTCCATGGGCCATTTGGTGCCAAAATGGGTTGGGGATCACTGCCTTAGAGATTCTGTAGGTTTCACATCACAAGTCTCCCTGCCTCCCGCTGCAGTGTAGTATCTGTGTGGCTGTTTATTCTCCCTTCATGCCCCCCACCCCGGGTGTGGGGTCTGTGCTGAGGGCAAGGAAAGGTGAGGAATACTCTGAGAACCTATTTCTGGAACGCAAGGTCGAGCAGGAGAGAGAAGGCATGGACGTGCATTCTAATACAGCCCCCGGGCATCTAACCATGTCGCAGGTATCGTTTCTGCTCATCTCGTGATGNAAAAAAAAAATGTAGGGCCCAGCTCCACCATTTCCTGGCTGCATGACACTGGGCAAATGCTTGCAGTCCTGGCCTCCACTTCCTCATCTGTAAAATGGGTGAAATAACTGCCTTATCGGGCAGTGCGTGGATAAAATGAGATGATGGGGGCGAGCTGCCTGCCACACAGCTGGCACTTCAGCAAAGGTGCCTTTTCAGGCTTGATCTGATGCCAGCTCTGGAGCACTCCCACTCCGCATATGTCTCCATTTGGAGGCGTTTCTAGCTTTACCTTCTAATTCCCTGTCATCAAGCCAGCTCCCTCTCAGTGACAAACACATCTCCCAAATTTTATGGCAGCTCCATTTGGACATTTTTTTAATTGCCTTTGTGCTGCGACCTCCTCTCTGGCTCTTCTCAGCTATGCTATTGGCGGGTGCCTCTTTGATCACACAGGTATTGATCCCTCGATTAATGAGAAGCAATTTGCTCACGAGGAACTATGACACTCTTCTCCCAGACAAGTCACGTGTATACGATTTAATGATCGCCCAGGTGTTCGGTGGCACCATCCAGCCTGCCAGAAACTGAATAAAAACATTCTGTTCCCTGGCATTAATGATGATAAAAACCCACATTGGTACAATCAGCGCAAGCCTGGGTTTGAGGTTGCCCCTGGGACGGAGAGAGGCGAGCACAGAGCAGCTGGACACATGGGATGCTGCCTGGCATTTCTGGCTGGTCTTGGAGAGTTTATCTATTCAAAGGTGCTCTACTGGGGGCAGGACTGCCTTGCANAATGAGATGATGGGGGCGAGCTGCCTGCCACACAGCTGGCACTTCAGCAAAGGTGCCTTTTCAGGCTTGATCTGATGCCAGCTCTGGAGCACTCCCACTCCGCATATGTCTCCATTTGGAGGCGTTTCTAGCTTTACCTTCTAATTCCCTGTCATCAAGCCAGCTCCCTCTCAGTGACAAACACATCTCCCAAATTTTATGGCAGCTCCATTTGGACATTTTTTTAATTGCCTTTGTGCTGCGACCTCCTCTCTGGCTCTTCTCAGCTATGCTATTGGCGGGTGCCTCTTTGATCACACAGGTATTGATCCCTCGATTAATGAGAAGCAATTTGCTCACGAGGAACTATGACACTCTTCTCCCAGACAAGTCACGTGTATATGATTCAATGATCGCCCAGGTGTTCGGTGGCACCATCCAGCCTGCCAGAAACTGAATAAAAACATTCTGTTCCCTGGCATTAATGATGATAAAAACCCACATTGGTACAATCAGCGCAAGCCTGGGTTTGAGGTTGCCCCTGGGACGGAGAGAGGCGAGCACAGAGCAGCTGGACACATGGGATGCTGCCTGGCATTTCTGGCTGGTCTTGGAGAGTTTATCTATTCAAAGGTGCTCTACTGGGGGCAGGACTGCCTTGCATGCAGGCATCTGGAATGAGAGCAGGTCTCGTTGTCATAGATACTGGAGGTCTTAGTGAAATTCAGTAAGAGGACAGGTAAGCAGGGATGCTAAACTCCCAAAACACATGGGGCAATCCTGTACATTAAAAGCATTCCCAATGCAACACGCCTCCAGGGCCCCAGCTGACAAGCACCCGGAATCCAGCCCATCAGAGAAGGGCTGAATTCGTATTCAGAATAACAACCCCCAGACTCTCTTGCCTATAAGACCCCAAGCACAGCCCCAAAGCACAAAGTCCCAGATAAGTTCCCCTGTCCTTCCTGCTCCTGCAGATCTGGGGGGTGTGGAGCTGTAGTATCTTTCTGTCTGTTTTGGGTTTTGATTTGAAATCATTACCAACATCTTGGGGAGGGCTTTCCAGGTGGTGCTAGGGGTAAAGAACCTGCCTGCCAATGCAAGAGACCCAAGAGATGCAGGTTCGATCCTTGGGTCAAGAAAATCCCCTGGAGGTGGGCATGGCAACCCACTCCATTTTTCTTGCCTGGAGAAACCTATGGACAGAGGAGCCTGGCAGTCTACAGTCCACAGGGTCGCAAAGAGCTGGACACAACTGAAGCTTCTTAGCACGTACACACCAACATTTTAAAACTCAGGATATTTCACCACACGAGTCCAGATTTTCAGTGTCTCCTGTCTCCTTGGAGGATATGAACCCCTGGGCCCGTGAGAGTTCCAGGCGCCCACTGTCCCCACCGAGCTAGCTTCGCTCACTGCCTGACCCCCCCCAGCATCTAAGCTTGCAAACCCAGCTTTCCCCAAGGTTCCAGGGCCTGAAGACGAACCATAATGAGCTGCAAGTGAACTTGCGCAGCGTTGCAAAGGCCAGGAGAACATAATACTCTCCAACCAGACCACAGCTTTGACCTCAGTACACATGGCATCAGGCTGCAGGTTTTTTATGAGAACCAGCACTGCAGAGTCAAATCAGGACTGACAGCTTTAAACGACATTGACCAACTTCAAACACAAGTGTAAAAGGACTCCCCCTTTACATAACACGGCATGATTACAGGCTCAGATTTCCGGGGACTTTCAAAGCCTGTGAGATCACAGGCTAGGTTATTCACACACGGGCCCTGCCAAATTCTAGCTTTTCTTAACAAACCCAGCTTCTCCCAGAACGGAGGCACGGAGACGAGAAGGGGGCCCCACACGGCCGACGGTTTGCTACAGTTCAATCAAAAGATGCGATTAAATCAGTGAATGGAGAAATAGGAACTGGGATGGCAGATATTATTCCAAGCCTCCGCGTGGAGGGCAACTGCAGCCCGTTCCGATGTGAAACCGAGCCTGCACGCTGTTAATAACTCTAAATAGGCTTTTGATTTGGTTAATATCAAGGGCTGCTGTCAGGCGGCTGCATCTTACCGGTTCCTCTGCTGGAGCAATATTAAATACTCATCGTGCTTCTCATCAAAGTCTGTCACCATGTCCTTAGCGTAACCCTGAAATGAAGAAACAGAGTGGTGTGTTGTCGGAATGCAGGGGAGTGTTTACTGAGGCCCAGGTACAGCACATACCCCATGGGAGGCCGAGAGGCAGAGGCTGACCTTGACGAAGGCCCAGCTCCCTGGGCGCATCACCGGGGCGACCCACAGCCCCAGAGACTGTCTGACGGCCCAGTGGGTCTTACATACATACATACGCAACCAACAGTCTACGAAAAGGAGGAGGGCGATTTAATTCCCTAGCCTCACTGTTCATTCCTCCCATGCCCTAATAAAATCAAGGACTCTGAGAAGATTTGGGCTTTACTGTTTTCTCCATGCTTGTGATTTGGTGATCTCTATTGCCCTTACCAGATGGAACCCAGATCAGTTGTTTGAGAGAGAAATCTCATCTTTTTTTTTCTTGCCACTGTGAGAGAAATGCATGCTTATTATAAACAACTCGGTCATTACAAAAAAATAGGATGCAGAGAGTGAAGGTCCCTTTGAAGCAGACGTTTGTGGTTTTCTGCTTCCTCTTCTGGTCACAGAACTCTGGATTTCTTTGGGGGAACCATTGAGTCCCTTTTTGCAGTTCGCTTGCTCCTTAGATGCCCTTGAAAGTTCCTTTGGTCTCCGCTCAGGTCACATGACCTTGACCTTGGTCTTGCTCATCAACACAGTACTTGCCCTGGTCACAAGGATCCACTGGTCAGGAGATGAGCCTCAGCCTGAGCCTGGCCCTTGAAAGTCAGCCCAAGGACTTTACTGATACTCCTGGGGAAAAGCTACTCTCTTTCCACTTGGGTGCTAAGGTAACGAGACGCAGGCTTGGAAATGCCTGAGAATTAAGTCAAGAAAGAAGACAGCAGATCCCAGTGATGCAAAGACGGAGAGTCCTAATGACATAATTTGAGCCCCTGGATCCACCCATGCCTGAAGAAGTGTCTGGACAACTTAGTTATGACCCTAACGTTATTTTGTTTCAACTGAGTTTCTGTCATTTGCAGCCAATAGAATTATAAGTCGTATATCATGGCCCAATCATTAAAGATAACCCCTATTAAAGACTTTTACAGCCCGGGGGGGGGGGTGCTGCTGCTGCTGCTGCCAAGTCACCTCAGTTGTGTCCGACTCTGTGCGACCCCACAGACAGCAGCCCACCAGGCTCCTCCGTCCCTGGGATTCTCCAGGCAAGAACACTGGAGTGGGTTGCCATTTCCTTCTCCAATGCATGAAAGTGAAAAGTCAAAGTGAAGTCGCTCAGTCGTGTCTGACTCTTAGCGACCCAATGGACTGCAGCCTACCAGGCTCCTCTGTCCATGGGATTTTCCAGACAAGAGTACTAGAGTGGGGTGCCACTGGAAAATGTATAATAAACTATAAATATTAAAAGTGACATACAGACCTCCCTATTGGTGAGGTGGATAAGAATCTGCCTGGCAATACAGGGGACATGGGTTCAATCCCTGGTCTGGAAGAGTTCACATGTCCAGGAGTAACTAAGCCTGTGTGCCACAGCTACTGAAGCCTGTAAACCTAGAGCCTGTGCTCCGCAACAAGAGAAGCCACCACAGGGAGAAGCCCGCACACCCCGGCCAAGAGGAGCCCCCATTCGAAGGAACTAGAGAAATCCCACAAGCAGCGACAAAGACCCAGCGCAGCCAAAAGCAAATGAACAAAGTAACATACGCAATACCCGTAAAACCTCCATTATGATTTGATACATATTCCACTAGATGTTTTTCTTTGCTTATAATATACATATATCTATATTTATAAACGCACACACATTCTTTTAAAAAAAAAGTAGGGTCATACTGTAAACAATGCTTTGCCATCTTCTATGCTCCCTGGGTTGGGAAGATCCCCTGGAGAAGGAAATGGCAATCCACTCCAATATTCTTGCCTGGAGAATCCCATGGACAGAGAAGCCTAGTAGGTTACAGTCCACAGGGTCGCAGTCGGACACGACTGAGCGACTTCACCTCACCTCACCTCACCTCATGCTTAACTAAGTTAACTTCTTAACTAAAGAGACAGTGTTGGCTTCTATTCACAAGTCAGACAGATTAAGTGTTAAATGGCAAGTGAGACGCTTGTAATAGAAACACAATTTGTGTGAAAATCCTAACAATTATCATGGGGAGAAGAAAAAAAAAAGAATTTCCATCATTCTTTTTTTTTAAAATACTTTATTCTACTTTACAATACTGTATTGGTTTTGCCATACATTGACATGAATCAGCCACAGGTGTACATGCTCTCCCAATGCCGAAGCCCCCTCCCACCTCCCACCCCACACCATCTCCCTGGACCATCCCATACACCAGCCCCAAGCATCCTGTATCCTGTATTGAACATAGACTGGCGCTTTNTGGAGGCGTTTCTAGCTTTACCTTCTAATTCCCTGTCATCAAGCCAGCTCCCTCTCAGTGACAAACACATCTCCCAAATTTTATGGCAGCTCCATTTGGACATTTTTTTAATTGCCTTTGTGCTGCGACCTCCTCTCTGGCTCTTCTCAGCTATGCTATTGGCGGGTGCCTCTTTGATCACACAGGTATTGATCCCTCGATTAATGAGAAGCAATTTGCTCACGAGGAACTATGACACTCTTCTCCCAGACAAGTCACGTGTATATGATTCAATGATCGCCCAGGTGTTCGGTGGCACCATCCAGCCTGCCAGAAACTGAATAAAAACATTCTGTTCCCTGGCATTAATGATGATAAAAACCCACATTGGTATAATCAGCGCAAGCCTGGGTTTGAGGTTGCCCCTGGGACGGAGAGAGGCGAGCACAGAGCAGCTGGACACATGGGATGCTGCCTGGCATTTCTGGCTGGTCTTGGAGAGTTTATCTATTCAAAGGTGCTCTACTGGGGGCAGGACTGCCTTGCATGCAGGCATCTGGAATGAGAGCAGGTCTCGTTGTCATAGATACTGGAGGTCTTAGTGAAATTCAGTAAGAGGACAGGTAAGCAGGGATGCTAAACTCCCAAAACACATGGGGCAATCCTGTACATTAAAAGCATTCCCAATGCAACACGCCTCCAGGGCCCCAGCTGACAAGCACCCGGAATCCAGCCCATCAGAGAAGGGCTGAATTCGTATTCAGAATAACAACCCCCAGACTCTCTTGCCTATAAGACCCCAAGCACAGCCCCAAAGCACAAAGTCCCAGATAAGTTCCCCTGTCCTTCCTGCTCCTGCAGATCTGGGGGGTGTAGAGCTGTAGTATCTTTCTGTCTGTTTTGGGTTTTGATTTGAAATCATTACCAACATCTTGGGGAGGGCTTTCCAGGTGGTGCTAGGGGTAAAGAACCTGCCTGCCAATGCAAGAGACCCAAGAGATGCAGGTTCGATCCTTGGGTCAAGAAAATCCCCTGGAGGTGGGCATGGCAACCCACTCCATTTTTCTTGCCTGGAGAAACCTATGGACAGAGGAGCCTGGCAGTCTACAGTCCACAGGGTCGCAAAGAGCTGGACACAACTGAAGCTTCTTAGCACGTACACACCAACATTTTAAAACTCAGGATATTTCACCACACGAGTCCAGATTTTCAGTGTCTCCTGTCTCCTTGGAGGATATGAACCCCTGGGCCCGTGAGAGTTCCAGGCGCCCACTGTCCCCACCGAGCTAGCTTCGCTCACTGCCTGACCCCCCCCAGCATCTAAGCTTGCAAACCCAGCTTTCCCCAAGGTTCCAGGGCCTGAAGACGAACCATAATGAGCTGCAAGTGAACTTGCGCAGCGTTGCAAAGGCCAGGAGAACATAATACTCTCCAACCAGACCACAGCTTTGACCTCAGTACACATGGCATCAGGCTGCAGGTTTTTTATGAGAACCAGCACTGCAGAGTCAAATCAGGACTGACAGCTTTAAACGACATTGACCAACTTCAAACACAAGTGTAAAAGGACTCCCCCTTTACATAACACGGCATGATTACAGGCTCAGATTTCCGGGGACTTTCAAAGCCTGTGAGATCACAGGCTAGGTTATTCACACACGGGCCCTGCCAAATTCTAGCTTTTCTTAACAAACCCAGCTTCTCCCAGAACGGAGGCACGGAGACGAGAAGGGGGCCCCACACGGCCGACGGTTTGCTACAGTTCAATCAAAAGATGCGATTAAATCAGTGAATGGAGAAATAGGAACTGGGATGGCAGATATTATTCCAAGCCTCCGCGTGGAGGGCAACTGCAGCCCGTTCCGATGTGAAACCGAGCCTGCACGCTGTTAATAACTCTAAATAGGCTTTTGATTTGGTTAATATCAAGGGCTGCTGTCAGGCGGCTGCATCTTACCGGTTCCTCTGCTGGAGCAATATTAAATACTCATCGTGCTTCTCATCAAAGTCTGTCACCATGTCCTTAGCGTAACCCTGAAATGAAGAAACAGAGTGGTGTGTTGTCGGAATGCAGGGGAGTGTTTACTGAGGCCCAGGTACAGCACATACCCCATGGGAGGCCGAGAGGCAGAGGCTGACCTTGACGAAGGCCCAGCTCCCTGGGCGCATCACCGGGGCGACCCACAGCCCCAGAGACTGTCTGACGGCCCAGTGGGTCTTACATACATACATACGCAACCAACAGTCTACGAAAAGGAGGAGGGCGATTTAATTCCCTAGCCTCACTGTTCATTCCTCCCATGCCCTAATAAAATCAAGGACTCTGAGAAGATTTGGGCTTTACTGTTTTCTCCATGCTTGTGATTTGGTGATCTCTATTGCCCTTACCAGATGGAACCCAGATCAGTTGTTTGAGAGAGAAATCTCATCTTTTTTTTTCTTGCCACTGTGAGAGAAATGCATGCTTATTATAAACAACTCGGTCATTACAAAAAAATAGGATGCAGAGAGTGAAGGTCCCTTTGAAGCAGACGTTTGTGGTTTTCTGCTTCCTCTTCTGGTCACAGAACTCTGGATTTCTTTGGGGGAACCATTCAGTCCCTTTTTGCAGTTCGCTTGCTCCTTAGATGCCCTTGAAAGTTCCTTTGGTCTCCGCTCAGGTCACATGACCTTGACCTTGGTCTTGCTCATCAACACAGTACTTGCCCTGGTCACAAGGATCCACTGGTCAGGAGATGAGCCTCAGCCTGAGCCTGGCCCTTGAAAGTCAGCCCAAGGACTTTACTGATACTCCTGGGGAAAAGCTACTCTCTTTCCACTTGGGTGCTAAGGTAACGAGACGCAGGCTTGGAAATGCCTGAGAATTAAGTCAAGAAAGAAGACAGCAGATCCCAGTGATGCAAAGACGGAGAGTCCTAATGACATAATTTGAGCCCCTGGATCCACCCATGCCTGAAGAAGTGTCTGGACAACTTAGTTATGACCCTAACGTTATTTTGTTTCAACTGAGTTTCTGTCATTTGCAGCCAATAGAATTATAAGTCGTATATCATGGCCCAATCATTAAAGATAACCCCTATTAAAGACTTTTACAGCCCGGGGGGGGGGGTGCTGCTGCTGCTGCTGCCAAGTCACCTCAGTTGTGTCCGACTCTGTGCGACCCCACAGACAGCAGCCCACCAGGCTCCTCCGTCCCTGGGATTCTCCAGGCAAGAACACTGGAGTGGGTTGCCATTTCCTTCTCCAATGCATGAAAGTGAAAAGTCAAAGTGAAGTCGCTCAGTCGTGTCTGACTCTTAGCGACCCAATGGACTGCAGCCTACCAGGCTCCTCTGTCCATGGGATTTTCCAGACAAGAGTACTAGAGTGGGGTGCCACTGGAAAATGTATAATAAACTATAAATATTAAAAGTGACATACAGACCTCCCTATTGGTGAGGTGGATAAGAATCTGCCTGGCAATACAGGGGACATGGGTTCAATCCCTGGTCTGGAAGAGTTCACATGTCCAGGAGTAACTAAGCCTGTGTGCCACAGCTACTGAAGCCTGTAAACCTAGAGCCTGTGCTCCGCAACAAGAGAAGCCACCACAGGGAGAAGCCCGCACACCCCGGCCAAGAGGAGCCCCCATTCGAAGGAACTAGAGAAATCCCACAAGCAGCGACAAAGACCCAGCGCAGCCAAAAGCAAATGAACAAAGTAACATACGCAATACCCGTAAAACCTCCATTATGATTTGATACATATTCCACTAGATGTTTTTCTTTGCTTATAATATACATATATCTATATTTATAAACGCACACACATTCTTTTAAAAAAAAAGTAGGGTCATACTGTAAACAATGCTTTGCCATCTTCTATGCTCCCTGGGTTGGGAAGATCCCCTGGAGAAGGAAATGGCAATCCACTCCAATATTCTTGCCTGGAGAATCCCATGGACAGAGAAGCCTAGTAGGTTACAGTCCACAGGGTCGCAGTCGGACACGACTGAGCGACTTCACCTCACCTCACCTCACCTCATGCTTAACTAAGTTAACTTCTTAACTAAAGAGACAGTGTTGGCTTCTATTCACAAGTCAGACAGATTAAGTGTTAAATGGCAAGTGAGACGCTTGTAATAGAAACACAATTTGTGTGAAAATCCTAACAATTATCATGGGGAGAAGAAAAAAAAAAGAATTTCCATCANACCATCTCCCTGGACCATCCCATACACCAGCCCCAAGCATCCTGTATCCTGTATTGAACATAGACTGGCGCTTTGTTTCTTATATGATAATATACATGTTTCAGTGCCATTCTTCCAAATCATCCCACCCTCTCCCTCTCCCTCAGAGGCCAAAAGTCCGTTCTATACCTCTGTGTCTCTTTTGTTGTCTCACATACAGGATCATCATTACTATCTTTCTAAATTCCATATATATGTGTCAGTATACTGTATTGGTGTTTTTCTTTCTGGCTTACTTCACTCTGTATAATCGGCTCCAGTTTCATCCACCTCATTAGAACTGAGTCAAATTTATTCTTTTTAATGGCTGAGTAATACTCCATTGTGTATATGTACCACAGCTTTCTTATCCATTCATCTGCTGATGGACATCTAGGTTGTTTCCATGTCCTGGAAATTATAAACAATGCTGCAATGAATATTGGGGTACATGTGTCTCTTTCAATTCTCAGAGAAATGCAAATCAAGACCACAATGAGGTACCATTTCACACAAGTCAGAATGGCTGCAATCCAAAATAAATGCTGGAGAGGATGTGAAGAAAAAGGAACCCTCTTAAACTGTTGCAAACTAGTATAGCCATTATGGAAAACAGTGTGGAGATTCCTTTAAAAATTGCAAATAGAACTGCCTTATGACCCAGCAATCCCACTGCTGGGCATACCCACCGAGGAAACCAGAATTGAAAGAGAATTTCCATCATTCTTTTCTTAGCTTCTCAAAATCTGCCTTGCACCCCATTAATCTACCAGAACTCTTCCCAAGGGTGAGCCATAACCTCCTTAAGCAAATATGATAGCTCTTTCCGACTTCATCCTTTTCCGTTGATCTGCGGCCACGGGGAGCTGTTCCCATCCATCCATTTCCCAAATTCTCCCCCTGTAGCTTCTGAGGTTCTGAATGAGGCTCCTTCCCCCGCACTTTCTCTGGCTGCCCTTCTTCCATGGCCTTGGACGTGGATGGTCGCTGTCTCTATCTATCTCAGCTGTCTGTGCCTTTCTCCCTCAGCTTTCCCATTTCCTTCTGATTCCAAGAAACAGGTCCCCTGGGGTGGGGAGGCCAGAGGGTCCCTCTAGTCCAGCGCTGACACCCTAGTTCCCCTCTCACCCCTTTTCCTGCAGGAAGGACCCTAAGGTTGTGGCCATCTGCTTCCTTCTTTCCCTGTCGCCCCCCACTTTTCCTCCCAGCCTCCCCTCTCTCTGAGCCACCTAGGGACAGGATGCTGGATTCCCATCTTTTCTTTCACCCTGAGTCTCTGAAGCCTCAGCGTTTTCCTGAGGTTTTTCGGGCTAGCTAACCTGGCCAATCAGGAAGTGAGGAATAATAAGAAAGGATGATATATGAAATCATAAGAAATTTAAACAAACTAGCAATAGGTGTTCCTATTCCTACTTCCCTGGCTTCCTGAGAAGCCAAGAGACATTCCTTGGTCCTCCCTGGACTGAGTCCTGCCTCATCTTGACTGTGAGGAAAGCACCATGACCTCAGGAAAGCTGGTAGGTTGCGGGATATGGGGTCTGGAGAGGATTCTCAGTTCCTTTTTCAGAACAACGTGTGTACGACGCAGACAGTTGACGCAGCATTTCCATATACATGATTCTCCTTTGATCTTCATGGCAATCCTTGAAGTGGTTATTACCACCCCATTTAAGATACAAGGAAACCCATCCCATGCGCCTTCCGGAAACACGGATCCTACTCCACTGTAATTTACATAACTATTTTGAGATATTAAAACGGCCACTGATATATTATGGTACGGGATGAAATATTCAATGACGTTTTTAGATGAAATATGAGACTTCAAAGAGATCTCAGCTCGGGGTGGGCTGCCCTGGGTTTTCACCTCCGGGAATACATTTATTCGCCTCTGCCAGGAGGGAGATGTCATGGAAAGATTTGAAGAGCTCAGGCACAGAGCCAGCAAAACTTCTCATCAACTTCATGTTTCTCAAATGCTGATGCGTGCACAAATAACCTGGGACTGTGTGGAAAGCGGGGTTCTGATTCAGGGGCCCAAGCTGACACCTGTAACAAGCTCCCAGGCAATGCCCGTGGGCCACACTTTGCCAGTGAGACACTGGACCAACCTTGTTTACTCATTATTCACAATATGCCCACCTCTAATCAGGTCAGCACTGAACTTGAGTTGTAAAGAATGTGAGCTTTGGAGTCCAGTGTGGGTTGCAATGCTCAGTCGCTAACTTGAGTCCAACTCTTGGCGACTTTATGGACTGTAGCCTGCCAGGCTCCTCTGTCCATGGGATTTCCCAGGCAAGAATACTAGAGGGGCTTGCCATTCCCCTCTCCAGGGGATTTTCCTGATCCAGGAATCAAACCCACATCTCTTACACCTCCTACATTGGCAGGTGGGTTCTTTACCACTAGCGTGACCTGGGAGACACGGCTTCAAGTCACAACAGTGCTACTTGCTTCTGTCAAATGGAGGTAACAACAGTACCTGTCTGGTTGGATCTGTCTTTCCCTCATAGGCTTCCCTGGTGACTCAGTGGTTAAAAAACAAAAAATCCACCTGCCAACGTAGGAGACACAGGTTCCATCTCTGATCTGGGAAGATCCACAGGAGAAGGGAATGGCTACCCACTCCAATATGCTTGCCTGGGAAATCCCATGGACAGGGAGCCTGGCGGGCTATAGTCCACGGGGTCACAGATATGAATTAGTGACTAATCAACAACAGAGGATGGAAAGTGAGTTGGATGCAATACAATAAAAAGCCCACAGCACGGAATCTGGCGCTTGGGTAGTTCTCAATGAATGTTAGTTAGAATTCCATTTACGGAGTTCCATTATTTAAATAGTACTGTCTTAGCCCCGTCCCACCCCATCCAGCTCACTGCTGTCCTGATGCCCTAATTATTTGATTCCCTTCCCCTCCCGGCTCCCCCCAGATCCTCTCCAAGGCCCAGCTCAGCTCCCCAAGTCTCCACGAAGGCTTCCTCTGCCATTCTCACCCACCCCTCACTTCAGCTCAGTTTGAAACCCCACAATTAGTATTAAGTTACATACAATACAGGGTGAAATCATATATAATTAAGTGCTACGTTGTAAGCCTTTAACTATATCTATTGCTCACTCATTATCTGGGGATTTGGAGACCTGGAGGGGAGCCCTGAACTCTGCTACTTACCTTCTCTGAGCCTCTGTTTCCTTGTCTGTAAAAAGGGGATGTTAATAAGGTCTACCTTGCAGGTCTACTCTAAGAATTAAGCAGGGGAAAAGTGGAAGTCCTTAAGGATCCTTTTCTTTCTTCTTAGTGCTGATTCCCTAGCTGGATTATAAATTTCTGGAGTGTAGAACTGTGCAGAAGGCAGGGAACCAATCATCATGTGGGAAGCCTGGAGCCCTAGGCCCCAGTCTCAGCTTCCACATTGTCCAGCTCCGTGATGGTAACCGCTGAGGATGACCTAGTAACCACCCAGTTAACTCTCACCCTGGTCAGATGCCAGACACCTCTCTTCCTGGCATGGTATATTTCACTTTGCTGAGGCTTTATTTCTCAGGCTATAGAACGTGGAGTGTGGGAGTGAGTGAGTGAGAATTAATATTTAAGCCTTTCCCCTAGAGTAGGAAATGGCAACCCACTCCAGTATTCTTGTCTGGAGAATCCCATGGACAGAGGACCCTGGGTGGCTGCAGCCCATGAATTGGCAAAGAATCAGACATGACTGAGCACGCACACACATCAGACATCCTGCAAACACGGGAGACGAGTGTAAAGTACCGAGTTTGTCATCATCATCTTTTAGCAAATGTTGATCAAGTGTTTACTGTGTGGCTGTTACCTATGCAAAGAGGATTTAACAAAAACTTCAACCCAGTGGGCAGCCAGTACGCAACCCTCAGTCAGAGGCTGATCCTCACAACTCTGCAACGCATTCCAGTTCTGAGGGATGTGAATGGGGCAGCCCCTGCTGTCATGCGCTCAGTCAAGCAACACACTGGCCAGGGGTCTATAATTTAGGGAAAGGCCTGCAGTGGAGTCTGGGGACACCCATCCAATTGAATGCATAAGGGTATTTTTCTGGGAAGAGAGTCCATCACTTTCATCAGATTCCCAAGGGCATCTGAGGCCAAAGAAAGGAGACGATTGACTATGCTGTCCTGTGCACAATCAGTCATGTCCGACTCTGTGCGACCCTGTGGACTGTAACCTGCTGGGCTGCTCTGTCCATGGGATTCTCCAGACGATAATCCTGGAGTTGCCATGCCCTCCTCCAGGGTTTCTTCCCAACCTAGAAATTGAACAGCAGTCTCCAGCATTGCAGGCAGGTTCTTTACCAGCTGAGTTACCAGGGAAGCCCCAAGGGAATATAACAAAACTGTATCAAATGTGATGCCAGGGATCTGAAGGAGGGGACTGGGGAGGCTCCTGAGGGCACGGCCAGGCTCAAATCCTTGGGAGTCATTCTGAAAGCCTAACTCACTCACTTTCCCACTCCAGCTCCAATCCATCAGCATCATGTGAAAAATACCACATATTCCCTAATCTGACCGCTTCTCCCCACCTCCTTGCTACCGCCCCGGTTCAGGACTCCTCACTGTCCTCCTACTCCTGCCCTCCCCGCTGCTGTCCATCCTCCCTGTGATAGCCCGGGAGTCCTGATGAAAGGGAAGCCAAATCACTTCACTTCTCTGCTCTGGACTCTGCAGGGGTTCCCAGTGGCCACCAGGCCCCGCCCACTGGGCCTCCACCCACGTCTCTGACCACCTCATCACTCCGGTACCCAAAACACCCAGCCTGTGCCCACCCACCCATAGCGCTTTGACTCACTATCCTTCCCCGGGGCAAATACCCAGATTCCTCATCTCCTTCAAGGCTGGTCTCAGATCTTACCTTCTTGGCAACGTCCTCCCCAGGCATCCTATTTAAAATTCCAGGGACTTTCCTGGTGGTCCAGCGATTAAAAAGCCGAGCTTCCAATCCAGGGAATGTGGGTTCAGTCTCTGGTTGGGGAACTAAGATTCCACATGCCACAAGGACTGAGCCCGGGTGTCGCAACTAAAGACTCTGTGAGCCACAAGAAAGATCAACCAAACCCCGATGCAGGAAAAAATAAATATTTTTTAAAACTGCAGGCCATGTACACACACACACACATACTCCCAAACCCTCACTAATATAAACTCTCCTTGGTCTGTTCATCATGCCTCTTATTACTGGGCCATCCCCCCTACACAGAATGTAAATTCCATGAAGGCAGAGACTGTGTCTGTTTTGATCTTTGTGTATTCTAAGCCCCTAGGACAGTGCCTGGAACACAATGGGCCCTCATTAAATGAATAAATAAGGAGACGTTTGATCTGAGATTTGAAAACTAAATGGTCTGGGGACTTCCCCGCTGGTCCAGTGGCTTTCTGTGCTCTCAATGCAGGGGTCCTGGATTTGATCCCTGGTCAGGGAAATAGATCCCACATGTCGAAACTGAAGAGTCCACGTGCCGCAATGAAGATGAAAGATCCTGCATGCCACAGCTAAGACCTGGAGCAGCCAGATAAACATTAATAAATAAAAATAAATATTAAACATTTTCCCTCGTAGCTCACTTGGTAAAGAATCTGCCTGCAGTGCAGGAGACCTAGGTTCGATCCCTGGGTCAGGAAGATGCCCCGGAGAAGGAAATGGCAACCCACTCCAGTACCCTTGCCTGGAAAATCCCATGGACAAGAGGAGCTGGGGGGGTGCAGTCTGTGGGGTCACAAAGAGTCGGGCACAACTGAGCTACTAACACACACAACACACACACAGATATTAAAAAAAAGAAAGTTAAAAGGCTCACTGGACAAGAGAGAGGCATTCCACACAGCAGGAGGAGCAGGAGCTAAGGTTTGGGAGTCTGAAAAAGCCTGAAAGGCTCATGGATCGCTCAGAAGTTGGGTTTGCCTAGAGTGACAGGTGCTGAGGAGGCTCAAGTTAAGTACGGCAAATGGTCTAAGGAATTCGGACGTGACGTGAAAGCCAAGTCCCACTGCCATCATTGTTATCCTTATCATCTTTATCCCTAATGCTGGCCCCAGAGAAATTTGTAGAATTTTATCAATGGCCATATTATTAATTCTCTCTGGGGGAAAAAAACGGAATTGGAAAGAAACGCCTAGAATCAGTTATGCTTAAAGGAGCTCGACAGTCTATATTTCAGGGATCACGCACTCCTCTGAGGCCAGAAGATTGGAATTCTCCTAAAGAGGGTTGATTTAGCGAGTGCCAGAGCCTGAGCTGCATTCACGAGCAGCTGAGAGCGCTGGGTTGGTTTCCAGGGCCGGCAGATGTCGGGGACCTGACTTTGCAGGTGTCAAGTCCCATCGGAGAAGAACAATAACTTGGAATGGCTTAATGATGAGGCTGTGAACACACTGTGTCAGAGGCACCACGCGGAGTTCACAGAGCACTTCCACACACCTGACTTACTCCATCTGTTCTGCCCCTCCCCGGGCAAGTGCCACATCTTACCGCAGGGACCACTGATGAGTGACAAGCGAACGTTACAGGTCACTGGATCCCAGGTTTGGGGCCACTTCAATGACCATTTAAGGTGCTTTTTGTGGGTGTCTGCAAGAATGCTACGCCCTGGGATCGTTAGCCCCATTTTACAGAGGAGGAAACGGAGGCTTTGAAAGCTGAAGCAAATTGCCCCAAAGCCACGTCCAGGGGAAGACAGTGGACATCTGTTGTTTCTGTCATTTTTTCTTTCTTTCTCTTTGACTGCACCACAGGGCATGCAGGATCTTAGCTCCCTGACCAGGTATCACACCCACGCCCCCTGCCGTGGAAGCTCAGGGTCTCAGGGCAGCCCCTATTCACTTTCTAGTTATATCTCCTCGGTTTTCTTTGGAAACCATCTCTCCTCACTCTCGGCATACATAGTGTGGGTGGAAATCGCACCGGTGGCCCCTCAAGGGTGTGCACATGACCGAGGCTTGGACAGCCAGGGCCAGGCTAATCTGGGCAGTCTGTCTCCCTGGTCATGGGCCTGGGTTAGGGCTCTGCCCAGAGTCAGGTCAACAGACTCAAGCCAGGGATTGGCTGAATCTGCTGGAAATGTCCCTCCCTCTCTCCCCCTGGAATTATTAGCTGATATGAGCTGTGAAGGGGGCTTCCCAGGTGGCACTAGTGGTAGAGAACCCGCTTGCCAATGCAGGAGATGTAAGAGATTCTGGTTCGATCCCTGCGTCGGGATGATCCCCTGGAGGAAGGCATGGCAGCCCACTCCAGGATTCTTGCCTGGAGAATCCCATAGAGAGAGGAGCTTGGTGGACTACAGTCCATAGGGTTGTACAGTCAGACACGACTGAAGCGACTTAGCATGCATGCATGACCTGTGAGCTATAAGGGCCACCAAAATGAAGAAGCTGTTTTTATCAACTGATTAGGTTCACAGTTATAAATGTCCTTCTATGTCCCATGAAGAGATCTGTCCAAGAGTAACACTAACATCGAGGCAGCAGAATTGAGGACACAGATAGACGACCAGATAGAAACGGGAACTTCTCAGCCATGTTTAATCCCTGTATCTAGCCCCGCCTGAGGCCAGCACTACTTGGACTTATAAGTCACAAGAGTTAACACATTATTTTCTTTACTCAAGCCGTGTGTGTGTGTGTGTGTGTGAGTCACACTGAGTGAGTTCTCAGTGATGCAGTGGTTGAACTAACTCTAAGAGGTATCTGAATCTGAAGTCACTACCAGGTCCTAGCAACAGCGGAGCATTTAGTAGAGATTTAAAATAATACCTGAGGGACTTTCCTGGTGGTCCATCGGTCAAGAATCCGCCTTGCAATGCAGGGGACCAGGTTCGATCCCTGGTTGGGGAACTAAGATCCCACAAGCTGCAGGGCAACTAAGCCCATGCCACAGCTACTGAGCCCACGTGCTCTGGAGCCTGAGCCCCAGCTGGAGAATCCATGGGCCCCAGTGAAAAGTCCCCCAAGACAAAATGAAGATCCTGGGTCCCACAACTAACACCAATACAGCCAAATAAAAAAATGAGTAAATAAATTTTAAAAAAGCCTTAGTGAATGTTCTCAATGATGGCCCTATGCTCCCAGAAATCGATGATCCAAATGTACCTTACAGTACAAAACTCCTACTCTGCCTTCAAAACCCATCCTTAGTATTCTCCCAGTGATTCGGGTTTCCCAGCACGGCACAGTAAGTCCTGAATGCATATTACTTGAATGAAAAAATATAGTTCTGAGCTTGTATGTTGAGGCTTTTGCTGACATATCAGATGCACTCCCATCCTTAAGACAAGAATAACAGAGACTCCACATTCTGTACGCTTAGGTTGCAAGATCTAAACCAACGGTTGAGACTGCCCCCTAGAGGTGGATCAAAACAACAGAAACTGAAGCAAAGTTTCTCACGGCCCTGGGTAGACAGAACGACAAAATCACATGCTTATGCACAAGTCAGATGGGTCATTAAAGGAAGACTTGGGGTTACTTCTCAAATGCACCATTATTTCCTGCAACCAATGTACACCTTGAGATTTTATACCTCGTTTCAGGTTAGTAGAATATTCATACAGATCCAGAATCTAGGGTTTCCTCCTGGACTCCAGGACACAGGACACTGTATCTTTATGAAACCATTTTTTCTTCCACAGCTATCTAGAAAATCTTTTTCAATTGCCACTCGAAAAGAATTAACATTTCTTTTTATTCTCAGAAAACTTTTTTTTGTAAGACAGCAATGTGCATTATAAACTGTCTTTTAGGCAGGCAAACAGAGATTTTCTCTTTTTTTAATCTTGAATGAGCGTGCTTCAAAAGGGAAACTTTATATTAATGCCATAAATGGAAAATCATTATCGCCTGCCATAAAGAGAAGGCAAAGAGAAATACAGGCCTTCTGAAATAGCGTGTTTACTTGCCACCTGCAGGGCAAATGCAAGCGTGCAAGCCACACGCGGGAAGCGCAAGGCCCGAAATTCCACATTCACGTGACCCCGTGGCGGGTGGTGCTGACCTCATTTCCCCACCTCATTCATTCACTCAGTGTTTATTGAACAACTCCTCTGGGCACACAGCGAGCACATCAAAGACTCTCAAGAAACTTACATTCTAGTGAGAGGAGACAGGTTATTTAAAAACAAAAGTGGGGGCGGGGTATATTATATCAGATGAAGCTCAGTGCTGCGGAAAATAAGAGGTGGAGGAAAACAGAGGGAATAGAGGGTGGAGCTACTATGTTAGCCAGGGGGTCAGAGAAGGCCTCTGGTGAAATGACTTTCAAGAGGAGACTAAAGGAAGTGGAGGAGACTCCTATGGGAATCTGGACAAAGGAGCTTCCAGGTGGCAGGAACAGCACGTGCAAAGGCCCTGAGGTGGGGGTGGAGGCCATGGTGAGGACTCTGGGCTTACTCTGAAGTAGCCAGGAGGCCAGAGGAGGATTTGGAGCAGAACTGCCAGGGGCTGAGGCTTGAGGCTGTTCCCACCTTCCGCCTTGAGGAGAGCTCGGGAGGGGACGCAGGCCTGCAGGGTCCCCGGGCAAGCCCAGCTGTACAGCCTGAGTGTTCAGGAAGGAACGAGGTGGTCTGCTCTCAAGCTGCCAGGCTGGTGCTAAACTGACACAAGGCGGCTGCTGCCTATCAGAGCCTCCAAGCCCACAGCACCAGCACTTGGCCTGATGAGGAGAGACGACACCTGGGTGGAACTTTCCCTCCAGTCTCCGCCTCCACCACTTGGTTTGCATCCGAGAACTTTTATTTTTTTACATATATATATATATATATATAAAGAGCAGCTTCTTTTTAAAAATGTTTTATTAGTTATTTTTGACTGGGTCTTTGTTGCTGCGGGCGGGTTTTCCTCCAGCTGTGGTGGGCTACTCTCTAATTGTGGTACAAGAAATTCTCATTGCAGTGGCTTCTCCCACGGAGCACAGGCTCTAGGGTGCTAGGGCTCAGCAGTTGTGGTTCATGGGCTTAGCTGCTCCACAGCCTGTGTGATCTTCCTGGACCAGGGATAGGACCCACATCCCCTGCCTTGGCAGGTGGATGCTTACCACTGGACCACCAGGGAGGTCCACTGAAAATTTCCTTCTAAAGGAATGGACCTCTCACCGACTGCGTCCATCACCAGGACCTTCCCTCACTCTTCCTGCCCAGCAGGCGGGGCTGCCTGAATGGATGCTCTCCTCCCAGGACCATCTCCTCCCAGGACCATCTCCTCCCCACCCCTCTGAAGATGGGGGAGCCCTCAGGGCCCCGCCCCATTGATCCAACTCCTTGAGCTTCTCCTACGGGGTGGGTGCTACGCTAAGGGCTGGAGACAACGATAAATAATCTGGCTTCACCACCCTCCTGACCTCATTCCCACCCTGCACAACCCTTGTGGCTGTTTCTCCAAGAAGCCATGCCTCTTTCCTCTCAGGGCTGGGGCACTTGCGGTCTCCCTGGCTGGGAACACTTCCTCTTGCTTGCAGGCACGTGGGGCCCTTCCCGGGGACCACCTCTGACTGTCCCCGGCCTTCTCAGCCTCCTCGACGTGGCAGCAACACCTACCCTGCTCTGGAATTACCTCTGTTTGTTTTGTTTGTGGTTCCCCTACTGGGATGGCAGGCCCATGGGGGCTGAGGGGGTGAATTTGTGGAAAAGTAGGGATGAGGAGGGAAAGAAGGAGATGAAGGCAGGAAGATCAGCTCCTTGTCCTTGAGGAAGTGGAGGAGCAGCAACTGACAGACACTGCTCTGAGGTGGTGGCAGGGCTCGGGGGGTGCTGGCCTGGGAGCCGTGGGTGGAGAGGACGGGTGCCCGGTGTGGCTCGGGGCCGGGCGGGCTCTACAGAGGAGAGGTCAGGACGCCGGCTGCAAGGAGCTCAGAGAGGCAGGGGGGGCGGGGCGGGCAGAGGGGGGAGGGGGCGGGCATCTGAGCAGGAGCAGTGTGTGCAAAGGCCCAGTGCCAGGAGACCCGGGAGCCGTCTTGAGGCTGGGATGAGAGGTGTGGTCAGGGCACACTGGTGATCCCCTGGCTTCTGACATTTTCAGGCCAGCTCAAAGCCTGATGGGGGCAAAGTCTGTTTGTGCCGATGACGGGTGCTAAGCAGTGGGGAGTGAAATGTCCTGCTCAAGTCCAGGGTGGTGCAGTGGGTGGAACTCAGGGTCCCGGAATAGATGTCATCTCACACACTAGTCAAGATTTCTGCTGNGTGTGTGTGTGTGTGTGTGTGAGTCACACTGAGTGAGTTCTCAGTGATGCAGTGGTTGAACTAACTCTAAGAGGTATCTGAATCTGAAGTCACTACCAGGTCCTAGCAACAGCGGAGCATTTAGTAGAGATTTAAAATAATACCTGAGGGACTTTCCTGGTGGTCCATCGGTCAAGAATCCGCCTTGCAATGCAGGGGACCAGGTTCGATCCCTGGTTGGGGAACTAAGATCCCACAAGCTGCAGGGCAACTAAGCCCATGCCACAGCTACTGAGCCCACGTGCTCTGGAGCCTGAGCCCCAGCTGGAGAATCCATGGGCCCCAGTGAAAAGTCCCCCAAGACAAAATGAAGATCCTGGGTCCCACAACTAACACCAATACAGCCAAATAAAAAAATGAGTAAATAAAATTTAAAAAAGCCTTAGTGAATGTTCTCAATGATGGCCCTATGCTCCCAGAAATCGATGATCCAAATGTACCTTACAGTACAAAACTCCTACTCTGCCTTCAAAACCCATCCTTAGTATTCTCCCAGTGATTCGGGTTTCCCAGCACGGCACAGTAAGTCCTGAATGCATATTACTTGAATGAAAAAATATAGTTCTGAGCTTGTATGTTGAGGCTTTTGCTGACATATCAGATGCACTCCCATCCTTAAGACAAGAATAACAGAGACTCCACATTCTGTACGCTTAGGTTGCAAGATCTAAACCAACGGTTGAGACTGCCCCCTAGAGGTGGATCAAAACAACAGAAACTGAAGCAAAGTTTCTCACGGCCCTGGGTAGACAGAACGACAAAATCACATGCTTATGCACAAGTCAGATGGGTCATTAAAGGAAGACTTGGGGTTACTTCTCAAATGCACCATTATTTCCTGCAACCAATGTACACCTTGAGATTTTATACCTCGTTTCAGGTTAGTAGAATATTCATACAGATCCAGAATCTAGGGTTTCCTCCTGGACTCCAGGACACAGGACACTGTATCTTTATGAAACCATTTTTTCTTCCACAGCTATCTAGAAAATCTTTTTCAATTGCCACTCGAAAAGAATTAACATTTCTTTTTATTCTCAGAAAACTTTTTTTTGTAAGACAGCAATGTGCATTATAAACTGTCTTTTAGGCAGGCAAACAGAGATTTTCTCTTTTTTTAATCTTGAATGAGCGTGCTTCAAAAGGGAAACTTTATATTAATGCCATAAATGGAAAATCATTATCGCCTGCCATAAAGAGAAGGCAAAGAGAAATACAGGCCTTCTGAAATAGCGTGTTTACTTGCCACCTGCAGGGCAAATGCAAGCGTGCAAGCCACACGCGGGAAGCGCAAGGCCCGAAATTCCACATTCACGTGACCCCGTGGCGGGTGGTGCTGACCTCATTTCCCCACCTCATTCATTCACTCAGTGTTTATTGAACAACTCCTCTGGGCACACAGCGAGCACATCAAAGACTCTCAAGAAACTTACATTCTAGTGAGAGGAGACAGGTTATTTAAAAACAAAAGTGGGGGCGGGGTATATTATATCAGATGAAGCTCAGTGCTGCGGAAAATAAGAGGTGGAGGAAAACAGAGGGAATAGAGGGTGGAGCTACTATGTTAGCCAGGGGGTCAGAGAAGGCCTCTGGTGAAATGACTTTCAAGAGGAGACTAAAGGAAGTGGAGGAGACTCCTATGGGAATCTGGACAAAGGAGCTTCCAGGTGGCAGGAACAGCACGTGCAAAGGCCCTGAGGTGGGGGTGGAGGCCATGGTGAGGACTCTGGGCTTACTCTGAAGTAGCCAGGAGGCCAGAGGAGGATTTGGAGCAGAACTGCCAGGGGCTGAGGCTTGAGGCTGTTCCCACCTTCCGCCTTGAGGAGAGCTCGGGAGGGGACGCAGGCCTGCAGGGTCCCCGGGCAAGCCCAGCTGTACAGCCTGAGTGTTCAGGAAGGAACGAGGTGGTCTGCTCTCAAGCTGCCAGGCTGGTGCTAAACTGACACAAGGCGGCTGCTGCCTATCAGAGCCTCCAAGCCCACAGCACCAGCACTTGGCCTGATGAGGAGAGACGACACCTGGGTGGAACTTTCCCTCCAGTCTCCGCCTCCACCACTTGGTTTGCATCCGAGAACTTTTATTTTTTTACATATATATATATATATATATAAAGAGCAGCTTCTTTTTAAAAATGTTTTATTAGTTATTTTTGACTGGGTCTTTGTTGCTGCGGGCGGGTTTTCCTCCAGCTGTGGTGGGCTACTCTCTAATTGTGGTACAAGAAATTCTCATTGCAGTGGCTTCTCCCACGGAGCACAGGCTCTAGGGTGCTAGGGCTCAGCAGTTGTGGTTCATGGGCTTAGCTGCTCCACAGCCTGTGTGATCTTCCTGGACCAGGGATAGGACCCACATCCCCTGCCTTGGCAGGTGGATGCTTACCACTGGACCACCAGGGAGGTCCACTGAAAATTTCCTTCTAAAGGAATGGACCTCTCACCGACTGCGTCCATCACCAGGACCTTCCCTCACTCTTCCTGCCCAGCAGGCGGGGCTGCCTGAATGGATGCTCTCCTCCCAGGACCATCTCCTCCCAGGACCATCTCCTCCCCACCCCTCTGAAGATGGGGGAGCCCTCAGGGCCCCGCCCCATTGATCCAACTCCTTGAGCTTCTCCTACGGGGTGGGTGCTACGCTAAGGGCTGGAGACAACGATAAATAATCTGGCTTCACCACCCTCCTGACCTCATTCCCACCCTGCACAACCCTTGTGGCTGTTTCTCCAAGAAGCCATGCCTCTTTCCTCTCAGGGCTGGGGCACTTGCGGTCTCCCTGGCTGGGAACACTTCCTCTTGCTTGCAGGCACGTGGGGCCCTTCCCGGGGACCACCTCTGACTGTCCCCGGCCTTCTCAGCCTCCTCGACGTGGCAGCAACACCTACCCTGCTCTGGAATTACCTCTGTTTGTTTTGTTTGTGGTTCCCCTACTGGGATGGCAGGCCCATGGGGGCTGAGGGGGTGAATTTGTGGAAAAGTAGGGATGAGGAGGGAAAGAAGGAGATGAAGGCAGGAAGATCAGCTCCTTGTCCTTGAGGAAGTGGAGGAGCAGCAACTGACAGACACTGCTCTGAGGTGGTGGCAGGGCTCGGGGGGTGCTGGCCTGGGAGCCGTGGGTGGAGAGGACGGGTGCCCGGTGTGGCTCGGGGCCGGGCGGGCTCTANATAGTATCATTTTCTTTTCTCATCCATCATATTCTGCATTCTATAAAGTGATTGGGGTGGGGAGGGTGGAGAGGTAAAGGGAGACTCAGGGCAATTTAACGCCTAGGATCTGAGGATATAGAAAATTTTGATGCTCTGTTGAAGGGCACACTGCTTATCCAAACCTGGCTTGGGAAGAAGCTGTCAACATTATCTCCTTCTGGTCACAAATTGCAGCTCTCTGATGGGTTTTTTTGTTCAAATTTAATCTTGTGTTAGAAGCTCAGCTGATACCAGGAAGGTTTTAGACGTGTCAATCTCCTTCCTGGCACTTTATCAGCAATTGATTCTCTTTGCTTCTTGAAGCTCGATTCTTGGCCTTGCCGTTTGTTCAGCTTGGGTTACAGGCTCAGCAGCTGCATACACGTTTCCTGCAGCTNTTTTAGACGTGTCAATCTCCTTCCTGGCACTTTATCAGCAATTGATTCTCTTTGCTTCTTGAAGCTCGATTCTTGGCCTTGCCGTTTGTTCAGCTTGGGTTACAGGCTCAGCAGCTGCATACACGTTTCCTGCAGCTCACAGCCTGATGACAGGGGTCTGGGAGCAGGCTGGTGATTTCAAGGGCAAGGTGATTCTCACAAGAGGGATGATGTGCTGTTCCATCGCACTGAAGTGGCGAGGAACAATGACCAATCTGAGTCCTGCTTTTTCTTAGCGAGAGTTCTCACCTACCTCTGACTTGGAAGGGATTCGCTTTTTAAACAGGCCATTTTGCCCTCAGTATAATACTAATTACAACCAGTCCTAAATTACAATACTCAACACGTATCCAAAGTGTATCTTCGGATGTACATCTCTGGATGTATCCAAAGATATGTAACCACTTTCATTTTTCCAGCTCTTAGTAAGTACCAGGCACCATTCTAAGCACTTTACATACATTAGTTCACTGGATCCTTACCTCACCCTAGACTGCAGGTTCTATACTATCCCTACTCTTTTTTTGAAAAAATAAAAGAAAAACGATTTTATTTATTTTTGGCTGTACTTGGTCTTTGCTGCTGCACGGCTTTTTTCTAGTTGTGGAGAGCGGGAAAGCACAAGTCACTCAGTTGAGTCCAACTCTTTGTGACCCCATGGACTATACAGTCCATGGAATTCTCCAGGCCAGAATACTGGAGTGGGTAGCCGTTCCCTTCTCCAGGGGATCTTCCCGACCCAGGGATGGAACCCAGGTCTCCTGCACTGCAAGCGGATTCTTTACCAGCAGAGCCACCAGGGAAGCCTCTAATCATGGTGCAGAGTCTTCTCATTTCGGTGGCTTCTCTTGTTGCTGAGCTAGGGCTCCGGGGGCAAAGGCTTCAGTAGTTGCGACATGTGGGCTCAGTAGTTGTGGTTCCCAGACTATAGAGCACAGGTTCGATAGTTGTGGGACATGGACTCAGTTGCTCCGAGGCACATGGGGTCCTCCAGGATCAGGGACTGAACCTGTGTCTACCGCCTCGGCAGGTGAAGCCCATATTCCTACTCTTTAGAAGAGTGAGTCAAGCCACAGACAGCATAGGTGTCTTGCCTGAGTGACGGCAGGAGCCTAGGAATCCGGGCTGTTTGGGTCCAGGGTTCACAGGCTCAACTACTTGGCTATGCTGCTTCTAAACCCACCATGTGACTGACCTGCCCCTACAGAAATCAGAAGCTGTTCATGTCACCAGGGCCCCCACTGTTCAAGTTCTCAAAGCTACAGAGACCAAGACCACAAGAAGCAGAAAGACTAACTTCATTCACCACAGGGAATGCAACTGGCTGTTGGATGCAAAATGAATTTCACTCTTCTCTGCCCAGAAATGTGAACTAAAAGGCTTCATTCTAGGAAAAGTATAGATTTGGAATGTCAGCTGTCGCACTGGACAGGCTCTTGTAATGCAGCACCATTAGCTTCCACTGTCTTTTTTTCCCTCTTTCTTCCTTAAAAAAAATTTTTTTTTAACATTTTCAACAAAGCAGTGGAGATCTGTAAATAACGCAAGAGGCAGCTCCTGATCCCCACAGAAGACTGAAGCTGCAAGAACACAAAACTGAAATGAGCAAAGGGAAGGGTCTGCTGTTTGCAGGCTGGCGGGGTCTGAAACTTACAAGAAGAATCACTGGCCTCCTGCAATTGGCCACAATAGGTGCTTAGGGCCGAGGGCCCAGGAGATCTGGCACTCAGAAATCGAGGTGCTAGACATGCCCCCATGTTTTCAGGATAATACCCTATTCCCATTCCCCACTAAGGACCAGGGACCCACAGCCGAGGCTACTGAGTGTGGGTACCTCAGCCAAGGGCAGCCACACTTGAATCTGGCCAGAATTCCACAAGGTGTCCTGAACAAAAAACTCTGCCCCACTCATGCACCATTACAAGACAAATTAGGAACACTGATTTTAAAAAATCACATCCTCTTTGATCCATTAATTCTACTTATAAGAGTTAACCTTTGGCTATACCTGCACAACTGCACAGAGATGCCTGCTCTAGAATATTCTTATAGATGCAGAAGACTCTTGATAGCCTAGATTAGTCATTAACCGGGAAGTGTCAGTCAGTCGCTCAGTCATGTCCAACTCTTTGCAACGCCATAGACTGTAGCCCACCAGGCACCTTTGTTCATAGACTTCTCCAGGCAAGAATACTGGAGTGGGTTGCCATTTCTTTCTCCAGAGCATTAACCGGGAACTAGTTATATATTTAGGCTTTCCTGGAGGTTCAGTGGTAAAGAATTCTCCTGCAGTGAAGGGGATGTAAGACACTGGCTCAATCCTTGGGTTGGGAAGATCCCCTGGAGGAGGAAATGGCAACCCACTCCAGTATTCTTGTCTGGAGAATCCCATGGACAAGGGAGCTTTGGTGGGCTAGAGTCCATGGGGTTGCAAAGAGCGACTGAGCGACTATCACACACACACTGGTGGCTCAAGCGGTAAAGAATCCGCCTGCAATGCAGGAGCCACAGGAAATGCAGGTTCGATCCCTGGATCAGGAAAATCCCCTGGAGGAGGAAATGGCAACCCACTCCAGTCCTCTTGCCTTGAAAATCCTGTGGATGGAGGAGCTTGGTGCAGGCTACTATCCATGGGGTTGCAAAGAATCGGGCACGACTGAGCAACTTCACTTTCTCACTTTCACAATTCTCTATATGTCATTTTTTAGTAGCAAAACTAGATCTGAACTGACATGAAATTTAAAGTCTTTATCCCACTTAGTAGTAGTATGAACATTCATATTTTCCTGCAGATATATTAATATATTTGACTATAGAATGCTGACCCAGGGCTATACTCAGATAATATTACTTTATAAATTCTAAAAAACTAGAAACACGTTTGGCTTCAAAGATGTCAGAAAAAGGATTGGGTTTTTGTTCATTCACAGTGAAGTACTAGGGAGCCATAAAAAAGAATGAATGAGATTTGTATACATGTGCTACTACAGGATATTCTCTAAGACACATTGTTAAGTAAAAAGAAAAATCCGGAACAATGTATTGCATGCTATCATTGAGTTAAAAGGCAGGGGGTGGAGGTAAGGGCAGAGCGGATAGATAGAATATTTCTGGAAGGACAGAGATTGATTACAATGGTTGTCTCCTGGGAGGGCAACTAGGGGGCTAATGTCAAGAGTATCATACCCCTCAATGTATTTAGTGTTTTTTTTTAAAATTTCATTTATTTATTTAATTTTTGCCCGTTCTGGGTCTTCACTGCTATGCTATGGTTTTCTCTAGCTGCAGAGATCGGGGTGCTAGACCCTAATTGAGGTGCATGGGCTTCTGATGGCTGTGGCTATTCCTGCTGTGAAGCTGGGGCTCTAGGGCACACAGGCATCAGTAGCTGGGGCATGTGCGGGCTCAGCTGCCCTGTGGCCTGTGGGATCTTCCCAACCAGGGATCGAACCCTGGTCTAGTGCATTGACGGGCAGATTCTTAACCACCAGACCACCAGGGGAGTCCCTGCCACTTAGTATTGATTAGGCAGGTTGATCAGACTCTCTCTGGCCTCTGAGCCGGGAGAAGAAATAACTGGAAGAGAGGAGTATGAAGACAACACCAGGTCCAGGGCCCAGAGGGAGGGAAGGCATGTTCATGGTGGCGCACGGAGAAGCTGTCCAGAGGCTCCCTGAATCCTCGCCTCCCTCCTTTGCTGGGTTCCCCCGAGATCCCCGTCTCCTCTGCTGCTTGGCGAACATGAAAGGCATCTCTAGTCCTTGTATCACAAGGTTCTTTTAACAGCAGGAAGTGCTCGTGTGTGCGCCTGCGTGCATGTGCACACTTACATGTGCGTGCAAAGAGAAGGCTTAACATTTTCTCAGCGCTTGAGTTAAATGACTTCTGCAGTCCTTTACAAAGTGAGTTCAGCAAAGGAGTGTGCTGTCAGGGGCATTTTGCAGAATCTCCCATTAGCTGCACGAGGAGGCAGTCCATTATTACAGAAGGCTCTCAGAGTGGTTTACAGTGGGGGCCCCAGAGCTGCCTGCCTGGGGCACACAGCCAGGAACCCAGAAGCCTGGAATCAGCCTACAGTCCGCCTGCAGCAAGGAAGACCCCTTCAGCCCTGAGTGCAATTGTGCTGTTTTTTTCATCCAAGGCCATGGCTGTCTCTCTGTTAAATTCTAGACATGCTAAGGAATGATCACAATTATGTAGCAACTAACATTTACAGAATATTTACTATGCACAGCCTAGGCACTTTATCACTGCCTTGATTCTGTATACCAAGTCTCCAAGGTGGGAATTATCAGATGAGGTGAGAAGGGCCAAGAGACTAGGCTAAAGGTCACAGGACAAGCATTTAAGCAGAAGCACATTGTGGGCTCCGTTGAGAGTGGCCTGGGGCCTCCGTGGCTCTGTGTAAGAGCAGGGCGTGAGCCCCAGTGTGTGTGTTGCCATCGGTGTGGGCCCTGGTCAGTAAGGGGTTGATGAATAAATATTTCTTCCTCCTCTATGTTTTCCTGTTTGTTTTTTAAATTTTTTAACACTGTATGAAGAATTTACTTTCTAATGATTTTTGAGTAAACCACAATGGCCACGATTTCAGAAATCATTAACAATTCATGACCAAAGGCCAGAAACACTACATAGACTCCACAGGCAGGAGCTGCGAATCCTTGCTAGAGAAGAGGTGGCGGATGTTTTTACCAGCTACTTCAAAAGTAGCTACTGACTTCAGGCCAGCCATCCAAGCAATCTTCTTTCAGAAATCACGCTTCCTAAGCCTCTGTAAAAGCCGCCTCTTCCAGGAAGTCTTCTCTCTCTCCTCTGCGACACCCGCTGGGGCTTTGATCTGAATCTCCTCTATGCTTTTCTGCTATGCTGTGTGCTTGTCTGTCTGGCGGGGGTAGCGCAGGCATGCAGTGCGTGGGGAAGCACCCAGGCTGAGAACTTAATAAGTATAAAACGCTGGTTCTCAGTATCTGTGGGCACAGTTGGAAAGGGGAGGGTAGCGTGAATTGGGTTGACATATGTACACTGGGTGTGCTCAGTCGCTTCACTCAGGTCCACCTGTTGGCAACCCACTGGACTGTAGCCCACCAGGCTCCTCTGTCCATGGGATTCTCCAGGCAAGAATACTAGAGTGGGTTGCCATGCCCTCATCCAGGGGATCTTCCTAACCCAGGGATCAAACACATGTCTCCTACATCACAGGTGGATTCTTCACCGCTGAACCACTGGGGAAGCCCCCATATATACACTATCATGTGTAAAATAGATTGCTAGTGGGAAGCTGCTGAATAAGACAGAGTGCTCAGCCCGGCACTCTGTTAGAGGGGTGGGATTGGGCGGGGTCGGAGAGAGGCTCAAGAGGCAAGGGGCATAAGTATACTCATGTTGTTGTATGCCAAAACCAACACAACATTGCAAAGCAATTATTCTCCAATTAAAAAGAAATAATAACACACACACACACAAAGGCTGGTTCTCATCCATGGCTGCATGTCAGAATCACTTGAGGGGAATTACAAAATTCTGATGCCTCGGTCACACCCCCAGAGACTGTGATTTAGCTGATCTGGAAAGAGACCTGGACCGTTATTGCTGTTGTTCAGTTGCTAAGTCGTGTCCGACTCTTTACAGTCCCATGGACTGCAGCACATCAGGCTTCCCTGTCCTTCACTGTCTCCAGGAGTTTACTCAAATTCATGTTCACTGAGTTGGTGATGTTATCTAACCATCTCATCCTCTGCTTCTCTCTTCTCCTTCTGCCTTCAATCCTTCCCAGCATCAGATTATTTAAAAGCTCCCAAGTGATACAAACACGCTGTGACATTTGTGAACCGCTGACATCCAGCATCCAGCCCAAGGCCCGGTTCTGATAGCTGCTTGTAGTCACGCAGGTGTGTGGGGGTGGGGGTGGGGTGGCACAGGGAGGATCCCATTAAAAGAGGACAGGTCTTCAGCAAAAGTCATTACCCAGGGACTTCCCTGGTGGTCCAGTGGCTAAGACTTCGAGTTCCCAATGCTGGACGTCCAGGTTTGATCCCCGGTTAGGAAACTAGAACCCACATGCTGCAACTAAGACCTGGCATATCAGACATACTTCTATATACACATACATATGCATTTAAATTTTATTTATTCATTTTTGGCTGTGCTAGGTCTTCCTTGCTCTTCAGGCTTTTCTCTCGTTGCAGCGAGCAAGGGCTACTCTGTAGATGCGGTTTGCGGGCTTCTCATTGAGGTGGTTTCTATTGTTGCAAAGCACGGTCTCTGGGCCACAGGGGTTTCAGGAGTCGCAGCTCCCAGGCCCTAGAGCACAGTCTCAGAAGTTGTAGCACCCGGGCTTAGCTGTTCCAGGGCATGTGGGATCTTCCTGGATCGGAAATTGAACCATATTTCCTGCACTGGCAGGCAAATTATTTACCGCTGAGCCACCAGGAAAGCCCTAAAATTTTTTGGTTTTTAAATGCCCATTGTTGCCTTATAGGAAAAAGGAAGGACTCAATGTTGCCACTCTCCATCTTGCAGAGAAGCCAGAAGCCTGCATTTTTTTTGGTGAAATCTCTCAATTTTTGAATGTGTTCAGCTAATTTTGGGCTTCCCAGGTGGCTCAGTGGTAAAGAATCTGCCTGCCAAAGCAGGAGACACAGGTTTGATCACTGGGTTGGGAAAATCCCCTGGAGAAGGACATGGCTACCCACTCCAGTATTCTGGCCTGGGAAATCCCATGGACAGAGGAGCCTGGCGGGCTACAGTCCATAGGGCTGCAAAAGTGTCAGACACGACTTAGAGACTAAAGAACAACGCTTAATTTTAAAAGATTGTCATAGGGTACGGGCCAAATAAAACACAACTTTGGAGCTGAAAGTGGCCTGGCAAGCTCGTTGAGAACAGCTTCTCATCCTCCCTTTGCAGCGCTGGCCCACCACCATGCAGGATGGTACCCAATCCCCACTCAGGATACAAACTGCCCATCCACCTGCCAAGGTGTGTGCTGTCCTGTATACCCTAGCCCCGAANCAGGTTCGATCCCTGGGTCAGGAAGATCCCCTGGAGGAGGAAATGGCAACCCACTCCAGTATTCTTGTCTGGAGAATCCCATGGACAAGGGAGCTTTGGTGGGCTAGAGTCCATGGGGTTGCAAAGAGCGACTGAGCGACTATCACACACACACTGGTGGCTCAAGCGGTAAAGAATCCGCCTGCAATGCAGGAGCCACAGGAAATGCAGGTTCGATCCCTGGATCAGGAAAATCCCCTGGAGGAGGAAATGGCAACCCACTCCAGTCCTCTTGCCTTGAAAATCCTGTGGATGGAGGAGCTTGGTGCAGGCTACTATCCATGGGGTTGCAAAGAATCGGGCACGACTGAGCAACTTCACTTTCTCACTTTCACAATTCTCTATATGTCATTTTTTAGTAGCAAAACTAGATCTGAACTGACATGAAATTTAAAGTCTTTATCCCACTTAGTAGTAGTATGAACATTCATATTTTCCTGCAGATATATTAATATATTTGACTATAGAATGCTGACCCAGGGCTATACTCAGATAATATTACTTTATAAATTCTAAAAAACTAGAAACACGTTTGGCTTCAAAGATGTCAGATAAAGGATTGGGTTTTTGTTCATTCACAGTGAAGTACTAGGGAGCCATAAAAAAGAATGAATGAGATTTGTATACATGTGCTGCTACAGGATATTCTCTAAGACACATTGTTAAGTAAAAAGAAAAATCCAGAACAATGTATTGCATGCTATCATTGAGTTAAAAGGCAGGGGGTGGAGGTAAGGGCAGAGCGGATAGATAGAATATTTCTGGAAGGACAGAGATTGATTACAATGGTTGTCTCCTGGGAGGGCAACTAGGGGGCTAATGTCAAGAGTATCATACCCCTCAATGTATTTAGTGTTTTTTTTTAAAATTTCATTTATTTATTTAATTTTTGCCCGTTCTGGGTCTTCACTGCTATGCTATGGTTTTCTCTAGCTGCAGAGATCGGGGTGCTAGACCCTAATTGAGGTGCATGGGCTTCTGATGGCTGTGGCTATTCCTGCTGTGAAGCTGGGGCTCTAGGGCACACAGGCNTGACAAGCAATTAAAAAAATGTCAGTGCTCTGGACAGGCCCAGCAAAAGAGGCCTCTTGGGACTTCCTGGGTGGTCTAGTGGTTAAAACTTCGCCTGCCAGTGCAAGGCGTGTGGGTTTGATCCCTGGTTGGGGAACTAAGATCCCACATGTCTCATGGCCAAAAAACACAAAACCTAATACAGAAACTATACTGTAACAAATTCAATAAAGACTTGAAAAAAAAAGAAGCCTCTATTTTCCAACCTAATAGACAGCTAGGGCAGAAGATGGGAAAACCACTCCTCCCATTATTTCCTCATCTTTGTGTCATGGACCCTTTCTTGTGCCTGTGGGTGGAGACAGACCTCTTTAAGGAAATCTCATCATAATAACGAAAATCTATTAGACAAAGAGCATGACTGTTTGGGAGCCAAGTAAACAAACACTGGCTCCGNCTCATCTTTGTGTCATGGACCCTTTCTTGTGCCTGTGGGTGGAGACAGACCTCTTTAAGGAAATCTCATCATAATAACCAAAATCTATTAGACAAAGAGCATGACTGTTTGGGAGCCAAGTAAACAAACACTGGCTCCGAGACACACTTTCCTCTTCAAATTCTTCTTGTGCACCTCCAGGCTGGTTCTGGTCCTTTGAGTTCCATCCTGTTTTCTGAACACCCGAAACAATATCCCTGTCACTCTTCCTTTGCATTTTCTGTAGAACTGAAATTCCCAGGGCCCAGTTTACTGCCAAATTACCTGAGATAAACAAGTCATGCTAAGATCCTCTTTTCCTTTCCAAACCTAAACAGCAGCTGGCAGCTAGAAATGGTTATTTATAACGTGCACAGGGTTCCACTCATTTGCTTGGTTTAGAAATGCTTAGCCGTGCATTCTTCGGCTGGGCTTCGTAATCAGATGAGAGCCTGGGGAGGATGCTGTGCGGTGGCTAAGAGGCTGGGCTCTGGGTCAGCCACTCATTACCTGTTTGGGAGTCCTAATAGTTCCGACTCCATTTCCATCCATTTTAAGGTTAAGATAGTACACGTGAGGGACTTCCCCTGGGCTCCAGTGGCTAAGCATCTGCCTTGCAACGCAGGGGTCTCAGGTTCCATCCCTGGTTGGAGGGCTAAGGATCCCACGTGCTGCAGAGTAACCCCAACAGCCCATGTGCCACAACTGGAACCCAAGGTAGCCAAATAAAAACAACAAACACAGAAAAGAGGTGTCCTGCACGTAGTAGGTACTGAGCAGTTTCCTCTCCCAGAAACAGCTGTTCGGGGATCTCAGGGAGTTCTGGCGATCTCTGGTACCCAAAGGTATCCTCAATATGTCACTTCCTCTCCATCATCCCTTGGTGAACTCCGTTATCTCATCAATAGCCACCTGGTAGATCTCCAGCCTCTGCTCTTCCTGGCTTCCCGCACCCCCTCACCCCAGGCAGCCATCTAAAAATAAGACCTCATCATTCTCGGCTTGACCATCCTCTGGTGTGTTTCACTTTGTACATTTCCCTCTTCCCCTTTATGTTCACACCTCTGCAGCCCCCAGTCTTCTCCCTGGATTCAGGATCCCTTTCTGCCTCGGGGCCTTTGTCCTTACCCCCAGGTCTTCTTGTCAATCAAATCTCAGCCTAAAGGGACCCCCTTGCTCAGAGAGGACTAGTGCCCGGTTCTCCTGACTTTGATCTTCTGCACAGCACTCATCTGATCTCCTTTCTGATGATGTGGTCTGCCTGCCTTACTAGATACCAACTCTGTGAGATCAGAGGCTGCTGTCTGGCTTTTTTTTTTTTTAATTACTGTATTACCCACACCTGGAACAGTGCCTAGACTGGAGTAGGCTTGGGGAGACATTTCTGAAATCGATGAATGAGTGAATGACCAAATATCTGAATGGAAAGGCAGGAGGCATGATTACGAAAGGCTATAAAGACTTCATCTTCTCTTACAATGTGTTTTCTTGACCCTTTCCCCTTTCTCTTTNTTTAGCAACTAAACCATCAAAGCAAGTAAAGCCACAAAGCTCGGAGAAGCAAGGTAACTTGCCCAAAGTCACAAAGCAAAAAAGAGAAAGCACTTGGGTTAGCAACCCGTTGGCCTAGCTGTTAATCCAGTGCTCACTACACCTGGCAGCCTGCCTGCCTGTCCTTCAACTCCAGGAATGGGAGTGCCCCAGCCCCACTGGCCTTCAGCCCCATCCCAGCTTTCTGAACCTTGATCCTGGCTTCTACCTACAGCCTCTGCAGAGACACGTGTGACAGAGGAAAATGGCAGGGTGGGGACAGGGCTGAGCCCCTGCCCAGCCTAATGAGGAATCACAATTTGTCTCTAGCTGCTGGTTTCCAGGCAGGAATGTGGCCTCAGTTTTGTTGGGTGAGATTCTTCCAGAGAAGCATAGTTTTGTGAAAATAGCTTCTAATTTTTAAATGTTGACAAGCAATTAAAAAAATGTCAGTGCTCTGGACAGGCCCAGCAAAAGAGGCCTCTTGGGACTTCCTGGGTGGTCTAGTGGTTAAAACTTCGCCTGCCAGTGCAAGGCGTGTGGGTTTGATCCCTGGTTGGGGAACTAAGATCCCACATGTCTCATGGCCAAAAAACACAAAACCTAATACAGAAACTATACTGTAACAAATTCAATAAAGACTTGAAAAAAAAAGAAGCCTCTATTTTCCAACCTAATAGACAGCTAGGGCAGAAGATGGGAAAACCACTCCTCCCATTATTTCCTCATCTTTGTGTCATGGACCCTTTCTTGTGCCTGTGGGTGGAGACAGACCTCTTTAAGGAAATCTCATCATAATAACGAAAATCTATTAGACAAAGAGCATGACTGTTTGGGAGCCAAGTAAACAAACACTGGCTCCGAGACACACTTTCCTCTTCAAATTCTTCTTGTGCACCTCCAGGCTGGTTCTGGTCCTTTGAGTTCCATCCTGTTTTCTGAACACCCGAAACAATATCCCTGTCACTCTTCCTTTGCATTTTCTGTAGAACTGAAATTCCCAGGGCCCAGTTTACTGCCAAATTACCTGAGATAAACAAGTCATGCTAAGATCCTCTTTTCCTTTCCAAACCTAAACAGCAGCTGGCAGCTAGAAATGGTTATTTATAACGTGCACAGGGTTCCACTCATTTGCTTGGTTTAGAAATGCTTAGCCGTGCATTCTTCGGCTGGGCTTCGTAATCAGATGAGAGCCTGGGGAGGATGCTGTGCGGTGGCTAAGAGGCTGGGCTCTGGGTCAGCCACTCATTACCTGTTTGGGAGTCCTAATAGTTCCGACTCCATTTCCATCCATTTTAAGGTTAAGGTAGTACACGTGAGGGACTTCCCTTGGGCTCCAGTGGCTAAGCATCCGCCTTGCAACGCAGGGGTCTCAGGTTCCATCCCTGGTTGGAGGGCTAAGGATCCCACGTGCTGCAGAGTAACCCCAAGAGCCGCAACTGAGCCCATGTGCCACAACTGGAACCCAAGGTAGCCAAATAAAAACAACAAACACAGAAAAGAGGTGTCCTGCACGTAGTAGGTACTGAGCAGTTTCCTCTCCCAGAAACAGCTGTTCGGGGATCTCAGGGAGTTCTGGCGATCTCTGGTACCCAAAGGTATCCTCAATATGTCACTTCCTCTCCATCATCCCTTGGTGAACTCCGTTATCTCATCAATAGCCACCTGGTAGATCTCCAGCCTCTGCTCTTCCTGGCTTCCCGCACCCCCTCACCCCAGGCAGCCATCTAAAAATAAGACCTCATCATTCTCGGCTTGACCATCCTCTGGTGTGTTTCACTTTGTACATTTCCCTCTTCCCCTTTATGTTCACACCTCTGCAGCCCCCAGTCTTCTCCCTGGATTCAGGATCCCTTTCTGCCTCGGGGCCTTTGTCCTTACCCCCAGGTCTTCTTGTCAATCAAATCTCAGCCTAAAGGGACCCCCTTGCTCAGAGAGGACTAGTGCCCGGTTCTCCTGACTTTGATCTTCTGCACAGCACTCATCTGATCTCCTTTCTGATGATGTGGTCTGCCTGCCTTACTAGATACCAACTCTGTGAGATCAGAGGCTGCTGTCTGGCTTTTTTTTTTTTTAATTACTGTATTACCCACACCTGGAACAGTGCCTAGACTGGAGTAGGCTTGGGGAGACATTTCTGAAATCGATGAATGAGTGAATGACCAAATATCTGAATGGAAAGGCAGGAGGCATGATTACGAAAGGCTATAAAGACTTCATCTTCTCTTACAATGTGTTTTCTTGACCCTTTCCCCTTTCTCTTTCCGGGACAGCGAAATGAAATATGACAAAGTAAGTTTAATGCACCATTGGAGATAATTGAAAAATATTGATTTTTTTTTTCATTTGAAATAGTAAAGATAAGTAAATGCCACACATCTGTAATCTAATCAGTGGTCTCTGTGAGACACGCTTCCTAGGCTAAAATGGACTTTGGTCTACCTCTGTATCCATCATACAAGTTTCCAAACTTACTCCCACACCACACTCCCCCTCCTCCCATTCCAGTTCCCCAGGGAATACAAGTGAGGCCCCTGCATTTGTGAAAATACGTGTATGTGTATGTGCATTCGAATTAAAATGTCCTTTGGGTATTTTCACCCTCTCTCCAAACTAATAGTATCTTGGAAGACATGAGAGTGTGCAGAAGATCCCCAAATTCCTAAGGAAAAAGATGCAATCCTTCCCCTGAGAGCTAATTTTACTGAGAGCTCATTAAGTACTGGGAACTGTTCTAAGGGCTTTAGAAATGAATTCACCTGGCTTTTGCAGAAGCCCTATGGGAAGATCCTACAATTAATCTCCATTTTACAATTTAAGAGTCTAGGTACTGAGATGAAGTAACTAACCCTCCCCCCCTCCCCTCAACCCTGGGCTGAGATCACGTGGCTGGGAAGAGGAGTTCCAAAATTCAAACCCCTTTAGGTCAACTCCAGGATGAGTTTGAGCAAACTCTGGGAGATAGTGAAGGACAGGGAAGCCTGGCATGCTGCAGTCCATGGGGTCACAGAGTCAGACACAACTTAGCACCTCAACAACAACAGGTGAGCATCAACCAGAAGAGAAGGAGTTGTTGTTGTTTGTCTCTAAGTTGTATCTAACTCTTTTGCAACCCCAAGGACTGTAGCCCATCGTGGGATTTGAGGTTTCCCAGTCAAGAACTCTGGAGTGGGTGGCCCTTTCCTTCTCCAGGGCACCTTCCTGACCTAGGGATTGAACCCATATCTCCTGCACGTCTACTGCACTGGTAGGCAGACTCTTTACCACTGAGCCACTGGGGAAACCTTTGAAGAGAAAGAGAGGCGAGTCCAAACTCTCAGCCCTGGTTTTCATGGTTCCCCTCTGCATGGTTAAAATAAAATCTCCATCCCAGTGGAAGCAGGAGGTAGAACTCCCACTGTGCAGGCTCAAAGGGAGAAAGGCTTTGTCGTGGGGGTAGAAGCAATGGACTGAAAGAGATCTGGGCCTTGTTCTCCCGCTCCTGGGCTGCCCATCAGGGGTCCTTAAAAACCCTCCTCCTCCCATGCCATGGCCTCCACATCTNCATTAAGTACTGGGAACTGTTCTAAGGGCTTTAGAAATGAATTCACCTGGCTTTTGCAGAAGCCCTATGGGAAGATCCTACAATTAATCTCCATTTTACAATTTAAGAGTCTAGGTACTGAGATGAAGTAACTAACCCTCCCCCCCTCCCCTCAACCCTGGGCTGAGATCACGTGGCTGGGAAGAGGAGTTCCAAAATTCAAACCCCTTTAGGTCAACTCCAGGATGAGTTTGAGCAAACTCTGGGAGATAGTGAAGGACAGGGAAGCCTGGCATGCTGCAGTCCATGGGGTCACAGAGTCAGACACAACTTAGCACCTCAACAACAACAGGTGAGCATCAACCAGAAGAGAAGGAGTTGTTGTTGTTTGTCTCTAAGTTGTATCTAACTCTTTTGCAACCCCAAGGACTGTAGCCCATCGTGGGATTTGAGGTTTCCCAGTCAAGAACTCTGGAGTGGGTGGCCCTTTCCTTCTCCAGGGCACCTTCCTGACCTAGGGATTGAACCCATATCTCCTGCACGTCTACTGCACTGGTAGGCAGACTCTTTACCACTGAGCCACTGGGGAAATCTTTGAAGAGAAAGAGTGGCGAGTCCAAACTCTCAGCCCTGGTTTTCATGGTTCCCCTCTGCATGGTTAAAATAAAATCTCCATCCCAGTGGAAGCAGGAGGCAGAACTCCCACTGTGCAGGCTCAATGGGAGAAAGGCTTTGTCGTGGGGGTAGAAGCAATGGACTGAAAGAGATCTGGGCCTTGTTTTCCCACTCCTGGGCTGCCCATCAGGGGTCCTTAACCACCCTCCTCCTCCCATGCCATGGCCTCCACATCTTATAAATGACAGTGATCAGACTACATTCAAAGTCACTTACTGGCTGAAACCAGCCCATATACATTTGTCTGGTCTCCAAAAAACAATTTTATTTTTTCCAGCTAACATTTAAAACTGGGCAGATTTCACATGTATAAATCCTGAGTTCTGGATTCTTTTGAAAAACTGAAAAATCCGTTGACATGGGGTCTGTGTTCTTGCCTGGCAACAGTTGTTGGGAGCTGAGGGCAATGGCCCACCAGATGCCCCGTGGTACCCTCTGGTTCCTTACCCCTGCCCATCTCTCCAGTTGTCTCTCTGCCTCTGAGGTCAAGTCCAAGTTGCCATTTACCAGCAGGTCTCAAGAGTTTTTTCCCTACAGTAAAGATGCAAGTGAAGGTTCATGGGTTCACGTTTCCGGGAGAATGAATCATTGTCATCCTAAGAACTTACATGTGTACTTTTCATGTGCTAACCCTTGATTTAAGGGCTTGGCAGCTATTAATGTATTTAATTCTCACAACAACCCTAGGAGGTGAATACATTTATTATCTCTATTGTATAGATGACAGAGGGCTTCCCTGGTGGGTCAATGATAAAGAATCTGCCTGCCAATGCAGGAGACTCAGGTTTAATCCCTGGGTCAGGAAGATCCCCTGGAGAAGGGAATAACAACTCACCCTAGGGGCTTCCCTGATAGCTCAGTTGGTAAGGAATCCACCTGCAGTGCAGGAGACCCCGGTTCAATCCCTGGGTCAGCAATATCGCCTGGAGAAGGGAGTAGCAACCCACCCTAGGGGCTTTCCTGATAGCTCAGCTGGTAAAGAATCCGCCAGCAATGGGGAGACCTGGGTTCGATCCCTGAGTTGGGAAGATGCCCTGAAGAAGAGAAATGGTAAGTATTCTGGCCTGGAGAATTCCGTGGACTGTATAGTTAAAAGGGTCACAAAGAGTTGGACACAACTGAGCTATTTTCACTTTCTAGTATTTTTGCCTGGAGAATCCCACTGACAGCGGAGGAGCCTGGGGGACTACAGTCCGTGGGGTCACAAAAGAGTTGGACACAACTTAGCAACTAAACAGCAACGACATAGATGATCCGAGATGGAGGAAGCCACAGCTTTAAGAAATTAGGAGACAGCAGATTTCTTTAGGAAATTCCCAGATATGCAAAATATATTCAGGTGTTGAAAGAACCTGAGGCAAAGCAGCATAATGAAATAAACCCTGGCTGCCGTTGCAGGTTATATTACCTGCCTGGTCCCCGCAGGCTTCTAAATCTATGACATCTCTACAGGATCTTCAGGGCTCTGAGACATATCAGCATCCCCAAATGGATTCTGGACTAGACTTGTCAGGCCCCTTCCAGCTCTAACCTTCTGTGATTTTATGTGGGTTTATACAATGTATCTAATTACTTTGGGACTCTTTGGAGAGGACACACACACACATCATGAAGTTCAAGTTCACTAGAGTTTAGAAAAGTGTCATGGTCTCTGCAGGGGTCCAGTGGTTGGTAACAAGACATATGTGATGCTGCATTCACCTGTAGCTTTACTATCCCCGAGGGATGTAAGTTGGGGGCCGTGTCATCAGCCCAGGGTGGTCAAGGTAGCATCAGGCTCCAAGATGTGATGGGAGAGACCAGTGACAGGGACTTCACTGGGCTAGAGAAGGGGGGAGCATAGGAACACTAAATGCAAAGTAGAGGAAGAACAGAATGCAACCAGAGGCTCTGGGGTGTAGTAAAGGGAGCTAGGCTAGAATATATTGTTAAGACGGGCTGAATGAATGCAAAGGACAAAGTCTGGATGAACCATCCTTGTCCACCAGAAAAAACAGAAATCTGCCAAGGTCTCTGGAACTTGGCCTGGAGACTTGGCTACAAGGGCTCTTTCTCTGCTTTATGGGAGACCAGCCAGGAGTTCACTAAGGATCAAGTAAATGGGCTCATCTCTTTCCTGGTTACAAAGTCAACCCAGCAAACACTCACGGGCATCTCCCTGTGCCAGTCCTTGGGCCAAGTGTTGGGCATGCAAAGAAACAAGAGTGGGTCTCCACACACAGAGAGGGAGAAAGGCACAGAGCCCAGTACCCGTGATCTAGCGCCACTCCTGAGAGGCCATGGGATCCAGAACCACGTGGGGGGAGCTAATACCACATGTGACACCAGTCACTGTTAATCTATGGTATGGAAGTGACCTGAGAGAAGGGCACGACTGGCAGGGAGCAGAGAAAAGGTGAGGCAGGGAAGTGGGAAAGGATACTGGAATGATTGAAGCCAGCTTCCCCAGGTGGCTTGGCTAGGGGTTGAAATCACAGATGCCTGGAGGCCAGCCCAGTGTACTCAATGCAAGAAGTAAACACTTGATGACTGGCACCACCAGCCAGAAGACTGAGTCAACTGTCATTGCAAGTCCAAGGTCAAGAAGGTGGCCACCGTTCAGCGCTGGAGGACTAGGGCTGTGTAGGAAGGCAGGCCCTGTGGGGCTAAAGCTCCCTTTTACTGGGAGACATTAAAAGTCCAGGATTTATGGGAAATTAACCCTGAAAATACATTGGAAGGACTGATGCTGAAGCTGAAGCTCCAACACTTTGGCCATCTAATGTGATGAGCTGATTCATTGGAAAAGCCCCTGATGCTGGGAAAGATTTAAGGCAGGAGGAGAAGGGAGCAACAGAGGGTGAGATGGTTGGNTGCACCATGGGATCTTGGTTCCCCAACCAGGGATCAAGCCCGTCCCCACCACTGCCTCTCTCTGCAGCGGAAGCTTGAAGTCTTAAACCACTGGACCAGGGAATTCGATGAACTACTTCTTTCAAGACATCAGTCTGTAATGTGTAAGAGATAAAAATAAAATAAGGATGAAATATGGTTTCTGGACATTGAAACAATTTCTAAACCAAGCCAGTAGGCTGGTGGTGAACTGCTTGTTTATTTGAGGGTAAAGTTTTTCGTTGTTGTTGTTTGTTTTTAAATAAAATGGCTAGACAAGGTGAGAAAGGAAAAAGAAAAAAGGAAAGGGAGATTACAACCTGTCCAGATGGGTTGTCTCGGACTCACGATTTCCAGGTATTTACTGAGCACCTGCCACTGCCAGGTTCCGCCCCAGGTGACAGTTTTTGGAACTCCCTATCATCTACAACAGGCTTCCCTGGTGGCTCAATCCGTTAAGAATCTGCCTGCAATGCAGAAGGCCCGGTTTCAATCCCTGGCTGAAGAAGATCTCCTGGAGAAGGGAATGGCAGCCCCCTCCAGGATTCTTGCCTGGAAAATCCCACAGACAGAGGAGCCTGGTGGGCTACAGTCCATGGGGTTGCCCAAGAGTCAGAGATGACTTTAGCAACTAAACCATCAAAGCAAGTAAAGCCACAAAGCTCGGAGAAGCAAGGTAACTTGCCCAAAGTCACAAAGCAAAAAAGAGAAAGCACTTGGGTTAGCAACCCGTTGGCCTAGCTGTTAATCCAGTGCTCACTACACCTGGCAGCCTGCCTGCCTGTCCTTCAACTCCAGGAATGGGAGTGCCCCAGCCCCACTGGCCTTCAGCCCCATCCCAGCTTTCTGAACCTTGATCCTGGCTTCTACCTACAGCCTCTGCAGAGACACGTGTGACAGAGGAAAATGGCAGGGTGGGGACAGGGCTGAGCCCCTGCCCAGCCTAATGAGGAATCACAATTTGTCTCTAGCTGCTGGTTTCCAGGCAGGAATGTGGCCTCAGTTTTGTTGGGTGAGATTCTTCCAGAGAAGCATAGTTTTGTGAAAATAGCTTCTAATTTTTAAATGTTGACAAGCAATTAAAAAAATGTCAGTGCTCTGGACAGGCCCAGCAAAAGAGGCCTCTTGGGACTTCCTGGGTGGTCTAGTGGTTAAAACTTCGCCTGCCAGTGCAAGGCGTGTGGGTTTGATCCCTGGTTGGGGAACTAAGATCCCACATGTCTCATGGCCAAAAAACACAAAACCTAATACAGAAACTATACTGTAACAAATTCAATAAAGACTTGAAAAAAAAAGAAGCCTCTATTTTCCAACCTAATAGACAGCTAGGGCAGAAGATGGGAAAACCACTCCTCCCATTATTTCCTCATCTTTGTGTCATGGACCCTTTCTTGTGCCTGTGGGTGGAGACAGACCTCTTTAAGGAAATCTCATCATAATAACGAAAATCTATTAGACAAAGAGCATGACTGTTTGGGAGCCAAGTAAACAAACACTGGCTCCGAGACACACTTTCCTCTTCAAATTCTTCTTGTGCACCTCCAGGCTGGTTCTGGTCCTTTGAGTTCCATCCTGTTTTCTGAACACCCGAAACAATATCCCTGTCACTCTTCCTTTGCATTTTCTGTAGAACTGAAATTCCCAGGGCCCAGTTTACTGCCAAATTACCTGAGATAAACAAGTCATGCTAAGATCCTCTTTTCCTTTCCAAACCTAAACAGCAGCTGGCAGCTAGAAATGGTTATTTATAACGTGCACAGGGTTCCACTCATTTGCTTGGTTTAGAAATGCTTAGCCGTGCATTCTTCGGCTGGGCTTCGTAATCAGATGAGAGCCTGGGGAGGATGCTGTGCGGTGGCTAAGAGGCTGGGCTCTGGGTCAGCCACTCATTACCTGTTTGGGAGTCCTAATAGTTCCGACTCCATTTCCATCCATTTTAAGGTTAAGGTAGTACACGTGAGGGACTTCCCTTGGGCTCCAGTGGCTAAGCATCCGCCTTGCAACGCAGGGGTCTCAGGTTCCATCCCTGGTTGGAGGGCTAAGGATCCCACGTGCTGCAGAGTAACCCCAAGAGCCGCAACTGAGCCCATGTGCCACAACTGGAACCCAAGGTAGCCAAATAAAAACAACAAACACAGAAAAGAGGTGTCCTGCACGTAGTAGGTACTGAGCAGTTTCCTCTCCCAGAAACAGCTGTTCGGGGATCTCAGGGAGTTCTGGCGATCTCTGGTACCCAAAGGTATCCTCAATATGTCACTTCCTCTCCATCATCCCTTGGTGAACTCCGTTATCTCATCAATAGCCACCTGGTAGATCTCCAGCCTCTGCTCTTCCTGGCTTCCCGCACCCCCTCACCCCAGGCAGCCATCTAAAAATAAGACCTCATCATTCTCGGCTTGACCATCCTCTGGTGTGTTTCACTTTGTACATTTCCCTCTTCCCCTTTATGTTCACACCTCTGCAGCCCCCAGTCTTCTCCCTGGATTCAGGATCCCTTTCTGCCTCGGGGCCTTTGTCCTTACCCCCAGGTCTTCTTGTCAATCAAATCTCAGCCTAAAGGGACCCCCTTGCTCAGAGAGGACTAGTGCCCGGTTCTCCTGACTTTGATCTTCTGCACAGCACTCATCTGATCTCCTTTCTGATGATGTGGTCTGCCTGCCTTACTAGATACCAACTCTGTGAGATCAGAGGCTGCTGTCTGGCTTTTTTTTTTTTTAATTACTGTATTACCCACACCTGGAACAGTGCCTAGACTGGAGTAGGCTTGGGGAGACATTTCTGAAATCGATGAATGAGTGAATGACCAAATATCTGAATGGAAAGGCAGGAGGCATGATTACGAAAGGCTATAAAGACTTCATCTTCTCTTACAATGTGTTTTCTTGACCCTTTCCCCTTTCTCTTTCCGGGACAGCGAAATGAAATATGACAAAGTAAGTTTAATGCACCATTGGAGATAATTGAAAAATATTGATTTTTTTTTTCATTTGAAATAGTAAAGATAAGTAAATGCCACACATCTGTAATCTAATCAGTGGTCTCTGTGAGACACGCTTCCTAGGCTAAAATGGACTTTGGTCTACCTCTGTATCCATCATACAAGTTTCCAAACTTACTCCCACACCACACTCCCCCTCCTCCCATTCCAGTTCCCCAGGGAATACAAGTGAGGCCCCTGCATTTGTGAAAATACGTGTATGTGTATGTGCATTCGAATTAAAATGTCCTTTGGGTATTTTCACCCTCTCTCCAAACTAATAGTATCTTGGAAGACATGAGAGTGTGCAGAAGATCCCCAAATTCCTAAGGAAAAAGATGCAATCCTTCCCCTGAGAGCTAATTTTACTGAGAGCTCATTAAGTACTGGGAACTGTTCTAAGGGCTTTAGAAATGAATTCACCTGGCTTTTGCAGAAGCCCTATGGGAAGATCCTACAATTAATCTCCATTTTACAATTTAAGAGTCTAGGTACTGAGATGAAGTAACTAACCCTCCCCCCCTCCCCTCAACCCTGGGCTGAGATCACGTGGCTGGGAAGAGGAGTTCCAAAATTCAAACCCCTTTAGGTCAACTCCAGGATGAGTTTGAGCAAACTCTGGGAGATAGTGAAGGACAGGGAAGCCTGGCATGCTGCAGTCCATGGGGTCACAGAGTCAGACACAACTTAGCACCTCAACAACAACAGGTGAGCATCAACCAGAAGAGAAGGAGTTGTTGTTGTTTGTCTCTAAGTTGTATCTAACTCTTTTGCAACCCCAAGGACTGTAGCCCATCGTGGGATTTGAGGTTTCCCAGTCAAGAACTCTGGAGTGGGTGGCCCTTTCCTTCTCCAGGGCACCTTCCTGACCTAGGGATTGAACCCATATCTCCTGCACGTCTACTGCACTGGTAGGCAGACTCTTTACCACTGAGCCACTGGGGAAATCTTTGAAGAGAAAGAGTGGCGAGTCCAAACTCTCAGCCCTGGTTTTCATGGTTCCCCTCTGCATGGTTAAAATAAAATCTCCATCCCAGTGGAAGCAGGAGGCAGAACTCCCACTGTGCAGGCTCAATGGGAGAAAGGCTTTGTCGTGGGGGTAGAAGCAATGGACTGAAAGAGATCTGGGCCTTGTTTTCCCACTCCTGGGCTGCCCATCAGGGGTCCTTAACCACCCTCCTCCTCCCATGCCATGGCCTCCACATCTTATAAATGACAGTGATCAGACTACATTCAAAGTCACTTACTGGCTGAAACCAGCCCATATACATTTGTCTGGTCTCCAAAAAACAATTTTATTTTTTCCAGCTAACATTTAAAACTGGGCAGATTTCACATGTATAAATCCTGAGTTCTGGATTCTTTTGAAAAACTGAAAAATCCGTTGACATGGGGTCTGTGTTCTTGCCTGGCAACAGTTGTTGGGAGCTGAGGGCAATGGCCCACCAGATGCCCCGTGGTACCCTCTGGTTCCTTACCCCTGCCCATCTCTCCAGTTGTCTCTCTGCCTCTGAGGTCAAGTCCAAGTTGCCATTTACCAGCAGGTCTCAAGAGTTTTTTCCCTACAGTAAAGATGCAAGTGAAGGTTCATGGGTTCACGTTTCCGGGAGAATGAATCATTGTCATCCTAAGAACTTACATGTGTACTTTTCATGTGCTAACCCTTGATTTAAGGGCTTGGCAGCTATTAATGTATTTAATTCTCACAACAACCCTAGGAGGTGAATACATTTATTATCTCTATTGTATAGATGACAGAGGGCTTCCCTGGTGGGTCAATGATAAAGAATCTGCCTGCCAATGCAGGAGACTCAGGTTTAATCCCTGGGTCAGGAAGATCCCCTGGAGAAGGGAATAACAACTCACCCTAGGGGCTTCCCTGATAGCTCAGTTGGTAAGGAATCCACCTGCAGTGCAGGAGACCCCGGTTCAATCCCTGGGTCAGCAATATCGCCTGGAGAAGGGAGTAGCAACCCACCCTAGGGGCTTTCCTGATAGCTCAGCTGGTAAAGAATCCGCCAGCAATGGGGAGACCTGGGTTCGATCCCTGAGTTGGGAAGATCCCCTGAAGAAGAGAAATGGTAAGTATTCTGGCCTGGAGAATTCCGTGGACTGTATAGTTAAAAGGGTCACAAAGAGTTGGACACAACTGAGCTATTTTCACTTTCTAGTATTTTTGCCTGGAGAATCCCACTGACAGCGGAGGAGCCTGGGGGACTACAGTCCGTGGGGTCACAAAAGAGTTGGACACAACTTAGCAACTAAACAGCAACGACATAGATGATCCGAGATGGAGGAAGCCACAGCTTTAAGAAATTAGGAGACAGCAGATTTCTTTAGGAAATTCCCAGATATGCAAAATATATTCAGGTGTTGAAAGAACCTGAGGCAAAGCAGCATAATGAAATAAACCCTGGCTGCCGTTGCAGGTTATATTACCTGCCTGGTCCCCGCAGGCTTCTAAATCTATGACATCTCTACAGGATCTTCAGGGCTCTGAGACATATCAGCATCCCCAAATGGATTCTGGACTAGACTTGTCAGGCCCCTTCCAGCTCTAACCTTCTGTGATTTTATGTGGGTTTATACAATGTATCTAATTACTTTGGGACTCTTTGGAGAGGACACACACACACATCATGAAGTTCAAGTTCACTAGAGTTTAGAAAAGTGTCATGGTCTCTGCAGGGGTCCAGTGGTTGGTAACAAGACATATGTGATGCTGCATTCACCTGTAGCTTTACTATCCCCGAGGGATGTAAGTTGGGGGCCGTGTCATCAGCCCAGGGTGGTCAAGGTAGCATCAGGCTCCAAGATGTGATGGGAGAGACCAGTGACAGGGACTTCACTGGGCTAGAGAAGGGGGGAGCATAGGAACACTAAATGCAAAGTAGAGGAAGAACAGAATGCAACCAGAGGCTCTGGGGTGTAGTAAAGGGAGCTAGGCTAGAATATATTGTTAAGACGGGCTGAATGAATGCAAAGGACAAAGTCTGGATGAACCATCCTTGTCCACCAGAAAAAACAGAAATCTGCCAAGGTCTCTGGAACTTGGCCTGGAGACTTGGCTACAAGGGCTCTTTCTCTGCTTTATGGGAGACCAGCCAGGAGTTCACTAAGGATCAAGTAAATGGGCTCATCTCTTTCCTGGTTACAAAGTCAACCCAGCAAACACTCACGGGCATCTCCCTGTGCCAGTCCTTGGGCCAAGTGTTGGGCATGCAAAGAAACAAGAGTGGGTCTCCACACACAGAGAGGGAGAAAGGCACAGAGCCCAGTACCCGTGATCTAGCGCCACTCCTGAGAGGCCATGGGATCCAGAACCACGTGGGAGGAGCTAATACCACATGTGACACCAGTCACTGTTAATCTATGGTATGGAAGTGACCTGAGAGAAGGGCACGACTGGCAGGGAGCAGAGAAAAGGTGAGGCAGGGAAGTGGGAAAGGATACTGGAATGATTGAAGCCAGCTTCCCCAGGTGGCTTGGCTAGGGGTTGAAATCACAGATGCCTGGAGGCCAGCCCAGTGTACTCAATGCAAGAAGTAAACACTTGATGACTGGCACCACCAGCCAGAAGACTGAGTCAACTGTCATTGCAAGTCCAAGGTCAAGAAGGTGGCCACCGTTCAGCGCTGGAGGACTAGGGCTGTGTAGGAAGGCAGGCCCTGTGGGGCTAAAGCTCCCTTTTACTGGGAGACATTAAAAGTCCAGGATTTATGGGAAATTAACCCTGAAAATACATTGGAAGGACTGATGCTGAAGCTGAAGCTCCAACACTTTGGCCATCTAATGTGATGAGCTGATTCATTGGAAAAGCCCCTGATGCTGGGAAAGATTTAAGGCAGGAGGAGAAGGGAGCAACAGAGGGTGAGATGGTTGAATAGCATCACTGACTCAATGGACATGAGTTTGAGCAAGCTCCAGGAGATAGTGACGGGACAGAGGCCTACCAGGCTGCAGTTCATGGGATTGCAAAGAGTCGGACACAGCTTAGCAGCAGAACATTATTTTTAAATGTGGGAAAATACATCTACAGACCCAGTTCAGCCCAGTATAAAGCCTCTGAATATGGGAATGGGTGGGTGAGTATCTGAAAATGACAGGGATTGGCAGGGGTGGGGGGTGGGGAGGAGTAGGGGGACACCAGCAGGCCAACTGAGGGATAGGGGAAGGGAGGGGACAGCTTCCCCAGGAAAATTATCTGGTTAAAGGTTCTATGTCCAGAGGGCAACTGTTGAGGCTACAAGGCTCAGGCTGTTCAAAACCCCACGGGGCATCAATAGTCAGCCCAGGAGGATGGACAAGGCATGTGGCGGACACATGCATGCTTTCTTATTCCTACACAAAGTACTCTATAAACAGCTCCAAGCTCCTCCTTCTAACCACCCATGTTGCTTCTTGTAAGCCCCTTCCTACGTGGGCCTAGCAGGGCAGACTCAGAGTCCAGGGAGAGCTGGGAAAGTAGTTCGGGATGGTGTCTTTTAAACTGTGTTTATTCTTTCACCAGCCTAAAGGGCAAGCCTATCTCACAGACTCGCTCCCCAGGTGTGAGAACCGGGTTAGCACTGGCAGGGACAGGTCTTTGATGACACCCTAGAATGTAGACTTTATTCAAACGAATTCTGCCACTGACTAGCTCTGTAGTATAAAATGAGCATGATTACAGCAGCATATTGAGCCATCAGAAGGACCAAACTGAGTCCTCTGCGGCTGATGTTGGCAAACTCCTCCTGTGAAGGGCCAGACAGCAAATATTTTTGGCTTTGTGGGCCATATGGTCCCTGTCTCAATGAGTCAACTCTGCCACTGAAGCATGAAAACAGCCAGAGACTGTGGGTGTACATTTGTACACAAATAGGTGTGGCTCTGTTCCAATAAAACTTTATTTACAAAAGCCAGCAGTGGACCAGAGTGCTTTGGGCATGGGGAACACCTTTACAAATGTTATCTTCTGGGGACCACCAAGTTGGACTAAAGTTATGTTTATGTCTGGCTTTCTCACCCAACTCTGAAGTTCTTAAGGGGAGAGAATATAAGGCCTCCCCTTTCTTTTCTCCCAGATTAAAGCTTAAAGAACAAATAAAGCACAGAGTGGCACACAATAAAGTGTACAGGGATTTTCAAAACGGTCCCAGTTAATGCTAGGGCAGGACTGTAACTTCAAATGCCTACAGGGGCCCAGGCAGCTATCAGAGGCAGTGAGGGAAGCCAGCCAGGTCGGGGCTGTGATGGATTGGAAAGAGATCTTGTCTTCTTAGGGGGTGGTCTCCACATAGCTCCCGCAGAGGGAACTCTTGCCATGCTGAATTTCAATTTGATATTAACATTATTGATATTTATTGGGATTTGTCAATTGACTTTTCCAGTATTTTAAAGAAAACATCACAAGCAGAGATTTATGAGAAATCTTCCAATTTTTCAGTGGTGACACCAAATTCAAAAAAACTAAAAGAAAAAAATTATGGGCCAAATAAATACGCTCGTGGGCTGACTTAGCTAGAGGCTCTCAGTTTGCAACCTCCGATACAAAGACTTCACTTTCAAATTTGCTCTATCTCTGTTTTTTAAGGATAAAAAAATTTGTAACTTATGTCTTTAAAAATCGACTTTACAGAGAACTTGGAAAAGAGTACACTGAGCTCCCATCCCCTCTTCACCTGGATTCAATCTAATTCATCTTGACGTCTCTGGATCCCAGTGCGCAGGAGGCGCTGCAATGTGGAGTCACTGAAAGAATGCCCCAAAGAAAAATAAACAAAACAGTGTGCCAAGTTCCTGTGAGCTAAAACGACAGGATGGAATGAATGCTGAGGAACGGCAAGGGAAAAGAAATCAATCAGATAGAAGGATTGAAGCCAAGCAGGAAGGGAAACAGAACCAACACAGAGACTACATGGACCACACATTTATTTTGCCTGCTGAATGCTTTCTTTGTTTTATTTTATCGTTCTTATTATTATTTTGGCTTGATTTATTTTCAGTAGGAAGAGAAACAGACAAATCACCAGGAGCCCAGGTAAACACCACCCAAGGACAGAAAAGATGAAACATGCTGACAGTGTACTTTCGGCAAAACCATACTAATTCAACAATCACCCGATTTGCAGTTTGGGGTTATTTAGACAAGTGAGGCTAAATTTCATGTTGGCATTATTAATTCTTGGAGAAAGTTTGCTAAGCAAATGAACACTATAAATAGGGGAGATGTCGAATATTTGCTCTGGGGGGAACTAAAGCAAACATGTAGCTTTAAAATCCTATCTAATTATCTCGATGCACTGAACTTTTGTCTAATTATCATGTTACTGCAAAACTGAGGAGAATCTTTTTTTTTTTTTTTTTTCTCAGCTATCTCATATTCTAAAAGCACGGGGGGAAATTCTGCTTTGACATAAAGGTGAACATTTTCAGAGGCAGAAGACTCCTACACTGCCAATTTACTTTTGTGTAAATAAACCATGTCAAACATTGGGATTTCTTTTAAACAAAGAGTGAGCTAATTACCAAGACTATTATTTGTTAGCGAGCTTCACCAGGTTGCCTCCTCCCTCTTCTGTCAGCAGTACAGAAGAAATCTGCACAATGGCTGGTAATAACAGCATAACCTCCATGTAGGAGTGCTTTTCATACGCCAGACTTGGTGTTAAGTGTGTTTGCACAGTCTCCTTGAATCCATAATAGATTCACCAACGAATTGGCACACAAAACAAGGCAAGCTTCAGTATCATCTCCACTTTATTGACAGGAAAACTGAGGCTCAGAGAAACTGAGACTCAGAAAACTAAGGTCAGAGTATACCACTGAGATCCAAGTCCAGAGTTCTTTGGCCCAGAAAACCTATGAGCATTACAATACCTTCACCTCAGAGCCACACAGAATCCGCCGAAAGCCAAACCCAGTGAGCCAGGGAAAAATGCTGTGAAAAGCTGTGGTGACTAGCACAGGTGGAATACACCAAACTACAATCCACTCTGGGGATACTTAGCAGATATTTAAACTTCTGTGAGATTAGGAAGTAAACATCTTTCTAACAAGGCTGGGCTTGGCTTATCTATCTAGTTGGCTAGAACCTTAATTCATCAAGGTATGCTTCACTTTACCCAATAGATATGTGCCTGGAAAACTGTGTAGAGATCAAAGTTTATAAAATCGCAAAGGAAAAAGGGATCCTTTGAATGCTAAATCTAATCTTAGTGCAAATACTTTCTTAAACAGAACAACTTTTTTCTTTTTGTAACCAGTCTGAAAGGGATTCCTTGGTAGCTCAGCTGGTAAAGAATCTGCCTGCAATGCAGGAGACCTTGGTTCAATTCCTGGGTGGGAAAGATCCCCTGGAGAAGGGATAGGCTACCCACTTGAATATTCTTGGGCTTCCCTGGTGGCTCAGCTGGTAAAGAATCTGCCTGTAATGCGGGAGATCAGGGTTTGATCCCTGGGTTGGGAAGATCCCCTGGAGAAAGGAACGCCTACTGATTCCAGTATTCTGGTGGGTCACAAAGAGTCAGACATGACTGAGCGATTTTCACTTTCACTTTTCGGTCTGAAAAATGGACAGCTTCGTCCGCTTGGTCATAATAATGCTCTAGGAGTGCTCAGAAGATAGCGATTAGAAGTGACTGAACAGACCTCTTGCCAATGGTCTATAGCAGTGTTTCCCAAGGCGTGCTCCACAGATCCTGGGAGGAAGAGCGGTTCCCACGAACAATTATTATCTCTATCATAATTCTAAGCCTTTTTCTACTGTGTCAGTATTTGCACTGATGATGCAAAAACAACAGTAGGTATTAATAAAACCGCTTATTGCTTGAGTGGCTACAAGGCACTGGCACCATGCTGTACCAGTTGTCATTATATTCTTTAGTGCCATGACTGATGACAAAACAGACAACAATACATTTTCACTTAAGAAGGTCCTATATATTGTCACCCTACTTATTTAACTTATATGCAGAGTATATCAGGAAAATGCTGGGCTGAAGGAAACACGAGCAGAAATCAAGATTTCTGGGAGAAATATCAATAACCTCAGAAATGCAGATGATACCATCATTATGGCAGAAAGTGAAGAACTAAAGAGCCTCTTGATGAAAGTGAAAAAGGAGAGTCAAAAAGTTGGCTTAAAGTTCAACATTCGGAAAACTAAGATCATGGCATCCAGTCCCATCACTTTATGGCAAACAGATGGGGAAACAGTGGAAACAGTGGCTGACTTTATTTTTCTGGGCTCCAAAATCACTGCAGATGGTAACTGCAGCCATGAAATTAAGACGCTTACTCCTTGGAAGGAAAGTTATGACCAACCTAGGCAGCATATTAAAAAGCAGAGACATTACTTTGTCAACAAATGTCCGTCTAGTCAAGGCTGTGCTTTTTCCAGTGGTCATGTATGGATGTGAGAGTTGGACTATAAAGAAAGCTGCTGCTGCTAAGTTGCTTCAGTCGTGTCCGACTCTGTGCAACCCCATAGACAGCAGCCCACCAGGCTCTGCCCCTGGGATTCTCCAGGCAAGAACACTAGAGTGGGTTGCCATTCCCTTCTCCAATGTATGAAAGTGAAAAGTGAAAGTGAAGCCGCTTAGTTGTGTCCGACCGTTCGCGACCCCAGGGACTGCAGCCCACCAGGCTCCTCCGTCCATGGGATTTTCCAGGCAAGAGTACTGGAGTGGAAAGAAAGCTGAGTGCCCAAGAATTGATGCTATTGAAGTGTGGTATTGGAGAAGACTCCTGAGAGTCCCTTGGACTGTAAGGAGATCCAACAGTCCATCCTAAAGGAGACCAATCCTGGGTGTTCATTGGAAGGACTGATGTTGAAGCTGAAACGCCAGTACTTTGGCCACCTGATGCGAAGAGCTGACTCATTGGAAAAGACCCTGATGCTGGGAAAGATTGAGGGCAGGAGAAGGGGACGACAGAGGATGAGATGGTTGGATGGCATCACCGACTTGATGGACATGAGTTTGGGTGGACTTTGGGAGTTGGTAATGGACAGGGAGGCCTGCCATGTTGTGGTTCATGGGGTCACAAAGAGTTGGACATGACTGAGCAACTGAACTGAACTGAACTGATGAAACAAGAAAGATTAATTTTATTAAACTTGAACCCGTGAGAACACATTTTTTTTTAATATTCTGTGTGAAAAAATGCAAGGTACACATCAAACACTTCTGCTATAAGCCAAAGTACAACAGTTGATCTAGAAAACACTTGTGTGATTATTTAATTTGCCAGCTGAACTAGCCAAACATTTTATCAAATGTCGTCTTTACTTGAATGAACAATGAAAAGACAAACTACAGTTATTCAGACATGAGTGTGTGGCAGACATTTTCTTAAATACAAAAAAAGTAAGCCTGTCTCTTTATGGAAACAACTGACAGTGTTTGTTGCCAATGAAAAATCTTAAGCTTTCCAGTGGAAATAAGTAGGAAACTTGTTTAGTCTACACTTTGAGTTTAATAGTTTCCCAATACTTAAACTACTTTAAAAAAAAATGATAGGAATACTAAAGGAATGAAATTTTTTGACATTGTGTAATGACATGCCATTTAATACTACATAAATCGCATGTCATTTCCAATGTCAACATTTGAAGATTTGCATAAATCAGTGAAATAACATTTTCCAAATGACCAATGCTTAATATTACAAAATCATACATGGGTAAAATATGCACTCAAAGGGCAAGATAGACCAATGGGTTTTAATGTAACAGAGTACAAAAGTTCACTGATATGGTTTCAGATGCCACATTGTGGCTGACCTTCGAGAAATTACCACTTGCTAAGTTTTGGAATAGTATCAAAGAAGAATGTCTATAGTTATCTAAAATGACAATTAAAATATTCTCTGCCTCAAATATATGTCTGTGTGAGGCCCCATTTTCTTCAAATACATCAGCCAAAATAACACCACCAGTTTGGCTGATGAAGCAGAAATGAGTCTACCTATTTCCTACTAACCCAGGTATTAAAGAGATTTAAGAAAATGTAAAACAATACCACATTTTCTACTGATCTTTTTGGTGGGGAATATAGCTTCTTTTCATTGAAAGTATTATGTTCAGAAGTAATGTACTTATTATTACTTTTAAATGAATTGATACATGATAAATGTAAGATTTTCTCATCTTTCATTTCTGATATGGTCAATATCAAGGACATAATACATACAAAGCTCTTTTGAGGTAAGAGCATAAAGGCATCCTAAGTAAAAAGATCTGAGCTTTGATGTTCTATAGCAACATGAACATGGACCTTTCCACTGGGCAAACTGGTGAATGACATTTTATAGTACCGCTGAAGTCCAAAGGANACTTATTATTACTTTTAAATGAATTGATACATGATAAATGTAAGATTTTCTCATCTTTCATTTCTGATATGGTCAATATCACAGACATAATACATACAAAGCTCTTTTGAGGTAAGAGCATAAAGGCATCCTAAGTAAAAAGATCTGAGTTTTGATGTTCTATAGCAACATTAACATGGACCTTTCCACTGGGCAAACTGGTGAATGACATTTTATAGTACCGCTGAAGTCCAAAGGGCAAAGATGTCTTTTAAGCGTAAAACAGATTATTCAATTAAAATTTTTTTCCATACTGTATTAGGCAGATATAACAAAGGAACAAACTTCCCAGAAGTGAGGGACAGTGGTGTAGTGGGAAAAATGGGTAGTAGACTCTACTGGTCTACCAGTAGGTACTACTGGTAGTAGACTCTATCAATCTCTCTACACTTTAGTCTTCTCATTTAAAAAATGAGATATCAGGGTAGCCTATTTTTGGAATCATAGAATTCTATGATTCTTATTGAAAGTGAAAGTGTTAGTTGCTCAGTCGTGTCCAACTCTTTGTGACCCAATGGACTGTAGCTCGCCAGGCTCCTCTGTCTATGGGATTTCCCAGGCAAGAATACTGGAGTGGGTTGCCATTTCCTACTCCAGGTGATCTTCCTGATCAAGGGATAGAACTCAGGTCTCCTGCATTGCCGGCAGATTCCTTACCATCTGAGCCACCAGGGAAGCCGTGATTCTTACTGAGGATCCCCAAATGATGGCCCACAGGCTGCATCTGGCCTTCAGAATGATTAGCCATCACAGCATTTTGAGAAGCACCCCCCAGGGAAATAATTGCTTTGAGCTGAGTGAGAAGCTTCTCTTTCAGAAAAGAAATTGACTTTTAATCACAGCCCAATCCACCCCATTAGACTTGCCCCTACAAGTATCTGTATTTGCAACTTCTGGAATGAAGGGCTTCTAAAATTCCTTCCATATCTCCAACTCTCTAATTCAGCTCCAGAGCCTGGGTCCCTTTCTCATTCTGCCACTTGATGACTTTGATTTGGGGCAAGATACTTCAACTTCTCTGAGCCTGTGTCTTCATTTGTAAAATGGGATAACATTCAAAAAATTTATGAAGCTTATCGAGCTACTTGACAGCATTTACAGAGATCCTGGCACGGAACAGTATCATTAACATCAAAGCACAGAGAGTATTCCCTAGTCTCCCCATACTCCCATCCCCAGTAGCTGATGACTGCACTACCCTTGTAAATGCCTACCCTCATTAACTCCTATATTCCATAGTTCCACACCCATGACATACAAGACCCACCTCCTCAGACCTCTATTTTATTTTATTTTTCCCCACCCTAAACCCTTCTCTGATTCCCCAGCCAGTACCGGGTCCCAACACAACCACAGGCAGCACAGTGATCAAATCCCTGACCACTCCCCCCAGCCTCCCTTCCCATCCCGGACCACTTAGGTTCACTTTCCCTCCGACGGCGACTCCCTTGGGTCAGGCACTGAGGGTCCAGGGGTCAGTGGCCTAGGATTCTGCCCGGAGGGCCCTCAGGAGGAATGGGAGAGTAACTGCCCGACCTCCCGGCGGGGCCCACTGACACTCACCGTCCATCTCTAGAGGCGGCGGTTCCGGGAGCTCGAACCGGAAGCGGCCTCTACACTGTTTGCAGTTCCCCTGGTTACTGCGGGGTTCTGGACCAATAGCGGAGGAGCTCTACGGAATGAACCCGCCCCCAAAGAGAGTGACGTTACGATCTCGGTCTGGAACTCCTCCTCCGGTTCCCGGGTCCGCCCCGCCTCCCTGGCTTCCAGTCGTTGTGCGCAGGCGCCCTGGACCGCGGCCCTTGGCGGCGTGGTACGCAGGCGCTCCGGGTGCAGCTAACAGAAGTAGCAATGGACGCGCTGGAGTCGTTGTTGGACGAGGTGGCCCTGGAGGGGCTTGATGGCCTGTGCCTTCCCGCGCTTTGGAGCCGTCTGGAGACGCGAGTGCCGCCCTTCCCGCTTCCTTTGGAGCCCTACACGCAGGAGTTTCTGTGGCGGGCCCTTGCCACGAACCCGGGCATCAGCTTCTACGAGGAGCCTCGGGAACGACCAGACCTCCAGCTCCAAGACCGGTCAGCGGCCTGGCCCTGCGGGCGGGAGAGGGCAGAGCTCGGGGTCTGGTGGAGCTGGGAGGCGGCCAGGTTCTTACGAGAGGAGAGAGAGAGGAGTGGAGCGGAAGGAAGACCCGGAGCCTGATTGAGGGGGCGCAGAGTGAGGCTGATTGGGGGACTCTTCGGCCTGGCAGGGCCCAGGCGTTTGATGGAGTTGGGGGATCGCCTTGTGATGTTCCATTATGTTCGTGTGTGTTTGGGGTGATGATGAGCAGAACTGGAAGGATATGCTTTGGGAGGATATGCTTTGGATTTTAAAGAGTAATTTCTTTAAAGTGGAGCTTAGGATTGAAGCAGTAAGGCTGTGTTCAGATCAAGACTAGAGACCAGTTGAAATGAACAGAGCTTTATGGAGCATTCATTCAGTGCTGGATTAGAGAGCAAGTTTAGCAACACCAGCAGCAACAATAATGATAGCTAACATTTTTTTATTGCTCCTTATGCCTTGGTGCTGTGGGCTTCCCTGCTGGTGGTGCAGTGGTGGAGAATCCCCCTGCCAAGCAGGCAGCGCAAGTTTGATCCCTGGGTCAGGAAGATCACCCGGAGTGGGAAATGGCAACCCACTCCAGTCTTCTTGCCTGGAAAATTCCATGGACAGAGGAGCTTGGCGGCCTACAGTCCATGGGGTCACAAAAGAGTCAGACACTACTGGGCGACTGAGCACAAACACATAACTTGGTACTAGGCAGTATCTTGTTCCTGTTTCGGGAGATTGAACCCATTTTATTCTCACATTGACCCTGTGAGGAAGGTGCTCTTTTCTTCCCCATTTTTTGGGGGGGTTTTTTTTTGTTTGTTTTTAATTTTTTTGGCTCCAGTGTGTTGCTTGCGGGATCTTAGTTCCCCATCCAGCACTGAGTCCTCACCACTGGACTGCTAGGGAATTCCCAGCTATCTTCCCCATTTTGCAGCGGAGGAAACCATGTTGGAGAGAAATTAAGTCAACCATCCAAAGTTATGGACATTGTAAGTGACTGGGTGTTGATTCATTTCCCAAAGCTGTGGGTTTTTTTTCTTTTTGTTTTGAGGGTCCGGTTTCCAGAGGGAATACTGTGTAAAACAAGACTTAAAAGTTGGACTTACATAGCCAGTTTGCAGAATTTTTCTAAAGGAAGAGAAATGAGTTCGGTTGAAGTGTAGAACTGGAAGTAGTGAATGAAGAATAATAGTTGACATTTATTGGAGAAGGAAATGGCAACCCACTCCAGTATTCTTGCCTGGAAAATCCCATGGAGAGAGAAGCCTGGTGGGCTATAGTCCACGGGGTGGCAAAGAGTCAGACACGACTGAGCGACTTCACTTTATGTATATGGTTATTGTAAGCAGGGACTGTTCTGAGATTCTTAAATATACTAAGTTATTTAATTTTAAAACAAAGTTGGATATTCTTATCCCCATCTCCCTTAAGAGAAAGAAGACTGAGACACAGAGAGAGTCGTCTACTAAATCCAGGAAGTCTTGGTTCAGAATCCAGCCTGCCCTTACCAATTGGACTGGACTAATCCATTTAAAGCCTACACCACCAAAGGGAGGGTCAGACTAGGGACAAAGAGTGAAGTGAGAAATCTGTAGTAATCCACTCACGAACCAGCAGTCAAGGTTTGGCTTTCCACCGTGGGTGTGAGAATGAAGAGAAAAAGCTGATGGAATCAGACATGAGGCAGAAGAATCTGGAGGATTTGGTGACTGGTTGGGTGTGGGGTATAAAGAAAAGTAGGTCTGGAGGATGATGCCATCTGGTTCCTGACTTTTGGGCATCTGAGTGTGTTACTTGTTGTTTTTCAGTTGCTCAGTCATGTCTGACTCCTTGTGACCCCACGGACTGCAGTATACCAGGCCTCCCTGTTCTTCACTATCTCCCGCAGTTTACTCAAACTCACTTCCATTGAGTCAGTGATGCCATCCAACCATCTCATCCTCTGTCGTCTCCTTCTCCTCCTGCCTTCAGTCTTTCCCAGCATCAGGGTCTTTTCCATTGAGTCAGCTCTTCACATCACGTGGCCAAAGAATTGGAGTTTCAGCTTCAGCATCAGTCCTTCCAATGAATATTCAGGACTGATTTCCTTTAGGATTGACTGGTTTGATCTCCTTCCTGTCCAAGAGACTCTCAAGAGTCTTCTCCAGCACCATAGTGTATGACAGGCCAATAATTGGGAGACAAGATATTGAGGCAAGAAATAGCGACTTTATTGGAAAACTGTGCATCCATGAACACGGCAGGCTAGCGCCCTTGAGTACCGGTCTTTTGAATGCCAGTTTCTGTTAAGGGTGGAAGAGGTGAGGCAAAAAAGTTAAAAGGCCATTGTTGTTGTTGCTGTCCACTAAATTGTGTCCAACTCTTTTGTGACTCCGTGGACTGTAGCCCACCAGGCCCCTCAGTCCATGGGATTTCCTAGGCAAGAGTGGGTTAGGGCATCTTTCCAACCCAGAGATTGAACCTGTGTTTCCTGCTTCCCTGTCGGACTCTTTACCTCTGAGCCACCTGAGAAGCCCCTGAAAGGCCATTAGTCTTGCAGAATATCTCTTGGTTGGGCCAGCATGAGAAGCAGTTGTTTAGTTGCAGAGTCGTGTCCGACTCTGACCCCATGAACTGTAACCTGCCAGGCCCCTCTATCCCTGGGATTTNGTTGGGACAGGTTCCCCTGAGGCAGGCCATTATGTTTGCTTACAGCTATTGATAGCAAATGTTAAAGATTCAGGTTCTGCTCTTCCCTGTTAAAATGGATGACTGCTCCCCTTTGCTGTGATGGGGACCAGCTATGATGGGAACCACAGAAGTGCAGCAAGGAGGCTGAAGCTGGGGGCGGGGGCTGTGGGGAATATGCTGAACGTACCTTAAAACACACTGCGTTCAAGGTTCCTGTGGGCTATCAAATGGAGATTCTGGTTGGTCAACATCTAGCTTTGTGGGAGGGTCAGCAGGTCAGAGAGTGGGACTGAGCTGGGCACATGGAGTCACCTCTGTGGAAGCTGTTGGCCAGGACCCTCCCCAGGAGAGAGTGTAGTGTGGTTGGAAGCCGTAAGACATGGCCCTGCGGTGGATGAAGGCCCAGGAGCCTTCAAAAGAAGCCTGGGAAGTTATAAGTGGAGAGCCAGAGGACAGCAGGCCAGAATGGCCGGAATTGACAAGGTGTGGTTTGAGCATGGGGGGTTAAGCAGTGCAGGGGTTACAGACAGGGCAAGAAGGAAAAGCACTGACGAATGCGGATGGGGTTTGACAGGTGCAGGATGTGAACAGGATTCCCAAGGAAAACTTGACAAACATAGCTGACTGGATAAAAGAAGCACAGTTCAGGGTGTCTCCATAGTGTTGATGAGAGGCCACTGGGAGAAAACTGGTACCAAGGAGGGGCTTTGTTGGAGGTGGGAAGTGGCAGTCATAACTTTGGTTTTGATCTCATCAACCATGACAGTTGAAAACAGGATTAGTGTTTGGAGGCAAGAAACAGGGCTGAGGATTTGATGGTGAGAATTGTTAACATGCCAAGTGATAATTGAAAACCATAAAAATGGGTGAAAGTAGAAGAGGGATAGTTAGAGAGATGGAAAGGTGACATCTCCGAGTAGGGAAGCCTTGAGTCATTAAGTCCAAACTTGGTGGTTTGGAAACCAGGCACAGGACTTGCAGGGAAAATGAAAAGCAAGGAAGGTGGTGGGGCCAGGAAAGTGGTTCTGATTTCAGCATTCATCTTTGGGGGTGAACGTGGAGGCTCCTGGGAAGATCTGTGTTGTCTGGGATGGAGACACAGAGACAGTGCTTGTCAAGACGTCCTGTGTTAGGAAGGCAGGGAGACCAGGGGCTCTTTCCCTCTCCCCGACCTCGGCCAGAGGTTGTCAGAAGAACACACCCAGCACGTGTTACTTCTGAGGCTGAGCTACGGGTTGATGTTTGTGCACTCCTCCCCTACCCATCCACCCCTCCCCCGCCTTAGGTATGAAGAAATTGATTTGGAAACGGGCATTGTGGAGTCTAGGAGGGACCCGGTCCCTCTGGAGGATGTCTACCCCATTCACATGATCTTAGAGAATAAAGATGGCATCCAGGGCTCATGCCGGTACTTCAAGGAGAGGAAGAACATTACCAACGACATCAGGACCAAGATGTTACAGCCCCGCTGCACAATGGTGGAAGCCTTCGGCAGGTAACTCGTCTGCACTGTGGGAGGCTGGTGGGCCTCTCCCTCCTCCACTGTGTGGTCAGTGCGCCAGGACGGGGTGCAGCCCCGGTGTTCTCAGAGTGCGTCTACCCTGCCCTAGCTAAGCCAGCCGTCTGCCTTCATCACTCCACTTCTTTTGGGGCTAATCTTGCTCGAGCTGGGCTGGGGGTGGGGAAGGCTGCCTTTCTCTTCCCTTTGTGTCCACCTTGCGTCCTTTGTTGCCTAGTGACCAGTCCTTTTGTGAGTCTTCAGTCAGGGTCCCAGTTTCCCAAGCCCCTTGCCCCATCCCCACCTCCCTCCCTACTTGACAAACAGGGAGAAGCTTCCACTGTGAACTCACCTTGCTGCCACCTTCCTCCTCAGCTTGCAGACTTGCCCCCCCACCAGTTCCCTCCTCCTTCACCTCAGAGGGGACAGAAACCAGGCCCTGTCTCAGCCGGTGATGTCTCTTCTCTCTTTCTCCCCAGAACCTCGTGCTCCTTCCCGCCTCTGTCAGCTGGCTCATCTTTCTGTTTTATTTTCAGCTTTTCCCTATCGGCACTGCTTTCTCCCCAGCCTGACACTGTGATTTGTTCGTCTTAAAACAAGACCCTCTCCCCACTTCGGATCCCCTGTGACTATGACTCTGTTGCTGGAGCCAAGCTTCTGAGAAACAGCCACACTTGCTCTCTGTCCCTCTGGATCCCCCTCCCCTCCTGGAGCTTTGCAGCACCTGCTTCCTGCCCCTGCCCCACCGGGCTTCCTGCCTCCTCAGGAACCCCCCTCTTTGAGAGCTCTCCCTGGTGACGGCCCACAGGCTCTCTTCACACTCGTAGGCCCGAATTGGGGGCTCCTTGTACGTGTCATTTCATAACCCCAGTTTCAGTTATCACATCCCCTTGTAAGTAATTCTTTTCTTGTCTTTCTCTTCAATAGACTGTGAGCTCCACAAAGGCAGATACCATTTTTTGTTTATCTTGGCATTGCTGGTTCTTTGCATGGCATTTAATCAGTGTTGGATAATTTGATGACCACAGTCAGCAAATCAGGCCTCGGGCACGAGTCCTAGAGTCAGCTACTGGGAAAGGTTGGAGTTCCCACAGGATGGGGTAAACCACCCTGAATACATTTTTAAAGGCACAAGTCAGCGTCCCTGTTTTCAAGCTTTTCTCAGCTGAGCTCTTCCAGTTTAACTTAATGAACCTGTTGCGAGGATGCAGGTCATAAGTTTGTGATGTGCAGACCCAGAAAGGAGATTGTCTTGTCCATCATGTGTATTCGCTGCCTAACACTCTTTAGAGATGGACCGTACGGAAGACTAACTGGGTCACACGCAATGTGAAGGAAGCTGCAGTTAAATGGAAACATTGGCAACCTCGGCTTTTAACTTTTTGCCTGCTCGCTAGGAGCAGTAGAATCATCTGTTTTTTGGCGGTGGGAGGGAAGCAGGAGGAGGACCTGTCAGGCTGAGTGATGTGAGTGAAGACAGGCCTTAGGATCAGGCATCTGTGAACCACAGACTGGGAGGAGTAGATGCTACCTGTAGATGGGAGGGCTTGGGAGCCCTCATACACACCCTTAGTGACTTACTCCCCTGGGAGAGGGAGCTCCTCCAGCTGATGTGTCNGCCTTTCTCTTCCCTTTGTGTCCAGGTTGCGTCCTTTGTTGCCTAGTGACCAGTCCTTTTGTGAGTCTTCAGTCAGGGTCCCAGTTTCCCAAGCCCCTTGCCCCATCCCCACCTCCCTCCCTACTTGACAAACAGGGAGAAGCTTCCAGTGTGAACTCACCTTGCTGCCACCTTCCTCCTCAGCTTGCAGACTTGCCCCCCCCAGTTCCCTCCTCCTTCACCTCAGAGGGGACAGAAACCAGGCCCTGTCTCAGCCGGTGATGTCTCTTCTCTCTTTCTCCCCAGAACCTCGTGCTCCTTCCCGCCTCTGTCAGCTGGCTCATCTCTCTCTTTTATTTTCAGCTTTTCCCTATCGGCACTGCTTTCTCCCCAGCCTGACACTGTGATTTGTTCGTCTTAAAACAAGACCCTCTCCCCACTTCGGATCCCCTGTGACTATGACTCTGTTGCTGGAGCCAAGCTTCTGAGAAACAGCCACACTTGCTCTCTGTCCCTCTGGATCCCCCTCCCCTCCTGGAGCTTTGCAGCACCTGCTTCCTGCCCCTGCCCCACCGGGCTTCCTGCCTCCTCAGGAACCCCCCTCTTTGAGAGCTCTCCCTGGTGACGGCCCACAGGCTCTCTTCACACTCGTAGGCCCGAATTGGGGGCTCCTTGTACGTGTCATTTCATAACCCCAGTTTCAGTTATCACATCCCCTTGTAAGTAATTCTTTCTTTTCTTGTCTTTCTCTTCAATAGACTGTGAGCTCCACAAAGGCAGATACCATTTTTTGTTTATCTTGGCATTGCTGGTTCTTTGCATGGCATTTAATCAGTGTTGGATAATTTGATGACCACAGTCAGCAAATCAGGCCTCGGGCACGAGTCCTAGAGTCAGCTACTGGGAAAGGTTGGAGTTCCCACAGGATGGGGTAAACCACCCTGAATACATTTTTAAAGGCACAAGTCAGCGTCCCTGTTTTCAAGCTTTTCTCAGCTGAGCTCTTCCAGTTTAACTTAATGAACCTGTTGCGAGGATGCAGGTCATAAGTTTGTGATGTGCAGACCCAGAAAGGAGATTGTCTTGTCCATCATGTGTATTCGCTGCCTAACACTCTTTAGAGATGGACCGTACGGAAGACTAACTGGGTCACACGCAATGTGAAGGAAGCTGCAGTTAAATGGAAACATTGGCAACCTCGGCTTTTAACTTTTTGCCTGCTCGCTAGGAGCAGTAGAATCATCTGTTTTTTGGCGGTGGGAGGGAAGCAGGAGGAGGACCTGTCAGGCTGAGTGATGTGAGTGAAGACAGGCCTTAGGATCAGGCATCTGTGAACCACAGACTGGGAGGAGTAGATGCTACCTGTAGATGGGAGGGCTTGGGAGCCCTCATACACACCCTTAGTGACTTACTCCCCTGGGAGAGGGAGCTCCTCCAGCTGATGTGTCTCGATGCCAAGGAGTGAGTAAGGATGGCTTCTCTGCCAGCACACCCTCGTGGGATCTCTGCAGCAGGGCTAGGACCCAAGACAGTCTGCCCAAGATGGCCATTTATTAAGTCAGCAGGCAAGGCCCCAGGGCGGAGTCTCTGTCTTTAGCGTCAGGGACTGTTCAGCTTCAGCAGAGAAGTCTATATCCTAAGCCAGGGCTTCTCCAAGCTCCAACTCTTAAGACAGGGCCTTGACCTCTTTTGGGGACATTATTTTTCACACACCTGGACAGTAGGAGGAGCTAATGGTTTGTCCCAGGTCTGCTCTCAAGAATGGCAGGTCCACCCATCACAAGGGGCACTGTTCTTGACTCTGAAGTTGTGTTTTCTCAGTCCAGTTCAGGAGGCGTGTTCGTTCACTTAACAAATGGTTAAAGAGGCCCTTCTGTAACCATTGAAGACACTGAGGATGTCCTGGGGACCCAGATGACAACCTGCCCCCCTCCCACTTAGGGCACTTATGGCAGGAATGTGTGCCCCCAAAATGTGGCCATTTCTAAGAGTGCCAGGTGTGTGATGAGTCCAGAAATGGTCAGAGGCAGGGATGGCCTTTTGGCTAGCATTTTTATGGAGAATTGAGGTGTTGGTATCTGAGCAGTGATCTAAAGGATGAGAATTAGTAGCCTAAGCATGAGGTGGGCAGAGGACCAACGGAGCCATTGTGGGTACAGAGCCAGGTGGTGGGGGTGTGTAGAAGGTTCCAGGCTCTGGTAGGGAGTAGTCTGGCTTTGGGTCCCAGGGCCCTGGCAGAACTGGGAGGGGTCTGAACAAGGAAACAGTGAGGCTGGCTCTGTGGCTGCTGAAACCCTCTTGTGGTTCTAAGGATGGAAACCTCCTTAACTGGTGATTGTGAACCTCTGAGGAGAAGCAGGAAACCATGGTTCACTAAGGTTCTGCTTTTATACATTTCAATTTTCTTTAAAAAATTAAAGTGATTTTTTTTCCCCCCTTGGTGGCTTCTGGTTTGCAGGTGGGGGAAGAAACTGATCATTGTTGCCTCCCAGGACATGCGGTACCGGGCTTTGATCGGCTTTGAGGGCGACCCCGACTTGAAGCTCCCGGACTTCTCCTACTGCATCTTGGAGCGGTTAGGCCGGTCCCGGTGGCAGGGGGAGCTCCAGCGAGACCTCCACAGCACTGCTTTCAAGTGAGAGGATGCTTTGCTTTTCTGCTCTAAATGTCGGGGCTCCCTGACCATCAGGCCCTGCCACCTGGGCAGTCCCAGCATCTGTGGTGGTTGAAGGCATGGTACTTTCTCATTGATGAGACCCTGGGGGAAAAAAGAAGGAAAAGGGGGGACTTCCATGGTGGCCCAGTGGTTAAGACCCTGCCCTTCCATTGCAAGGGCCACCGGTTCAATCCCTGGTCAGGGGACTCAGATTCAGCATGCTGCATGGCACAGCCAAAAATAGGGGGGAAAAGAGGCCCTATGGTGACCAAGGAATTTATTGTTCAATCTAGATATTTTGAGAGTAAAAGGTGGAGCTGACCAGAAGGAATGCGAGGCAGTGGGCATAAATTGAGCCCATCTGGCAAACCAGAATGCGTGGTCACCCTAATTGTTGGCTGATACATGATTAGATATCCGTGTCTTGTCTGATCAGCTCCTTGCTAACCCAGCCATCCCTTCCCACTCCGTTCCTCAGTCCTCTGCACACATACACCTCCCACCCTGTCTCCCCATCCACCGCTCTGGAGGTCTGGAGTGGGCCTTAGGTTGGGTCACTTTCCATGGCCTTTGTCACATAGCAGCAGCTCTCTTAGGTTGACTGGATGGGGGGAGAGGGTGGGGATGTGTCTCTGGTATTCATGTCCTCTGCATTGTGGGGTGAAAGCAACCAGCAAAGCAAAGTGACTGCTCTCTTCCTCTTCTCCAGGGTTGATGCTGGGAAGCTTCACTATCACAGGAAAATTTTGAACAAAAACGGGCTGATTACAATGCAGTCCCATGTGATCCGATTGCCCACCGGGGCCCAGCAGCACTCAATCCTCCTCCTCCTGAACCGGTTTCACATGGACAGGTACAGTGTAGACTCCAGAGTGCTTCCTTACCTCTGTATTTCAGCCTGGTGTCTTGTGCCTTTAAAAATCCTAGAGGCGGGACTTCCCTGGTGGTCCAGTGGTAAAGAATCTGGCTTCCCCTGCAGGGGGTGCGGGTTCAATGCCTGGTCTGGAAGTTCTGTGCCTTGAAGTGCAGCCAATGAAGAAAAGAAAAAAAAAAACCAAAATCCTAGAGGCGAAATCAAATATGACTAGCTTTTAGGAAAAAGACATTTTCCATCTGTTTCTGATTATGCAAATAAGCCATGCTTATTTAGAAAATCTGGAAATTATATAGAAAAGAAAGGGGAAGAAATACCTCTCGCCCCACAGCCCAGCAGTAGGGACTGTTTCGGTGAAATTTAGGGGGAGGGTAGAAAGAAAAGCCGATAAGTCAGATTTGATTTGTTATGGCGACAGAATTCTGTGGGTAGAAGAGAGAACAAGGGGCTTAAGTCAAGATCTGTATTTAAATCTTTGCTCCTGACTTGGGTACAGTCATTTGACCTTGCTGAACCACTGTTTCCCTCTTCTGTACCGAGGCCCTGGCACAGCTTGGTGCTCATTCCTCAGCAGTGAGTATCTGTGCCTTTGTGTATGCTTTCATTCATGGAAAGGCAGCAGAGATGAACAAGTCTCCCGATCCCATGCATTTGCCCTTGCTGCTGCTAGACCAGTGTGGGTCGTTAAAGCCAAGTTCGCCTTCCCCAGAGGCACGACAATATCTTTCTCTCCACCCCTCTCCCAGCACAACCCCCTCCCCCCAAACCCCTCACTCTCTCCCTGTTCCCCACAGCTGAGGAGCCCTGGGCTTCTTTAATAGCTTCCTGTGGTGGCCATTAGCTTGGGAGCATTTATTATGACCTCCACTTCACATTAAAAATGCAAGGGAAGGGAAGGTCCTTAAGTGAGAGCAGAATCAGAGATGTGTCCTGATTAATACACAGAGCACTGTATTTCAGTGAAGGAGACCCGGGTTCACATTTTGTGCGTGAATTTTTAAAAAGCTGAACTTGTTTGTGAAATCATCCCTATCCTCTCTTACCGTCTGATTTATAAGGAAATGTGTGAATAGATGCTTCCTAAAACTTTACAGTATTGGTGACTCAAAAAATACAACCTCAAAGTTGAGGATTATATTTTATTCGGTGGGAATTTTTAGGACTTTAAGCCCCAAAGGCAGCATCTCAAGCAACCCTGAGAGAACTGCTCTGAGGAGACAAATTGGGGAGAACCAGGTTATATAGAAGTTTTGCAACAAAGGGTGTGAAAAATGGAATTATTTCCTGCCGTGTCAGTAAATAAGGATGTCACAGTCATCAGCAGTTACACCCATCCTGCCTGAGCCAGTGAGCCCTGAGGAAACTCAGGATGTGAGAACAGAGGATTCAGGCCCAGATAGCTGAGGAGCTCATCAAAAGAATGATTTCAGTAAGCCCTGGAAGAAAAGCACTTAATTCCTTAACTTGGCATATCTGATTTTCCCTGGT
>SJYW01045887.1:1137426-1155904 GCA_006410735.1 Raphicerus campestris | reverse complement strand
TCATCACAACAGGAGCCAGTGGGAGGGGAGGACCAGCTGCTCCTTCAAGACACGCTGGCCTGGATGCCCCAGCCTTCCCCAGCCATCAGACCCCTTACACGGTAAGGCTGAAGGTCAGTTCCTGTTTATCACCTTTTTTGTGCTGCTTTTCTCTCATGATAGCTAAGAGGAAAGTGAAAGATTTCTTGAATCCATACTGATGTCAAGAAAAATTTTTTGTTGTTTTTGGCTGCACCGCATGGCTTCCAGGAATTCAGGTTCCCCTGGCCAGGAATGGAACATGGGCCACAGCAGTGAAAGCGCTGACTCCTAACCTCCAGGCCACCAGGGAACTCCCTCAAATAATTCATACCACCTTCCAGGCCACTACTAGCTATTTGATTTTGCCACCTCTAGACCAGCGAGGCAGGCGATCACCCGAACCAAAGGAGGTGTTGCTGAGAGTGGTCTGTGGCATCTCCCAGGTTCCCTTTTACACTCTGTGGGGAGAGAGTGAGCGCATGGGCCAGGGCTCCTGCGGCCGCGTACACACGATCACTCAGATGAGCGTGGCTGCTCGGCAGCAGAACAGATGGTCATCAAAGAAATACAGACGACTCACAGAAGGCACATTCAGCCCCCTGGCATGTAAATGGCACCTATCGTAAATCTAGTGCTGCCCCCAGCACCGTGGAAAGACCTTGCAGACACCCATCCATCGAACCCCAGCCCTCTGCCTACGGCCCTGAGCCCTGGACCACCCTACAGGGGAGCTGCCAAGGAGGACTCCCATGACCTGCCCACAGGACGGAGGGTGGTGGGGTCCTTCCCTTACAGGGGAGCTGCGATGGAGGACTTGCACAATCTGCCCAGCTAAGGAGAGAGGTTAGCCTCCCTCCCACCCCCCTGAAGACAGCATCCACATTCAAAGCACCCACCTTGTCTGGTGGAGAAGGCCATGGCACCCCACTCCAGTACTCTTGCCTGGAGAATCCCATGGACAGAGGAGCCTGGTAGGCTGCCGTCCATGGGGTCGCTAAGAGTCGGACACAACTGAGCGACTTCACTTTTTCACTTTCATGCATTGAAGAAGGAAATGGCAACCCACTCTAGTGTTCTTGCCTAGAGAATCCCAGGGATGGGGGAGCCCAGTGGGCTGCCATCTATGGGGTCGCACAGAGTCGGACAGGACTGAAGTGACTTAGCAGCAGCAGCAGCAGCAACCTCGTCTGCAGGCTAATTATTACTAAATCCTGCTCAGCCTTCTCTGACCCCTATTTCCAGCTACTGACTAGACATAATTACCAAGTCAAAGTCCCAAAGATCTCCATACTCTATAAATCCTACATTACCAAGTCAAAGTCCCAAAGATCTCCATATTCTATAAATCCTACAATCAAACTTGTCATGAGACTTCTCCCGTGATCCAATGGCTAAGACTCCATGCTTCCAATGTAGGCAGGGGGTGAGGGTTTGATCCCAGGTCAGAGAACTAAGATCCTACAAGCCCCACAGTAAGGCAAAAATAATAATAATAACAACTGTTATATGCCTCGTCCTTGAGCAAACTCACTCCTCTTTCTGAACTGTCCACCTCAGTCATATACTCATTCAGCAAACATGGGCTGAGCGTTCACAGGTGCAGGGCCGTCCTCATGGTGGGTGGTAGGCACACAGGGTCAATGCCAGCAGGAGCCCACCCTCAAGCTCTGGTCCACCCTAGGGATGGGCTGTCACTCAAGCCAGACAACAGATTCCTTCTCCTTTGTCCCCCTCCCCCAACACTCACACTCTGGCTTCAGTCCCTCACCAAGTCACCCCCCTATCCTGAGGCCACAACATTTACCTCTACACCCGGCCTCCAACCTCCCCTCTCTGCCCACCAGCTTATTTCCTAAACATTCTTCTTCTGGACATCTTGGTGGCTCAGAGGGTGAAGAATCCACCTGCAATGCAGGAGACCTGGGTTCGATCCCAGGGTCAGGAAGATTCCCTGGAGTATGAAATGGCAACCCATTCTAGTATTCTTGTTTGGAAAATCCCAAGGACAGAGGAGCCTGGTTGGCTCCAGTCCATGGAATCCCAAAGAGTCAGACATGACTGAGCACACAGGTACCTCTGTGTCATCTCTACTTAGAAACTGCCACCAGCAGTTCCTCAGGCTTAAGGCTGAAACCCAACTCCTCAGCCTGGCACTTGAGACCTTCCTTATCTGGCCCCAACTTTCCTTTCCCGCCGCCTCTCTTACTACTCCCGAGGGGCTCCCTGCTGCCTGGCTGCTCCTGGGTCACTGCCAACCTCGGAAACCCCCAGCGCCTGCCACTGTCCCACGCCTTTGCTCCAGTCGGTCTCCCCACGTCTCCTCAGGGCTCATCTCATCTACGAAGCCCAGCGCAGCTGCAACTCACACTACAAAGCTTCTCCCAGCTCTCCTGTCATGGAGCTCAGACGCATCCTTCCAAGGACCAGCCTGGCCTGAGTGTGTCGTCATGTCAGTCTCTCCAATCAGATGGCTCCACAACAGCCTGAGACTGTCGCCCCGTTGATTTTTGTCATTGTGCTGCCGAAGTTCTGACTCCAAGTGGACACTCACTGAAGTATCTGTTGAGGGTTTCCCTGGTGCATCCGTCAGTGGTAAAGAATCCACCTGCCAATGCAGGTTTGATCCCTGATCTGCGAAGATCCCATGTGCTGTGGAGCAACTAACCCGAGCCATAATGACGGAGCCCACCCGCTAAAGCCTGCTGGCTGAAACAAGAGAAGCAGCTAGAGAGGAGCCCCTGCTTGCCATAGCTAGAGAAAAGAAAGCACGAAGACCCAGCACAGCCAAAAATAAACAAATTTAAAAAAATTAGAGTATTTGTTGAATGAATGAATAAATAAATGAATCAACAAGGTCCTATATCAGCCAAATGCTGTCACTTAGCTCTTCCCCAGTGTTGACCTGAGGCTGGGCCCACCCTCTTTCTCCACCCTTGAATGACTCCGTAGGGCAGAGGGTATCCATCTCCAGTGTCCATAGCGGCTGGACAGACAATAGAAAGAATACAGTGGGCAGGTATTTCTCCACTGAACGTGTAGGAGTCTCCTTATTCTTGACCAGGGTCTCTCAGGAAGAGGTCTTGTCAGCTTACCTTTTATTCCCCACTGTTGACAGATACTCAGATACTGAGAAATACTTCCTCCTCCCCAACAGCAGTGCTCACAGAGAGACAAAAGGCACTGCCTCGGGGCCTGAGAGCTGACAGGAGGTTAAGTCAGGGGCCTGGGGTGGGAGTGCAGGGGCCGCAGGGCAGGTGCTGGCCTCCATATAACTGCTGTCCGAGAGACCAAGGGCCCAGGCTGGCCAGAGCCTCTGATATTTCAAGAGAAGCTGGCAACTTAAGATTGTGATGCAAAATCTCATTTCTTAAAAGACCCTACTGCTACACCAAAGTTCTTCTTAACAATGTGCAGGCCAGATCTGACCCACAAGCCTTGATTCATAGTCTCTGCTTTTTTATTTTTTGGCTTCATCCTGTGGCTTATTGGATGTTTGTTCCCCAAGCAAGGATTGAACCCAGGCCCTTGGCAGTAAGAGCACGGTGTCCTAACCATTGGACCATCAGGGAAGCCCCATACCTCCTGTTTCAAACAGACCTGGGCATGTGATGAATTGAGCCGTAGAGGAGGCAGGTCTCCCTTCTCTCTGCACAGTGAGATCAGGGAGCAGAGCCTCCCCAGGGCAGCACAGGGGAGGAGCTAGGATCTTCCTGGAGGCTGTCATCAGACTGCAGGTTCTTCTGGGGACTAATTACTATGACCCCGCAAACCTTGACTTTAGGTCCTACCGTTTCACCTGCAGGACAATCTTATTTTCTTCCCATTTCCAGTGTCGGCTCTTTCCTAACTTCTAGCAAAGAGCGCTCACTTCAGACAGGAAGCAATAGCCCCCAACCCCGGTGCTTTCTCCCCTCACTCTCTCTTCATCACTGCCTCGGTTCCTGGGCACAGAGATGAAGCAGGTCCGCCCATAACTGCTTTGTCCCCTGTGTCGTCTCACCTCTTCTCAGTACAGTCACTCCGCTATTTCAGTATAAAACTGGAAACAGGGGACTTCCGGACTTCCCTGGTGGTCCAGCCACTAAGACTGAGCTCCCGATGCAGGGGGCCCTGGTCAGGAACTAGATTCATTGTGGTGCAGCTAAGAATTTGCAAGCCACAACTAAAGGTCCCTCAAGCTGAAACTGAGATCCAGCTTAGCCAAGAAACAGAGGAAACACACATACAAACAAATCTTTAAAAAGAAAACAAAACCTGAAACAGGAGGGAAGGGGGCAGGGCACCAACTTTAAAAGAATGACACAGCCCAGGGACAGGACACAAACTGATCAGAACCAAACCAAGTCCAGGATGGTGGACGAGCGGACTTCCACTAGACCTTGAACCTCAATACGTGCCCATCACCACACATCAGCAAGCTAAATGACACACCCACAGGCACTATGACAGTTCTGAGGCTAACAGCAAAGGCCAAAAAGTGGGTGGTGACCCAATTCCTGGAAATCCCCATCCCTTCACCTGAAACAGTTGGAATAATCCTCCCGCTCATTATCCTATGAAACTACCCAGCCCATAAAAACCAACCGCACCACATTTCTGGGCTGCTCTGCCTTTGGGGATGGCCCACACTCGATCTGTGGAGTGTGCTCCTCTCTAAGCAAACCCACTTCTTACCTCTCACTTTGTCTCTTACCGAATTCCTTCTACAAGGAGATATCAAGAAGCTGAGCTTCAAGTTCAGCTTCAAGTTCAATTCGAGTTACATGGTTACAATACCAGTGGGAAGAAAGTTACAAGGCTGATTATGAAATGAACTGATTATGAAAGTAAATCTTAATGCCCAGATTCACCGCTCCACAGGAACTTTTATAGCTGGATTTGGCACAAACCCAGGGGAAAACCAAGGCCACCCAAGAGCGGGAGGGGTTTAAATGAAAGAGTGAGCCCTTTTTCATTCTGTATAAACCAAAGGAAAACCCTGCTTGGTTCACGAGGGGCTGGGGGTGATCAACTCCATTAACAGAGCTCTTGACTGCAATGCATGGAGCCTTCATTTGACAAAGATGCCCACAGGAGCACGGACGCATTCCACCCCGCATGAGGGGAGCCGGCAGCTCACCAGTTCCTCCCTCAGCTTTCCCAGGGTCTCAGTCCGGTTATTCCGTGCGCTCAGTAGAGTTGAAAGCTTCTCCATGAGGATGTCGTATTTGCTCCTCCTGTGAGAAACACAAAACACTTCATTTTTTAAGACCTATTAGTGATGACAGCCTATTTTTAAAAAGATGTCGAGGTTTACCTGACAACATATCAAACTACAGAACATTGGTCTTCAGTCTCAAGAGGACAACTCCTGTCCTTTACAGCGGGAAGACTGGGTGGGGGTGGGGGGCGGTCTGAGAGGTCCAGCCACACGGCCATGGTCACCTAACTAGTGGCAGTGTACAGACTGCACTCTGTGGCTGAAACTTTCAGGAAATGACTGTTTAAAATGCTTACATCTTTTGATCATACTGAAGAATTCCTTTAATTTAAAACAGAGAAAAACTGGTTTGGGAAGTTTTATTTGTGGTCTGTGCTATCCCTCAATAGGTCTTACAGATGCTAAGAAAAAGATTAGAATAATCATGGTTAACAGGAAATAAACTTATAAGGAAAGATACTTTTTCCAAGGTAGAAATTTTTTAANGGGGGGAGGCGGGGGGGGGGGGGGGGGGCGGTCTGAGAGGTCCAGCCACACGGCCATGGTCACCTAACTAGTGGCAGTGTACAGACTGCACTCTGTGGCTGAAACTTTCAGGAAATGACTGTTTAAAATGCTTACATCTTTTGATCATACTGAAGAATTCCTTTAATTTAAAACAGAGAAAAACTGGTTTGGGAAGTTTTATTTGTGGTCTGTGCTATCCCTCAATAGGTCTTACAGATGCTAAGAAAAAGATTAGAATAATCATGGTTAACAGGAAATAAACTTATAAGGAAAGATACTTTTTCCAAGGTAGAAATTTTTTAAAACAGGGCTTATTTCAAATGAATAAAGAAATCTTTAGTTATTAAAAATGGGATAAATAAGGTGGATATTTATGTGATTTAAACACAAGGTTTTGATATTACACTTCCTAAGGTTAAAGGCAACAACAAAAAAGGATGTCCCCACTGGTCCTCAACATTAAAAGTTAAATAAGTCATTCTATTTACCATTTACAGTTCATGTACCGTTTACGTACAGTTTAAATATGTACAAAACTATATAAGCATAAATTTGGGCTTCCCTGGTGGCTCAGTGGTAAAAAATCTGCCTGCCAATGTAGGAGATGCAGGTTTGATCCTTGGGTTGGGAAGATCCCCTGCAGAAGGAAATGGGAACCCATGCCAGTATTCTTGTCTGGGAAATCCCATGGACAGAGGAGCCTGGTGGGCTACAGTCCATGGGGTTGCAAAAGTCGGACACAACTTAGTGACTAAACAACAACAATAAATAAATATAAATTATATAAAGAGAGGGCTTCTCTTGTGGCTTAGCTGGTAAAGAATCCACCTGCAATGTGGGAGACCTGGGTTCGATCACTGGGTTGGGAAGATCCCCTGGAGAAAGGAACGGCTACCCACTCCAGTATTCTGGCCTGGAAAATTCCACGGATTACACAGTCCATGGGGTCGCAAAGAGTTGGACACAACCAAGCAATCTTCCCTTTTACATATAAAGGGAACAAAAAGATTTACACTGAGATAGCCAACCAGCAACTATTTGTGCCACAGGGCCTAAGTTCCTTGGCTCAACCCTACTCTGGGGATCCCTTTATATAAACTGATAAAATGGACAGGAAATAAAAAAAGGAAAGAAAAACTTCTGAAACTCCTCCTGTAAGATCAAAGCTTATTGATTAGATCCTAATGAAGACCAAAGTTAAAAGATATCAAAGTAGACAGAATTGACATGAAAGTGTATAAAACTGATATATTTAACTGGGCTTTATTTAAGACGGTTACATCTCTTTTGCTTAATTATATTGTGGGGTAGATGTGTTTCACTGGGGAGTGTGTTCCCTGTGTTGTATTATAAGACCAGGTATATATCAATAAATGTACCTCTCAGGAAATATTAACTGAACCGTTAAAGGAAACCAATAGGGTTACCTGAGCCATACAAATAAGTAAAAAATGGGAACTAACATTCAAGGGCTAATAAAAATAAAAATGGTGATTTTGCTCTGGGTTTAACTTGTAAACTCAGAACATCTTTGCTGAATGCCTTATACAAACTTTGGGAGGCATGATAAATTCTAAGTTTTAGAACATAGAACTCATAAACTTTAGTTTACTTATTGTCTCACTGATAACATAAAGTCAGACAAATCAATCTTTCAGAATCATTTAGGTGACAGACCTGCTTTTGGAGGGATGAGAAGTAACTGTCTTTCTCTTGCAAATCTCTACAAACCAGAAATATTAAGTATAGGTCATAAGGATCTGAGACTGAGCCTAATTAATTAGGTCAATCAGGCAAGACCCGAAACCAAGAAAAAAAAAAGTGGCAGTTTAAAATCCAAGAAAATAAAAAAGAAAGTGGCAGTTTTAAAATTCAAACCATAGGGAATGCTCCTTCAGCCAAATTTACAAAATAGTAAAGCCTTAGTCATCTGAGCAAGCACCTTTAATGTATTCCAACTGTTCTTTGTAAACTAGTAAGTTTACATTGTTCCCTGGTTCGGCAAGATCCCCTAGAGTAGGAACAGGCAACCCGCTCTAGTATTCTTGCCTGGAAAATTCCACCGACAGAGGAACCTGGTGGGCTACAGTCCACGGGATCACAGAGTCGGCTCTGACTGAGCGACTGCGCACGCGCGCACACAAGTTCACGCTGCGATACCTGACTCACGAAGGCGCTTTTTTTTAAGTGAAGCCATGAGATCTCCAGTTTTGCCTGTTTATACCATATGTCTGTGCACACGTTATACAGGAGGTATCTCTACCTCGGGAAAGTATTATCAACGCTGAATTTACACACCATGTGACGTCACTTACACGTGGAATCTAAAACATGGCACAAACAAAGCCATCTACAGAACAGAAAACACACTCACAGACAGAGAGCACAGACTTGTGGTTGCCGAAGGGGGAGGCGGCGGGAGGAGAAAGGGGGCTGAGAGTTTGGGACAAGCAGATGTGAACTCACATACAGGACAGATAAACAACAAGCTCCTAACGCATAGCACAGGGAACTACACTCACTACCCCGTGATAAACCATAACGGGAAAGAATACAGAAAAAACAATGTCTATATATNGAGTTTGGGACAAGCAGATGTGAACTCACATACAGGACAGATAAACAACAAGCTCCTAACGCATAGCACAGGGAACTACACTCACTACCCCGTGATAAACCATAACGGGAAAGAACATAGAAAAAACAATGTCTATATATGCAAAACTGAGTATCTTGGCTATACAGCAGAGACTGGCCCAACACTGTCAATCAACTATACTTCAATTAAAAAAAAAAACTGAATAAAGAGCTCTATTCAATTTAAAAGTAAGAACTTACAAATTAAAGAAAAGAAACTGGCCAAAATGACTTTCAGGTTCACGGGAACTGGGAAATATTCAACATTAAGCTGCTGTTTGGTATTCAAGTTAAAGTTTGTTGATCTAATGTCTTTTTAATTTGTTTGTGGGTTGTTCCTTTTCAGGGGGGAGGGGCATGTTGGCATTTGAGGTCTTAGTTCTCTACCAGGGAAAATCAGATATGCCAAGTTAAGGAATTAAGTGCTTTTCTTCCAGGGCTTACTGAAATCATTCTTTTGATGAGCTCCTCAGCTATCTGGGCCTGAATCCTCTGTTCTCACATCCTGAGTTTCCTCAGGGCTCACTGGCTCAGGCAGGATGGGTGTAACTGCTGATGACTGTGACATCCTTATTTACTGACACGGCAGGAAATAATTCCATTTTTCACACCCTTTGTTGCAAAACTTCTATATAACCTGGTTCTCCCCAATTTGTCTCCTCAGAGCAGTTCTCTCAGGGTTGCTTGAGATGCTGCCTTTGGGGCTTAAAGTCCTAAAAATTCCCACCGAATAAAATATAATCCTCAACTTTGAGGTTGTATTTTTTGAGTCACCAATACTGTAAAGTTTTAGGAAGCATCTATTCACACATTTCCTTATAAATCAGACGGTAAGAGAGGATAGGGATGATTTCACAAACAAGTTCAGCTTTTTAAAAATTCACGCACAAAATGTGAACCCGGGTCTCCTTCACTGAAATACAGTTCTCTGTGTATTAATCAGGACACATCTCTGATTCTGCTCTCACTTAAGGACCTTCCCTTCCCTTGCATTTTTAATGTGAAGTGGAGGTCATAATAAATGCTCCCAAGCTAATGGCCACCACAGGAAGCTATTAAAGAAGCCCAGGGCTCCTCAGCTGTGGGAGATGTGTATAAGAGNCATTAGTGCCCCCAGTGTTTCTTCATTCAAGATTATCAGTTAACTTGGGTCCCCACTTGTTCATTTACATGACCCTCTGGTAGTTTCACATAGCTTGCTTGTATCTAACTGCTGCATTTAAATGTTGCAGGGGCTGTGTGAGAGGACGTTCAAGCGCCTGTACCAGTACATGCTGAACGCTGGGCTGGCCAAGGTGGTGCCTCTTCCCTTAAAAGAGATCCACCCTGAACGTGGACCTTGCAAGACCAAGAAAGGTAAAGGTGGTCTGAGCTGTTCACTGGGCTGCTCGGCTGGCTTTCACTTCTCGCCTCTAAGCATCAGCCTGTTCTGCCCTGCAGTGGGATGACATCACGTTATTTATTCAACTCTTTCATTCCTCAGTGCCTGTCTTAGGACCTTCTATATATAAAGCACTCAGGAAATGTTTGCTGAATGAAACCTGTGCTCATTCTCAGCAAACATATCTATATGGATGTCCCTCCAACATCTCCCATTCCTGGTGTCCAGAAACCAAATTCCTATTTTTCTTCTTATCTAAACCCTCTTATTCATTCTTCAGCCAGTATTTTTAAAGTACCTAATTTGTGTTGCATGATTGCATTTTCTAGCCCTGCAAGGTAGGTGTTATTATCACCATTTTAAAGGTAAGAAAATTAAGAGATGATGAGTAGCATACATGAGGTTAAGCAATCAGAAAGTGGCACAGGTGAGATCTGAACCTTACAAGAAAGTTAAACTAAAGAAAATGGACTATGAAACTTTAAAAACCTGACTGTCCTTTTCTTTTTGTCTGTTCTTGATTTTTATCCCATGCACCCTCTGGCTTAACGAAAGTCATTTTAAAAGCTGAGGGTCATAGCTCTCAGTAAAAGATGACAGAAGGAATAGATGTGCTTATCTGTACTCTTCCCAGCTCTTCCCTAGTGATCATAGGAATGTAAAAGGAATAAACCCAAGTACAAAGAGAATAGGACAGGACTTGACAGCAAGGAGATTGTCAGCTTTTTTGTGCTCAGAGGCAGATGGATNGCTCTTCCCTAGTGATCGTAGGAATGTAAAAGGAATAAACCCAAGTACAAAGAGAATAGGACAGGACTTGACAGCAAGGAGATTGTCAGCTTTTTTGTGCTCAGAGGCAGATGGATAAATGATAACTGGCCAAGCAGACTAGAAAGCTGAATGCCTGTGCAGGACAGTAGCCAAGAATGGAAACCTCAAACCTGAAATAAACCAGGGCCCTCTGAAAGCCCCAGTTTGGATGGGACTAAGTCTGTCTGAAGAGCCTTTGCACCCACCATGTCCCCTCCCCTACTTGGTATAGCAGGTAGCAAGCCAGTTCCCACAAAGAAAGAGGTCTGGACTTTGTGGCTTAGCAGTCTTTCCTCATTAGCACCTACAGTGAATCCTCATTCCTTGGACGTACCTCCAGAGAAGATGCACTGGGGACTTCCTGGTGGTCCAAGGGTTAAGCATCCACCTGCCAAGCCAGGTGACATATTGGGAAGATCCCACATGCTAAGGAGCAACTAAGCCTGTGAGCCACTACTATTAAGCCCCCGAACCCTAGTGCCTGTGTGCCTCCACAAGAGAAGCTGCCGCAGTGAGAAGCCTGTGTACCACAACAAAGAGGAGCTCCTGCTTGCCGCAGCTAGAGAAAGCCCACAGGAAGCACTGAAGACCCGCTGCAGCCATGAGTAAATAAGTAAATAAGTTTTTTAAAAGAGAAGATGCACTGGAGGCTTTTGAGACTCTCAGGCATGAGATGCAGCCGGAGACAGGGTAGAGAGCTGATAACAGGCGATGTGTAATCTCCACACTCTGGGAGGTAGGAGTTCTCACTGCATTCCCCTGTGGCTCCGAGAACACTGGCAGCCAAGGTTACACAGTCCCGGAGGCCAGCAGCTGGAGGATTCTTTTCTGTAGAAACTGACCAGTCCAAGAGAAAAAGTTTTCTAGATCCTGAAATTTAGGGGTTTCCTAGTACAGTAGCCAGCTCGTGCCTGCTCACCCTTCATGGAAGTCCACACACTGGCATTCTCTCCCCTTTCCTCCTCCCCAGCCTGCTGCAAAGCACAGGTCTTTTTAATATATTTTAATGCAGCATTTTAATGTTTCACCAAGCAGCTGAGAACTCTTAACATGAATGTAAGATACACAAATTAACCTAGGAAATAGAGGCAAAGTGAGGAGCAAAGGGAAACAAAGGGGGAAGAGAAGATACTGCATTCAAGAAACCAAGCGAGAGAAAGGAGGGACATGCAGAAAATAAAAAGAGTTCTTAGAAATAAATCTGACTACTGCAATACGGGAGACCTGGGTTTGATCCCTGGGTCAGGAAGATCCCTTGGAGGAGGGCGTGGCAGCCCACTCCAGTATTCTTGCCTGGAAAATCCCCATGAAGAAAGGAGCATGATGGACTAGAGTCTGTGGGGTTGCAAAGAGTTGGACATGACTGAGTGACTAAGCACAGCACATTGCAATGAAAGATTTAGTGGAAGGAAAGACAGTGAGAGCAAGTTGAGAAAATCTCCCCAGAAAACTCAAAAGAAATAGAAATAGGAGAGTTCAGTTGAAAATACGAAGCTGAGTCTAAAAGATCCAGCCTCCACACAGTCGGGGGCTTGAGTTGGGGGCGGAGGAAGGGAGTGTGTTCAGGAGAGTAAAAAGGAGAAGATGACAGCCAGGAAATGACAGACATGGAGTTTTCCCCAGATCTGAAGGAGTCAAGTTCTAGATCAAAAGACCCAGCAGATGTCTAGCATGGTGAACATGAAGAAACCCACACCAAGATCTGACAGACTGAGACTTCAGAAGTCTGGCTGAAGAGCCTCTAGAGAGGAGATATCCAACTTCCCCAGTAGTAACAGAAGCTGGAGACCTTGGTGCAGCATCATCAACTTTCTGAAAGGGATGGACTTTCACTTTGGACATCTTTATTCACCTTTACCATCAACGAGGTGTGAGAACATTTTCATACAAGCGGATTAGAAACAGTTCATCTCTCATCTTCCAAGTTCCCTTTTAGGAAGCTACTGGAGGATGTATGCCATCAAATGATAGACCAAACCCGGAGACAGGAAAGCATGGGGTCCAGAAAGCGGGGACAATCCCTGGGGAGATGATGAAGGGAAATCATTACAACAGACATTGGAGGACAGGAGTCCATACAAAGCATTAGGTGCCTAGTGCCTGTGGACGTGTGTAGGGAAAGCTGTGTGCTGGCAGTGATTCTGAGTGAGCATTAGTGATCTGTACAGAGAAAACCAAGCAAATGGGATAAAAAGATGCAAACACCAGTTAAAACTAAAAGGTGTATCGTTTTAAAAACTTAGAGCATAGCAAGTAACCTAAGGAGACTGCTAACAGCTCTGGAGAATGTGTGCTGACTGTGGACAGACCAGACCTCTACCTGCAGGAGGGAGGTGGCGTGCCTTTTGAGTGACTGAACTGCCAGTCTGAGGGAGCTGTGTCTCTCCCTTTTCCTCCTCTTTCAGTTACTGGAATCACTGCCCACCCTGTCTGACTTCCTCGTGTCTGAAAGTCTTGTGAAGGAGACGGTAACACACAGATATGACCACACTATGGGTGTACAAAAACCAGGAGCCCCTGGAGACAGGGAAGCCCCCCTTGAGCAGACTTCATCTTTTAAGTGTCTTCAGTGCTGAGTAGATGTATGACTGGTTGAATGACTGGAATTCCTCAAGGGAAAGAGTGGGGAGCATCAGCCTTTGGTAGACAGGAAAGCAGGAACCACTGGCTCCTGAGCAGGCAAGAAAAGGCTCTGGGAACTGAGAGGTGTGCTAGGGATTTCCACCTAGCATTTGACTTGGAAATTGGATTATCTGAATGCTGAAAATAATGTAACTTGTGGCACTAATAAGCATTTTTATTTCCTGACCTATTGAAAGAAAGTCACTTTGGTAGCTCAAATGGTAAAGAATCTGCCTGCAGTACAGGAGACCTCGGTTCAATCCCTAGGTTGGGAAGATCCCCTGGAGTGGGCATGGCAATCCACTGTAGTATTCTTGCCTGGAGAATTCCATGGACAGAGGAACCTGGTGGGCTACAGACCATGGGGTCACAAAAAGTCAGACACAACCGAGCAGCTAACACACACGTTCAAGGAAAGGCATTAAATATAAGCAGATGAATCTAAGGAAAAAATAGCTTTAAATATATATGTGAATACATACATACATACATACATACATATATATATATGTGTATATATATATATATATATATTTGTTGTTGTTGTTGGATTTCTCCATGGTTTGAGGTCCCTGTGTTACAGGAAAGAGAATGGGATGTGACAGGATGGTTAATATCGTAGATCACATCCAGGTCCCTGGGACAGTCACCAATATGAGTTCTTGGCTTCACCATGAGAAAGGATTCAAGAGTGAGCCATAATAAAGTGAAAAAAGGTTTATTCAGGGAGGAATCACTCCATTGACAGAGTGTGGGCCCTCTTGGAAGGCAAGAGACGCACCAGGGTATGGGTTGGTCAGTTTTTATAGGGGCGAGTAGTTACATAGGCTGATGAATGGGAGGAGTGTCCCTGCTATTTGGGGGAAGAAGTGGGGATTTCCAGGGTTTGCGCCACAGGTCCCTTTTCGGCCTTGTGGTCATGGCTCCTCTGGGTATGTCGATTAGCGTGCTGGTGGGTTATACTGAGGCAGGAGGTCTAGTGGAAGACGACCGTGCACCCAGTTGACTCTAATCATTTTATGTCACGTCTGTGGACTATGTCATTCTGTTAGAAGTTGTACCTGTCCCCTTCATGGTCTCACCTAGAAATTCAAACTTGCCCCTTGAACAGATACCTGAATGGACTTTGATGTAAGACAGCCTGGGTTGGAATTCTTGTCCTGTCATTTCCTACTGGAATTTCCTTGGAGTTTGTGAGTTTTGACCGCTCTCTGCCTCAGTTTCCTCATCAGGATTACCTGGAATAATACCACAGCTTCTTTCCAGAGTGTTGTGGGACTTACAGGAGGCAGTGTACCCAGAGCAAGGCCTGTAGGCCACCTCTGGCAGTGTATATTGTTGGCCTCATGGAGTTTAACTGTAGTTGTTGGCATTTAAAAATAAGAAATTTGACCTACAAAGTCAGACTTTCCACTTCTCTCTAAAAAATAAAGCCAGACAACATTGAACTGCATTTCTTTAGTAGCAGTTAGCGAGGCAGAGAGCTGCCACCCCCTGTCGAGAGGACTCACCTTCCCCATTAGCGAGCGCACCCTGTTTGCTGCTGTGTAACCCACAGCGGCTTCACTCTGTTATGTCATCTGCCTGAAGCTTCAAGGTGTGTTCACGTCAGAAGGTGAGGGACCCTCATTTCCCGAGGCCCAATTCCAGGAAGAAGGGTGAGCACAACTCACAGCGCCAACTGGGTACTAAGGATGGCAATGGTAAGGTTAAGAGGGCAAACCCCTAAGCTGAGGAGATGACAGCATTTTTAGATTGTCATGCACACACTCAGTGAGCCCATTCTGACCATTCAGGAGGCTCATCTCATGCCTATATGTGATGCCAGTACCTTGGATCTCTGTTCACTGATGCTGAACAGAAATATGGGGATAGAGAGTTATGGGGGAGAAGGAAAGACTGGCTTTCTTTGTCAGGCAAAGAACACAGTAGTGGCTTCTCAAGAACTGTACCCCTTTCCCTGGGGAACAGGGAGAGGTCTTGTGCGCAAGGCTTGTGGTCGGGGGTTGGTGATGTGGATCAGGGCAGTGAAGGGCTTGCATTCTGTTGATGGACTGATGGTGAGCTAAGTGGCACAGTGGTAAAGAATCCGCCTGCCCATGCAGGAGACACAGAGCTGCAGGTTCAGTCACTGGGTCAGGAAGATCCCCTGGAAAAGGAAATGGCAAACCAGTCCATTATTCCAGCCTGGAAACTTCCATGGGTAGAGGAGCCTGGCGGGTGAGTCCATGAGGTTGCAGAGTCGGACATGGCTGAGCACATAAGTAGTCTTCATCAGCACCCTTCAGGCCCAACAGCTCTGGGTCTCCACGCTTGTGGGCAGCGTGCCATCCTGTTAAAGCACTCGCACCTGGAGGGGGTTTGGAGACATTGCTGTGTGTATCTGTTGGTGAGGAAACAGAACCTTGCCCCAAGGCTGCTCTTAACTCTTTGTTTCTCCCTAGTCTTTGTTTCATCCCCTGCTTGGATAAGCCCATTGGAACTCAAGGAATGTCTTAGAGGCTGAATGAAGGATGTTTCCTGTAATCAGAGAAATGTGAGACACAGAAAGGCTTTGTGTCCAGGAGCCCTGCAGGGCCCTGCTTGGTATCTTGTTACTACCTCTCAGCTCTGCGAGTTCACGGACAGACTTCCCCTCCCTTCTCCTGTTATTTTTCTGTGTGACTTTCTTCCCAGCTAAGTCATGAGCTCCTTGAGGGTGGTGGCTCCACCCCTCACATAATTTCTGTCCTTAATGCCTGTGCTGTGCTTGGCATCTCGGTTGTATCTTGACTCTTTGCCCGCCAGGCTCCTCTGTCCCTGGGGATTCTCCAGGCAAGAATACTGGAGTGGGTTGCCATGCCCTCCTCTAGGGGATCTTCTCAACCCAGGGATGGAACTCAGGTCTCTCACATTGCAGGCAGATTCTTCACTGTCTGGGCCACCAGAGAAGCCAACGCCTGTGCATTGTCTGCTGGGAACAGGGTAGAAAGTGAAAGTGTTGGTCCTGTAGTTCTGGCTGACTCTTTGCAACCCCATGGACCCTAACCTGCCAGATTCCTCTGTCCATAAAATTCTCCAGACAAGAATACTGGAGTGGATAGTCGTTTTCCTCTCCAGGGGATCTTCCTGACTTAGGGATTGAACTCAGGTCTCCTGCATTGCAGGCAGATTCTTTACCATCTGAGGCACCAATGAAGCAGAGCAGGTACTAACTACAATTGGGTGTCCCTTCAGTGACTTTCCGAATGCAAGAGATAAGGGATAACTGCACAGTTTTCGTCTTTTCCTGGCTTGAAGTGTGTCCTCCCAGTTTGCAAAATTAACATAAAACCTTTCCTCCCAGCTGTTATGGAGTAAGCAAGACTTAAATGATAAATAAAGATGATGTATTGCTTCATGTAAATTTACAGGTGTGCCTGGATATATACGAGTTGTTTCTAAAAGCCCATAAACAAAGAGTTCGGATTTCGGCATATTTCAAATGCATTACAGAAAGCCTCTGTGACCTGTTTTGCAAAAGCAAAAAAGCCTCGGTAATGGAAACATTCACCCTGAACTGATCTGTTTTGGATTATTCTCTCCAAGTGTTTAGCAGTCATTCTGTGTTTATTAAATTGTGCTGAGAACAGAAGGGAGGAGAAATAGAAGGTAACTTTGTAATCCTCGGAAAAGGGTCACAGTCGGAAGCAGTTGGGTTCCCTGGGGCTGAATGACTGAGGCAGCCATTTAGCAGGTTTCCAGGTTCAGTGGCAAGGTGAGTCCAACGGTGAAGACATGTTTTAGCATCTTTACCTCCCTGTTTATGATGTGGGCTCTTCCCTAAGCTGTTGCCCAACAGCTCTTCAAAAACAGAAAAACAAGTTCCGCATGACTGCAGAACAAGATCGATATACAAAAATCAGCTCTATTTCTATACCCTTGTAATGAACAATCTGAAAGTGAAATATAAGAAAGCAATTCTGTTTGCAGTAGCATCAAAAAGAATAAGACAGGAATAATTAAACAAAACAAATGCAGAACATATACTTGACAAGTATAAAAGATGGTTGACAGAAATCTAAGATGTAAGTAAATGGGAAAATATCCCCTATTCCTATGTGAGAAGACTTACCCTTGTTAAGATGCCCCTATTTCCCAAACTGATCTTTAGATTCCACACAGTTCCTGTCAGAATCCCAGCTGACGTCTTTGTAGAAACTGATGAGTGCGCGCGTGCTCAGCTGCTCAGTTGTGTCGACTTCTTTGCAACCCTATGGACTGTAGCCCGCCAGGCTTCTCTGTCCATGGGATTCTCCAGGCAAGAATACTGGAGTGGGTTGCCATGCCCTCCTCCAGGGGTTCTTTGGGACCCAGGGGTGAAACCTGCATCTCCTGCATGGGCATGCAGGTTCTTTACCACTCTCCCCACATGGGAAATGTAACCTAGAAACTGGTAAGCTAATTCTAAAATTCATATGGAATTGAAGGGTACCCAGAAAGCTAAAACAGTCCTGGAAAGAAGAATCCAGTAGGTCTCACACATTCTGATTTCAAAACTTAGCACAAAGCAGCAGTAATCCAGACAGCATGGTACTTACTGACACAAAGATGGACCTAGAGATCGGTGGGATAGAACTGAGACTGAGAAATAAACCCACATGGGGAAATCCGTGGCCGTCCAGTGGCCACTCCATGCTTCCGCTGCAGGGAGCACAGGTTCGATCCCTGATGGGGGATCTAAGATCCCGCATGTCATGCAGCGCAGCCAGAAAAATAAACCCACACTTTTATGGTCAACTGACTTTCAGCCAGAGTGCCAAGGCCATTCAGTAGAGGAAGAAGCCAGTCCCCATAGGGAATCTAGAAATAGATAATGAGTGCTGAAGGCTGCAGTGGAGGCGCAGAGGGGTGATAGCTAAAGGATGGGATGAAAATGTTCCATGAAAATTGACTCATGATGGGGGCATATACCTGTGAAATACACTAAAAAAAAGTTGACTTGAACCTAATTGCTGGACATGAATAGAGACACAGAGAAGACCTTTGGACACAGCTGGGGCAGGAGAAGGTGGGACAAATTGAGAGAGTAGCATTGAAATGTAAATTCAATTACCATATGTAAAATTGGAGAAGTAAATGGCAACCCACTCCAGTGTTCTTGCCTAGAGAATCCTGTGGACAGAGGAGCGTGGTGGGCTGCTGCCCACAGGGTCGCACAGAGTCGGACACGACTGAAGCGACTTAGCATGCATGCATGCACATGTAAAACATATGGTGGGAAGTTGCTGTGTAACACAGGGAGCTCATCCTGGTGCTCTGTGACAACCCAGAGGGGTGGG
>SJYW01045887.1:1113536-1129596 GCA_006410735.1 Raphicerus campestris | reverse complement strand
CGGGAGGGCTTAGACCAGCCTCGGGGACTGGCAGGTGTCTGAGGGGTGGCTTGTCCTTTAGTGTCTGAGTCGTGCCCGACTCCTTGTGACCTCCTGGACTGTAGCCCGCCAGGCTCCTCTGTCCATGGGATTTCCCAGGCAAGAATACCTGAGTGGGTTGTCATTTCCTTTTCCAGGGAATCTTCCTGATCCAGGGATCAAACCCGTGTCTCCTACATTGACAGGGAGATTCTTTACTGCCCAGCCACCAGGGAAGCCGTGGTGGTGTGGGTATTGGCTTAAAAGGGAGAAGATGTGTTTCATCCTTGCAGCAATACCGTGCATGCATGCCTGCTTCGTTCCAGACAGTATTCCAGAGTGGGGTGGTAGGTGGTGGGGTGGACCGATGGGAAACCAGGCACATTTCCTATAGTCATTGAGCTTGTCTGAAGCAGAGGCTGCTGTTTATTTAATAGTCCGTAACATGGCATCTCATCATTCCTTTCATTTGTGTTTCTTTGTTTTCTAGTTATATATTTTCTTTAAAAAGCAGCTTTGTGGAGTCAGTTTTCAGGGCTCACTCCCAGATGTGCGGTTTTCCATGTTCAGAACTTGGTGCCACACGTGGCCTTTCCTCCGCCGAAGCCACGCTGGTGTGTCACTGTGGAACCGCGTGTCTGTGTCCCCAGGGACCGACATCATGGTGCGCTGCCTCAGACTGCTGAAGGAGTTCAAGCGGAAGGTGGACGATGACGACGACGACGAGGATGTCATCTCCAAGGGCGTGCCTCCGGTGGACATCGTGTTCGAGCGGGACATGCTCACGCAGACCTACGAGCTCAGTAGGTCCCGTTCTCACACCTGCTTTGGGTCCTGAGACGTGTTTCGGTCTCACGTCAAATGAGGACCCTGCTGTGGAGAATGTCTTCCATCAGGGAGCAAAGTCGTTTCCCTTGACTTTGGGGTCAGATTTGAGTATAAACCCTTGCTCCGCCCCTTGTCTGCCGGCTGTAGACTTTAGCAAGGTCTCTGAGCCTCAGTTCTTTCATCTGTAAAATGGGGCCATTATCCCCCCCGCCCCGGCACATAGGACGACTGAACGAGTAGGATTAAAACATCTGGTGTACATAGGGACCATGGAAACGATTACCTATTACTATTGTTATTCAGAGATTTGAGAGTCACCTTCCAGCTTTTAAAATTGGCCTGAAATCATTCACTGCAGGCTGGGGATTATAGTGATGAAGGTGGGGAACAACTGTGTCTCCACCCCTGCCCTCCTTCCCTTGACTTTTCTAACATCTGTGTAAAGCAGCCGGGACCCAGTACCGTAGATGCTGTGGCCACAGGTCCCCTGTAGGGGCGCGTGTCTAGAGTAGCAGGTGAGGGGCTGCAGGATGTCTGGTTCCATCAGCAGATACGAAGCCACCAGGCGAATCAGCACAGCCTATAGGGAGGGCTCCTTTAACACTGCTCAGACACAATTTGGGGATAAAACTGTCCTAGCCTTTTCATCCCTGGCTGTAGCAAGTTGCTAGTTCAACATAGGAGCACATGCTGATCACTCCTTTGCATTCTGCTATTTAAATTTTTATGCATGGACAATAAATATAGCAAAACTGCCTTCATTCAGGTTGGCTTTGCCTAGTGGCCTCGTGTGTGACCCATCAGGAAATGAAAGGGAAATTCTTTCTGAACAATGCGGAATTTCCCCCCTGACTCTGCCCTATAGTTGCTGTATTTTACTGGAGGGACTCCTGCCCACCCCACCCCCACCTCACAGGCACCTCCCAATCTCTGAGTATATTTGAAGCAGCTCTTTAGAGGCGGATCCAGTAATAGCCCAGCATGTAGCAGGGCAGGGGCTGACATACCAGACAGAGCAAATAATTGCGCAGTTGTCCACTGATCATTTATTACAGGGCCAAATAGGCTTATTTTCTTCCCTAGCCCCTGCTGTCCGGCAGCTGTGCTAATACAGTAATCTGTGTCCATGGTGCCTCTGAGTCTACCAAGAAAGACAGAAAAATGAAAAAGTTCTTCATTAAAATTACTTCCATGGTTTTTAAAAAAAAGGCTCAGTTTAATCTAGCTGAGAAAGTTCGTTCATGTGAAAGCACTCACTTCCCGTTGCAAGAGAACTCAGTGGATCCCTGGAACTGGCCTCGATTGCTTGACATTTACAGCTTTGACATGGAGGAGTCAGATCGGGAGCGCTTAGAAATGAGCCACGAGTCAGAATGTTCCGAGTCTTGGGAGCAGAGGGAGAGGGGAGGCAGGGTCGTATTCTGTTTGTCGGTTTCCCTGTGTTGAAATGTCTGTGCCTAGAAAAGGTGGGTGGGAGCTGACTCAACTTGTGCAGAGGGGCTCCGTGGCGGAGGCTAGGGGTCAAGTGGATTGTTTCTCGCAGTCGAGCGCCGAGGCACGAAAGGCATTTCCCAGGCTGAAATCCGAGTGGCTATGAATGTGGGAAAGCTGGAAGCCAGAATGCTGTGCCGTCTCCTTCAGAGATTCAAAGTTGTCAAGGTAACAGCGTGAGTCATCCCCCGTGGTTCATTGTCTTCGGATGCATGAGTGCGAGCACGGCGTGGTTCTAAAGGGCTGTCTCAGATGGTCAGGAGCCCAGGTCTCCATCAAGGGGGCACATGGCTGCTGGGGGAGGGGGCCAAATGCAGCCCACCAGCGTGGCCCCCACTCCCCACTGTGGATTTTGTTGGTTTGCAACTTCTGAAAACTAACCGAGTCATGAGGATTGAAAAGTCAGTGGGAGATGCTGCAGTCTGGGGAGCAAGCACCCTCCCCCGCCCCATTCCCCTGTGGGGGGTCAGCTGAGGCTGGCTCCTCCAAGTGCACCTTGAAATAAAGCAGGTACCCCTAGACCTCAGTCCCCACCCCACCCTCCTTCTTGTTTGTGCCCCTGGCCTGGGTCCTGGGGGCACCGAGTTGGCTAACTGGGTCTGGGATCCCCCTTCGGGAGCAGACCTGCTGTCTCAGCCCTTTATGGCTCACTCCCTTGTTGCCAACTTTTTGGCCATTTGCTGGACGGCAATATTAGCAGTTGAGCTAATGATTGCAGAGTGCTTAGCCCTGTCCTTGCTGTGTGGTTGGTACATGGAAGGTGTTACCCTTTCTACCATTACGGGCAGAAAGCCCCTTCCCCCATTCTAGAAGACAAAAGGGAGTAGGTCAGCTTCACTCCCCATCACCACAGCAGTGGCTCAACAGAGCTGGAGACCCCTAGGCTCTGACTGTGTCTTGATGACAGTTAGAAGGTGTCAATTCTGCTTACTATTTCCTGTGGGCCTAGGGCATCCCGGGCCTGGGAGTTTGTGGAAGGCCAGGTGAGGGCACTGCCCAGCGAGGGGCTCAGGGTCTCCTAGAGCAGACAGTTAGGATTGCTTCCTGTGGAGCAGGAGCTGAGCGTTGGTAGACAGGAGGGAGCATCTTGCAGAGCTGAGCTGGGGTGCAGGCAAGAGATGGAGGAGGCGCGGGGAAAGGCAGGAATGATGAGCAAGCAGACACTACAGGGCCCCCCACCCTCCCAACACAGGTCGCCTGCAGGCCTGGGCAGCCCCGTGTCCTCTGCGGTGTCTTGAACACATTGTGTCCCCCGTCCAGGGCTTCATGGAGGACGAAGGGCGGCAGCGGACCACAAAGTACATCTCCTGTGTGTTTGCGGAGGAGAGCGACTTGAGCCGGCAGTACGAGAGGGAGAAGGCGCGCAACGAGCTGCTGACCACCGTGAGCCTGGCCTCGGTGCAGGAGGAGTCCCTGCTGCCCGAGGGGGAGGACGCTTTCCTGTCTGAGCTGGACAGTGATGAGGAGGGCGGCGGCGGCAGCAGAAAGAGAAAAGGCAGGAGAGCTCCGCGGGACGCGAGGTCCTTCTCAAACGGCGGTCTCAGGGCCCAGCCTCACCACTCCACCCCGAGCAAGGGTAGGGGCGCTTGGGGCGGGGGCGGGAGGGGTGTGCACTCTCAGTCTGGCTCTGGGGCCGTTCAGTCCAGCGGACACCCGAGGGTGGCCTGGGTGCTGTGCCAGCAGGGACCTGTTGGTGTCACACGCATCACTTACTCTTACGCTCAGGAGAGCCTCGTGTGGTCTGTCTCCAGGCTGCCGTCAAGTTTCTTCCCCTTCACCCATATTTTGTTATATTTTAACTATTAAAGGCATGGAATTCCCTAAACTTCTTCTATCCATTTCCCTCCAACAATCTATGTAATCCCTCAGGATTTTAGTTAAATTATGGAAGACGTTTCTTAGACATGTGGATGCTGCTTCTGGTGACAGAATTGCACACTNACTTCTTCTATCCATTTCCCTCCAACAATCTATGTAATCCCTCAGGATTTTAGTTAAATTATGGAAGACGTTTCTTAGACATGTGGATGCTGCTGCTGGTGACAGCATTGCACACCGGGGGTGGGGAGTTACACTGGGAGGGGTAGCTTGCTGGCCCACCACCCTCGTCTTAAAACTGACCACCTGGGCTCCTTTGGCCTGGGCAGCTCTGGCCTGGCAGCTGAGCAGGAGTAGCCCCTCTCACGTTCCCCCTCTTGCAGTCATGGTCATCCCACTGACACCTGTCCTCCGCCGCAGGGGGCTGGAAGGTCATCAACCTCCACCCGTTGAAGAAGCAGTCCACCCCAGGAGCCGCCGAAGAGCGAGCCTCGCGGGGCGCCTTCGGCGGGGACAGCCTGGACACCAGTGGCTCCTCAGAGCTCGGCATGTCCTTGGGCCCCCACTGCGTGGACAGTCACAGTGGCGACATTGCCGTGATTGAAGAGATCAGGCTTGAAAACTCCAAGGTGAGTCCCACGGGGAGGAAGGAGCCTGTGGCAGGTGGGCATCAGTCTTCTCTTTTGTGTGCTTAAGAATCACAACAACAACAAAATCAGTAATAGCAGAAGGGCCATGTGCTCAGGCCTGGGGGTTGGGCAGGGGCAGGGCCCCGTGGGAAGGAACGCAGCGCTTGCTTAGCTACCGACCGCCGGCACGCGGCCTGCCTCGACCAGAAATCACCTGTTATGTGCAGAACCTTGGCGTTTGTCACAACATACTCCTTTTCTTTAAATTTATTTTGGAGGGAAAATGTGTATGGCTACTTTTTTTCCCTCTAATATTTATTGGCGTGGCCTCACCGGGTCTTAGCTGTGTGCTGCGGGGTCTTTGGCTGTGGCGCGTGGGCTTCAGAGTGACCTCAGGAGTCANTTGGAGAAGGAAATGGCAACCCACTCCAGTATTCTTGCCTGGAGAATCCCATGGACGGAGGAGCTTGGTGGCCTACAGTCCACGGGTCGCAAAGAGTCGGACACAACTGAGCGACTTCACTTTCACTTTACTTATCTTATTTTTGGGAACCTTCGAAATTTGAGAAACAGAGCAATCCCAAAAAGTAGTTTCGGAAACTCCGTCTCTACCATTCTGGGCTGGCAGCTCTGATCAGTTTTTGTACCTGCTCTGAGCCCTTTCGACCTTGCCCCGTGCCCATCCCCAGCCAGCCTGCCTCTCGTCCCCCTGAGCATGGCCGGAAGTCCTGGGCCGTGACCTCTCTCACTAGGGGACAGTCACCCAGCCAGCCAGCAGCACCACCTCTAGCTTCTGTTGATCTTCCTGAAGCAGGTCTTTTTGAATGTGCAGCCTTGCCAGGGCGGTCGCTGGAGGCAGGACTATCTACCCTGTCTAGGAGTTGAGAGAGTCTGTGTTTATAGAGATATATAGGTATCCACCATGTCCCACGTGCCCATTTGGTGCCGTGTCCACCAGGTGGTACCCAAGGGAATGGGCAAGGAGCTGGGGATGGGGAGTGCGTGTCCCCGGTAAAGGCTGATGATCTGGGCCCCCTGTACTGGGGGCCTCGTGCCACAGGGCACCTCCGTAATCACCTGTTTGCTGGCTGGAAAGGGCCCCCGTATTGCACATCTGCCTCTAGAATAAGCTTGAGTTTCTCGGTGGCACTTTGGCACCAGAGCGTGGGCTGCTGGCAGGCGGCCCTCCGCTCTGCTGGAACCTCGCTGGCTGGGGTCGCTGTGCCTGGCGCCCGCCTTTTGCCATTGCTCCTGTATCTCCTCTGTCCATCGGGGGCCTTTGGGAGGTTGGCTGGGCCATTTGGCTGTGAAGAGTGGGGAACCAGGAGTGCTGTGTGTTGACCCAAGGCTTTCAGATTCTCTTGTGTTGCTTAACTTTTTATAATCTCACCTGAACCTCACAAAACCACAAAAGGAGCTGGCAGGGAAGTGCGGGCGTCCCCTTTTCCAAGTGAGGAACAGAAAGGATGGAGCCAAGTGTGGCTTTTTGGAGTCCCTGCCCAGATGTGGCCACTGGTTCCCTATGACCCACCCTCTCTCAGGGCATTTTGGGCAGGAAGCCTGCTGGCCACAGTTCCCTGTTCAGCAGACCTTTCCTTGCCATCTTGTCAGAGGAAGCCGACGTCCTGGGTCCAGGTCACCATGCCGGCCATCTCCTGTACGGGTGTCACACCCGCACTGTGCTGCTGAGCCCCAGGTCATGTCCATCCATCAGCCTAGTTGGGGCTCGAGAAATGGTCACCACTCTCCTGTTGAACCTCAGGACCTTGGAAACACGAGACCAACACAGGCAGCCCTAAATCCTCTGCCAGTGTGTGCAGAGCCACAGCTGGCAGGAGCCCCCCGATGGCCCCCAGCGAGGGGAGACGGATGGAAGCCGCTTTCCTCTCCCAGATGGGAGCCCTTAGGACTCCTGGGCACCTGCAGGAGACGCTCCGCTCGCAGGAGCGGGGCATCAGGAGCCGCCCCCCAGGTAGCAGCAGGGAGCAGTGGGTCGTGACAGGCCAGCTGGGGGCCGCAGGGCAGACTGCTCTGTTTCCAGGCCGGAATTCCTCAGCTGTTGGAGCAGCTAGCAGTGGCACTGCTTTGTGGCTGGGTGCTTGAGGGACTTGGGTGCCGGGAACTGTAAGGGTAAACTGATCAGCATCTCAGTTGGTTCCATCAATGCCACTTGGAAATGTTAATGGCAGCAGGTATGACCGGGGATCTAGCAGGGAGCCAAGGTGTGGGACTGAGGCTACCCCGGCTCCTCCCTTCTTCTTCAGGAGCCCCCCCGCATCCCTCTCTGCAGGTTGACCTGGTGGTGCACCCGTCCATGGACCAGAATGACCCTCTCGTGAGAAGCGCTATTGAGCAGGTTCGCTTCCGGATGTCCAATTCAAGCACAGCCAACAGGCAAGTGGCCGCTCCCGCAGGGATTCACAGTGAGGCTGCCCCAGCCAGCAATCCAACCTGGCGCCCACAACCTGCTGTTTGCACAAAAGCCCTTTATTCGTGCTTGTGTGCCGTCAATGAATTCACTGCTCTGGAGTTTATGATTCATGATCCCTTGGTCTCAAAAAGGATCCATTTTGGGATTCTCTTTTCATTATCGTTTATTTTTGTCTGCGCTGGGCCTTGGTTGTGACACGTAGGCTTTCTCCGGTTGCAGCAGGCAGGGGCTCCTCTCTAGTCGCTGTGCGTGGCCTTCTCGTTACGGTGGCTTCTCTTGTTGCAGAGCACCAGCTCTGGGGCTTTGTTGCCCTGAGGTGTGTGGGATCTTAGTTCTCAGACCGGGGATCAGACCTGTGTCCTCTGCACTAACAGGCAGATTCTTAACCTCTGAAGCACCAGGGAAGTCCCTGGATTTTTTTAGACCCCCCCAAAAAAGAATCTTAACGTCCTTCATTCTTTTTTAATAGCATATGGACAGAGTGCTTCAAATCATAGGCCCTGTGGCATGTGAAGCTTGCCTAGTTCCATCCTAGCTCAGAAGGATTCCACTTGCTTCTCTGAGGTCTTCTGTCTTTCTGTTCGTAAGCCACCTAACGAACTGAGAGAAAGCTTGGTGGGAGAACGTTTTCGGTTGAGTTTAAAGTAGAGCTGGGGCCCGGGCAGGCACAGGGCTGGATGTGACTTGCAGACGCTGGCTTGTGTGGCCAGCCGTGCCTCAGCCATGGGTGCTGTGAATCAGTTGCTGGTTAACTTCGCGTCCCATTCATGGATGAACATGTCAGAGGACCCAGCACAGTAGGCCGCCTTGCTCACAAGGTAGCAGCTGCCCCGGAGGTGGGGGTGTACTCTCCAGGTCACCCCCGCATGTCCAGTGCCCTGACACAATTTGTCCGTTTACGATCATCTGTCCGGCCCCTGTGGGTGGCTGATTTGACTCCACAGGGCCAAATTCTTGAGGACAGACCCTGTCGTTTCTCAGCACTCGGTTTTCTCACGTACTGTCATCGCATCTTACCTGTGACCTTCAGGATGAAAGCACCCCAGCCTCCAGTGCCTCAAGAGGAAGCCGAAGAGGAAAGTCAAGAAGAGGGCCCGAGTGGATCAGGAGACGCTCAGCCAAGTGCCTCCTCGAAACCAGAAGGTGGACGGGTGAAAAAGACCCATGAGAAAATGGGTGTAACCCAGCTGAAAAACTACCACCCTGTCGTAGGTAAAAGGCCGCTCCTTGTCAGGGTCCAGTTGTGTTTCATTTGATGGGGCTTCCCTGGTGGCTCAGACAGTGAATGAGGTGCAATGCAGGGGAGGTTAGGTTCAGTTCCTGGGTCAGGAAGAACCCCCAGGGAAGCGAATGGCTGCCCGCTCCAGTGTTCTTGCCTAGAGAATCCCATGAACAAAGGAGCCTGCCAGGCTACAGTGCATGGGGTCATAAGAGAGTTGGACACGACTTAGTGAGTAACACACACACGCACACAAAGCTCCTTCTGTTGAGTATCCTTGGGCTGGATCATTCGGTAAACCACTGAAAATCTCTGCCTCTCCCGACCCCACAGCCTCTGGAGTTACAGCCACTGATGAGTGTGAGTGTTCATCCAGTTTTCCAGGATGCAGGTCTCCGACAGGACTGCCTCACATCAGCAAGGATGAGTGGGTTGGATGTTGTCACCAACTCAGTGGACAGGAGTCTGAGCAAACTCCAAGAGATGGTGAAGGGCAGGGAAGCCTGCTGGGCTCCCGTCCATGGGGTCGCAAAGAGTGGGACACGGCCGAGCGACTGAACAGCAGCAACTCCCCTCACCCCTGCACCAAGCAGCTCTGACCTCAGCTTGTGCTAGGCCGTGCATACAGCCAGGCCTTCGTAGTCAGAGCCTCAGTTGCAGTTGCTGGTCACAGCACGCATGTTGGTGGAGGAGGGCAGCGGCATCAGGGCACAGACCTCAGGCAGAGATGTCCTGGCGGGGGCCCAGCAGCCGGGGATGCCGAGCAGGAGGGACTCCACTTGCTGAGCTCCCCGGACACATGGGCTCGGCCTTTCCTCTCGAGGCTTCGCAGTTAGAAAGTGAGGTGGGGGGAGGGAACTCACACGAGGATGTGCACCTGAGCAGCGCACGCACCTGAGGGGGTGAGAGGCAGCCAAGGGCTCCTCACTGGGTCCAGACCTGCCGCCGGAGGAGGGGTCCTTGGGCCCCTTGTCCTCCCTGCCACATCTTCCTTGTCTCTCACCTGTCTCTTCTCTCTGGGGCAAGTCAGGGAGCACTTGGTGTCAAAGAGATAAGCTCTTTAGAAGAAGCTGATTTTGGAGTGTTTGCAGTCCCCGTGAGCCTTGAGCCTGTCCTGCAGGGCCCCCTTCCCTGCTCCCTGCAGTTCACCTCCTCGCTCCCCTCCTTCCTTGCTCTGCCCTGTCCCTCGGGCCTCCTGGCTCTTCTCCAGTATACTGTGTGTGGGTGTGCGCTCAGCCGTGTCCGACTCTGCAAACCCATGGACTGTAGCCCTCCAGGCTCCTCTGTCCATGGATTTCCCAGACAAGAATACTAGAGTGGGTTGCCATTTCCTCCTCCCCAGGATTTGACCCAGGGATCAAACCCGCTTCTCTTGAGCCTCCAGCATTGGCAAGTGGGTTCTTTACCAGCAGAGCCACCAGGAAAGAAAGCTAGGCACATTGTATTCAGTCTGGGGGGGGGTGTGCCCAGGTGTCTGCATGGCCCACTCCACCAACTCCAGGCCGCCCCCCTGAGGTCTCTCCCCGGGACTGTCCAGGCCTCTGCAGAAGTATCGCCCTCCTCTCCCTTCCTTGCTTTATTTTCTGCATCGGCTGTTTCCATCCAGCTTGCTCTCTTGGGTAGTTTGCTGTCGTCTAGAAAGTAAGTCCCACGAGGATGAAAGCATTCGCTGTCTCCCTGGCCCCTCAGTTGTTTTGAATGAAGTGAACCGAAAGGAACCTGGGGTTTTCACTCACCACGCTCCTTCCTTCTTGCCCCAGTTCCTGGACTGGGGCGCTCTCTAGGGTTTCTGCCCAAAATGCCTCGCCTGCGGGTGATCCACATGTTTCTGTGGTACTTGATCTACGGGCACCCTACCACGGTGGAGGAGCTGAGCTTCTCGGAAAGGAAGGCAGGAGTCCCGTCCTCCTCCAGGAGCGACCTGGAGGCCTCCTTCGATGCCGCACCCAAGGACACCTGGGAGGGCGAAGTGGAACTCGCCACGGAGACCGGTGAGATGCCCTGGGCCGGGACGCCACAGCAGGGCACTGCGTCCTTATGATCTGAACTGCCCTGATCACTGTACAGACATCACCCAGCCTTCCTGAGCCTCTGGGCCTCCTGCCCAATAGGGAGGGTTTTGCCCAAGTTTGGTGAGAGGGATCCAGGACCAGGGAGGAGAGAGCACACCATGACCGGGAGTCTGGGGAGTGACCCCTGTCTTCTCTTAGTGTTCGTGGACGAAGCCTCGTGGAAGCGCTACGTCCCCCCGATCCCGGTCCACAAGGACTTCGGCTTCGGCTGGGCTCTGGTCAGCGACCTGCTTCTGTGCCTGCCCCTGTCCATCTTCACCCAGGTCGTGCAAGTCAGCTACAAGGTACGGCGACCCCCAGGCCGCTGCAGGGGCCGGTGACGCAGCTCCATCTGCACTGGGTACCTGTGCTCAGCTGTAGCTGGCTGGGTGATGGGTGGCTGGCCACATAGACAGACGGATTAAATAGGCAGGCAGGCAGGCAGAGTAGATTGTGGGGGTTGGATGGATGGTGGGTCAAGGGGAATATTTCAGACTTGTTCCTTCTAGATCAGTCAGTAGACAGTTGTGGTAGAACAATAAAATAAGTTTCTACAAATTCGGGAAATACAGAAAAAAGGAGAAAACGGAAATTACCATAGAAATGCCATAACTGTATCACCCAGAGACATCGCTGCTCATGTTACCTGTGTGTTTTCATGTGGTCTTTTTTTCCTATGCCGTGTTTGTATATACATGAATGTGTATATATATGAGAGCTTCCATTTAAAAAAAAAATACTGAATTGAGATCATTCTGTGTTTATTCTTTTATCATCTGTTCTTACCACTGAACAATATATTGTTTTCCACACCATTGTTTTAACTTGATATTAAGTAAATTCACAGTATTCCTTTTTTAAAAAATTATTTTAATTGAAGGCTAATTACTTGACAGTATTGTACTGGGTTTTGCCATACATTGGCATGAATCAGCCACGGGTATACATGTGTCCCCTGTCCCAAACCCCCCTCCCACCTCTCTCCATAGTATTCCTATTACGCACATACCCCAATTTATTTAACCAGTACTGTGTTTGGGGGTGTGTAAGTTCCCGTTTCTTGGTGTTGTAAATGACACGATTATGGATACCCTTTAGTAGCTGTATTTGTGGATAGCTCCTAAAATTTTTTCTCTAAGGGTAAGGATAGAAGCAGAATCAATGGCTTTAAAGGCAATAAGCATCCTTTATCTTTTTTTTTTTTTTTTTTTTAAATTATTTATTTGGCTGCTCAAGGTCTTAGTTGTGACACATGGGATCTAGTTCCCTGACTAGGAATGGAAACTGGGCCCCTGCATTGGGAGCACTGAGTCTGAACCTGGGCCACCAGGGAAGTCCCATCTTTCTTCCTTTTAAATATAAATAAATACATTCCCCTGTGCTCCCCCAGGAATGTTTTAGCACTTCGTATGCCCACCAGCAGTGAGTGATGCCGCATGTTAGGGGTGGGGTGACAGGGCTGAGAGAGCGATGTGGGAGGTGGGGGGGATGCGGAGGAGGGTCCGTGTCCCCACGGCGCAGATGACCCGGCTCAGCGAGACCTCAGCCCAGAACATAGCGCTGAGTGTTTTTTTCATGACTCTTGAAACTCGCCCTGGCTTCAAGGGTGAGCTGAGCACTGAAAATCCCCTCTTAGGTGGACCACCTTGAGGAATTTCTGAATGACCCCCTGAAGAAGCACACGCTGATCCGCTTTCTCCCCAGGTCCATCCGGCAGCAGCTTCTGTACAAGAGGTGAGGTCCCTGCAGTCACTCGGGGCAGCTGAGGGTCCCGACAGGCCCCTCCGAATTAGGCTTCTGAGTAACGGTTGACCCAGAAAAGGAAAGGTGTCTGTTTTTTCCAGGTTGTAGAGACCCTAGGTCATTAATTCAGCCACTCTGTGACCTACGTAAAGCACAGAGGCAGTTGCAGTGTGGGCTGGGACAGTTTAGCCCTTGATTGCAAGGTTCTTTTAAAAGTAAAATCTGCCAATGAAGACTGCAGGTGATGAAGTGGGTTTTCCTTTTGTTATTTTTTATCTCAAGCCCCCCATGTAGAAGCAGTGCCCCACTGCCCTGGGTGGTGATGGGCCGAGGGTCCTGGGTCTCAGCTCAGTGCAGGCCTGAAGCCCACCCTCGAGGTCCCACAGGTAGAAGAGGGGAGAAGCAGCGAGTCCCATCCCCTCACTCCCATCCGACCCCCTGATAATGACTGAGCGCCCGCCACCCCCTTTGCCTACAGACGTTTCATTTTCTCGGTGGTGGAGAACCTTCAGAGGCTCTGCTTCATGGGGCTGCTCCAGTTCGGCCCCACGGAGAAGTTTCAGGATAAAGATCAGGTAAACGGCCTTCACCCCTGGTGGAAGGTGGCTGGTCCTGAGCATTTCCGACACTCACCCGACTCAGAGGTTTAGGCCCCCCTCGCCATCCGCTGTCTCCCTCATAGGTCTTTGTCTACTTGAAGAAGAACGTGGGCATCGTGGACACCACCACCTGTGACCCCCATTACAACGTGGCCCGCAGCAGCCGGCCCTTCGAGAGGCGCTCCTACGTCCTGGGCTCGATGCAGGACGTGGAGAACTACTGGTTCGACCTGCAGTGCGTCTGCCTCAACACCCCCCTAGGTGCCAGCCGTCTTCACGGGACGCCCCGGGTGCCCTCCTTTCTGTGGGCTTAGAGCTGGAAAGAACCCGCCTGCAGGTTTCAGACTGTCCCTCAGAGGCCTGGCGTGTCCAGGAAGCTGCCTTAGAGAGGAATGTGGTGGAGCCTGGCGTGGACCTTACCTGGGAGGCCCCCAGCCCCCACCGTTGCGCCCACGCAGCTCTGTCTCTGTCTCCATTCACTGGACCCATTGAGAGGTGTTTACTGGCCACCTCGTGTGTGCTTTCCCGCACGCCNTGACTAGGAATGGAAACTGGGCCCCTGCATTGGGAGCACTGAGTCTGAACCTGGGCCACCAGGGAAGTCCCATCTTTCTTCCTTTTAAATATAAATAAATACATTCCCCTGTGCTCCCCCAGGAATGTTTTAGCACTTCGTATGCCCACCAGCAGTGAGTGAGGCCGCATGTTAGGGGTGGGGTGACAGGGCTGAGAGAGCGATGTGGGAGGTGGGGGGGATGCGGAGGAGGGTCCGTGTCCCCACGGCGCAGATGACCCAGCTCAGCGAGACCTCAGCCCAGAACATAGCGCTGAGTGTTTTTTTCATGACTCTTGAAACTCGCCCTGGCTTCAAGGGTGAGCTGAGCACTGAAAATCCCCTCTTAGGTGGACCACCTTGAGGAATTTCTGAACGACCCCCTGAAGAAGCACACGCTGATCCGCTTTCTCCCCAGGTCCATCCGGCAGCAGCTTCTGTACAAGAGGTGAGGTCCCTGCAGTCACTCGGGGCAGCTGAGGGTCCCGACAGGCCCCTCCGAATTAGGCTTCTGAGTAACGGTTGACCCAGAAAAGGAAAGGTGTCTGTTTTTTCCAGGTTGTAGAGACCCTAGGTCATTAATTCAGCCACTCTGTGACCTACGTAAAGCACAGAGGCAGTTGCAGTGTGGGCTGGGACAGTTTAGCCCTTGATTGCAAGGTTCTTTTAAAAGTAAAATCTGCCAATGAAGACTGCAGGTGAAGTGGGTTTTCCTTTTGTTATTTTTTATCTCAAGCCCCCCGTGTNCGTAAAGCACAGAGGCAGTTGCAGTGTGGGCTGGGACAGTTTAGCCCTTGATTGCAAGATTCTTTTAAAAGTAAAATCTGCCAATGAAGACTGCAGGTGATGAAGTGGGTTTTCCTTTTGTTATTTTTTATCTCAAGCCCCCCATGTAGAAGCAGTGCCCCACTGCCCTGGGTGGTGATGGGCCGAGGGTCCTGGGTCTCAGCTCAGTGCAGGCCTGAAGCCCGCCCTCGAGGTCCCACAGGTAGAAGAGGGGAGAAGCAGCGAGTCCCATCCCCTCACTCCCATCCGACCCCCTGATAATGACTGAGCGCCCGCCACCCCCTTTGTCTACAGACGTTTCATTTTCTCGGTGGTGGAGAACCTTCAGAGGCTCTGCTTCATGGGGCTGCTCCAGTTCGGCCCCACGGAGAAGTTTCAGGATAAAGATCAGGTAAACGGCCTTCACCCCTGGTGGAAGGTGGCTGGTCCTGAGCATTTCCGACACTCACCCGACTCAGAGGTTTAGGCCCCCCTCGCCATCCGCTGTCTCCCTCATAGGTCTTTGTCTACTTGAAGAAGAACGTGGGCATCGTGGACACCACCACCTGTGACCCCCATTACAACGTGGCCCGCAGCAGCCGGCCCTTCGAGAGGCGCTCCTACGTCCTGGGCTCGATGCAGGACGTGGAGAACTACTGGTTCGACCTGCAGTGCGTCTGCCTCAACACCCCCCTAGGTGCCAGCCGTCTTCACGGGACGCCCCGGGTNAGCAGCCGGCCCTTCGAGAGGCGCTCCTACGTCCTGGGCTCGATGCAGGACGTGGAGAACTACTGGTTCGACCTGCAGTGCGTCTGCCTCAACACCCCCCTAGGTGCCAGCCGTCTTCACGGGACGCCCCGGGTGCCCTCCTTTCTGTGGGCTTAGAGCTGGAAAGAACCCGCCTGCAGGTTTCAGACTGTCCCTCAGAGGCCTGGCGTGTCCAGGAAGCTGCCTTAGAGAGGAATGTGGTGGAGCCTGGCGTGGACCTTACCTGGGAGGCCCCCAGCCCCCACCGTTGCGCCCACGCAGCTCTGTCTCTGTCTCCATTCACTGGACCCATTGAGAGGTGTTTACTGGCCACCTCGTGTGTGCTTTCCCGCACGCCCCTCACGGTGCTCTCGGGGAAGACACACAGCGCAGAGATCCAGAGTGCGTTAAGTGCTGGGGAGGAAACCACCGGGCGTCGGAACGAGGGTATAGGCTGGTGAGGAAACCGCCTTTCTGAGCAGGAGAGTTTGAGCTGAGTTCTAAAGGATGAGGCCGGGCCTTCAAGACCAGAGCTGAGAAGCAGAATCGGCCAGTATATGTGGAGGGAGAGTGGCCACTGGGATGGAGAAGCAGGCAGGAGTCAGACTCGNATCCTCAAGCCTATCTGAACTACAAGTAAGCCACCTTTGAACTTCCGGAACTCCCTGTTCAGGGTGTCCCCGGGCTCCTTGCTTGTTCTTTCCTCTATTTTCATCCCATCTGCTTAGGAGTCGGTTGTAGAATCCAGGTGGATAGTCTTGAGTCTTCCAGGAGCACATCAGATGTGTTTAGGAGGCTGTTAGTGAGGTGGTCCTTGATCCAGGGGGCCAGGTGTGATTCCAGGCACTCGCATGCGTAAGGTGTTGTTTAGACTTCAGGATGCCTTGTAAAGCCAGAGCTGTTCTTCGGAGTTGCAACCAGCGGGACAGTGGGGCCAGGAGGGGACCCGAGCAGGGTTGGGAGAAACCGCTTCCACCAGCTGATGCCTGTGCCATGGGTCAGTGAGAGAGCTTGGTTCCAGGTTGATCCCAAGCCCTGGGCTGCATGCAGTCAGCCAGCTTGGAGGGAAGGCACCCAGCCCTGACCATGGAGGAGATTCAGCTCTTCTGGGCTTCTGGGTCTCAGCACTGCTGACACATGGGGCTGGATCATTTGTGTGGGGCATCCT
>SJYW01045887.1:1077503-1113313 GCA_006410735.1 Raphicerus campestris | reverse complement strand
AGTGCAGAGCCGTGGGGGGCTCGTCCTGCAGGCTGTGGGCACCCCCACCCCCGGGCCCCCGCCAAGTCAGGCTCCCTGTCGGGCCTGGAGGCCTGAGTCCCTGCTATGGGGCTGTGAGTGGGTGGCCGTGGCTCACTCTGGCCCCAGCCAGGAGGCATCTAGCCCCCCACATTGTCAAAAACTAAAAAGAACCAGTTGCCGAAGTTCAAAAACTGGGATTTTTACATAAAAATATGGATTTTTGACAAATTCTTTACTGCTAGGTGCCAGTTCTTTACTGTCAGTAAAATTCTTTACTGTTAGGTGTCTTTGTGGGAAGGTAGCAATTGCAGCACATGCCCCCACCCACTCCACGGCTCTCTTCCCAGTTCCCAGGGGGGGTCAGTGTCTGTTTATTTCCCAACTCCCAGGGGCAGCCGCGAGGTCGTGGATGAAGGCATCATCCCCGGAGACGGCCTGGGAGCCGCGGGGCTCGACTCCAGCTTCTACGCACACTTGAAGCGCAATTGGATCTGGACTAGCTATATCATGGACAAAGCCAAAAAGGTGGGCGTCCGTCCTGGGACCGTCACACCCCCTCCCTGGCCGTCGCTACTCACCTGCCTTTGCCTTCCCTGGCTCACAGGTTTTGTTTTTAAGATTAACTTACTCTTTCTGTTTTTGGCTGCCCTGGGTCTTGGTTGCTCTGTGCGGGCTTTCTCTAGTTGTGGCGAGAGGGGGCTGATCTTCGTTTCAGTGGCTCAGGATTCTCATTACGGTGGCTTCTCTCGATCGTGGAGCACAGGCTCCAGGGCGCTCGGGCTTCTGTAGTTGGGGCGCACAGGCTTAGTTGACCTGCGGCATGTGGGATCTTCCAGACCATCGAACCCGTGTCCGCTGCACTGGCCGGTGGATTGTTAGCCACTAAACCACCAGGAAAGTCCCAGCTCACAGTTTTTGAATTGGCCAAACCAAAATTGACCAGAGACACAAGTAATTGCATCCGTAAGGACTGAAGGAACAGCAGGACTTTGTAAATATCTACCTGACTTTCTTTTTTCTTTCCCCCATGGATGCTAATTTATTCTTCGATGAGTACAAGTATTTCTTTTAAAAAGGAAGAAAGGAAAGTCTAAGGCCACACGAGATGGGGGGGTGTGCCCCAGAAAGGTGGCAGTCCCTGTGCCCCCTCTTCATCAGGGACTCAACACTCAGCACTGGCTGCCCTGGGTTCCTGGGGGCCCAGTGAGGCTCACACTTCATCCAGTGCTGTCCTTGTCTTTCAGGAGACCACCACGTCGGAGAACGGGCTCACGATGAGGCTGCAGACGTTTCTGTCCAAGCGCCCGATGCCTCTTGGGGCTGGAGGTACGTGGGCCACGAGCTTGGCAGAAACGGACGTGGGTCCAGTGGGACCCCTGCGCCACGCCTTGTTCCAGCCTTTGCAGGGGCCTTCTGCAATGCCGGGCTCCTTTGCTTGTTTCCAGGCAACGGCAGGTTGACGGTCTGGGGAGATGCTCGAGCCGGATCAGGGCTCTCTGCCGACAGAGACGAGCATGTAGAGGTGGAGCGAGAGCCCACGCTGGAGCGGAACCAGAAAGTGAAGGGTGGGAAAAGCCAGAAGCGCAAACGGCTGAAGAAGGACCCAGGGAAGAAGATCAAGAGGAAGAAGAAAGGTTTGGTGATGATCGTTTGTGTCTGTGAGGCTCGCTTTTGCCTGGTCCAGCCGGGGACGGGAGCAGCCTCCCCGTAGCCCGGCCTGAGTGCTGCCCTCAAACTCCGGTTCAGCCTCTGCTTGCAGCGCTGACTGTGTGGTTATGTTTTGTTTTCCAAGCCCAGCCTGGTGGCCGAGAGGGCCTTGAACTTTCTACACGTCCCCCCCTGTTCTCTCCGTCACGGTAGTATATAGAGCCATTTCAGTTAGTGACTCCCTAGGTTCACATTTTTAATTTTACCTCAACTGGGGAAAAAAAAAAAAACCTTGGCAAAAGTCCTTAGCCAAGTCCTCATCACAGCCGGATCAAATCCTGTATTTCTCTTGGTTCACCTTTTAACATCGGCATTTGTGCTCAGGGCAAAGTTTCAAGTTGTATTTTTAAATCAGAGGGAACGCGGGAGTTGCTTAAGCCTGCGGGATCTCTCTGGATCTCGTGAACCCTTTGTGCATGGCGCCTGTTCGATTCCCGTTTTGAATTCTTCATTCGGCCATCATTTACAGTGAAGGAGGGCAGTGAGGAGACCAGTGTCCAGGTTTTCAGCCACTTTTGTGTCATTTCAGTGGACTGTGCATTTTAACAACGATCTGATAGCTTTAGCTGTTTCAGCTGAGAGCAGAATGCTTTAACAGGAAACCATTTTAGTGATTTACTCGGCTGATGCTCATAACAAATAGCCTCGCATCAGCTGAAATGGCCCCCTCCATTCAGCCTGTCCAGATATGTGTAAGATCAAATTAGCTTGAAAAGACCTGAATTCACTGCAAAGCAAAATCCGATGGTGGTGTTGCTTTGAATGCAAATGATCTTACCCACTTTTCTCCTGCTCTCATTTGAAATACGCTCACTAAGCAAACAGTCTTTTAGAATTGGCAGTAGCATATGGCATCTGCCTTTGGCGCTCCTGCCAGTGTTTCCCAGCAGGGAGGGGAGTAGAGGGTGGAGCCTGGGGAAACCCGGTGGTTTTAGAGCTCAGGGTTCCCATCCTAACTGCCGCTTCCTAGGATTTTGGACTTCAGGCAAGGTGCTGGGTCTCTGTGCATTTCAGATTCCTCACCTGCCAAATGGGGTAATAGTTGTATCCTTCTCCTAGCGTGGTTGTCAAGCATTATTTTAATTGTAAGTGAATATATGTAAAAAGCTTAAGCCAGTGTTTGGCACCCAGTAAATATTCCATAATGTTTGTGGTTGATATTACTTAGGTAATAGCTCCTTTGCACCAGGCACTGCGCTGGGTGTTTTTTAGCGGTCTGGGTCAGTCCTGAATGTATTTAGCCCTGGACAGTGGGCCTTGCTGTCCCCCTGCTGCACCAGAGTGTACACAGCATCTCTGAGGTCGCAGAGCAGGGAATGGTGGGGTCCCACTTATCTGGAGAGCACGCCCTGAGCAGGTTCCTTCAGAGGGCTTCTGAAGGAGGCGAGGCACCTTCAGAGAGAGGGCTCATTGCCTCCGAAGGAAAGATTGGAGATGGGCAGATAACCAGCTGCATCAGACTGCCCAGCCTGTCACCACGAAATCTGACCAAAGAGAAATGATAAAAGGGGTTAAAAAAAAAAATCTGTCCCATTGGGCTGAGTCTTCTGTGTGTAATTGACATGACTCCCCACTCGATGAGATGCTGATAACTGACACCTTGATCCAGGCCCACCCACTGGGTAGGGACCCTTATGCTCTCTGGAGTGACAGCTCTCAAACAGTTGTTCAAAGCCCCCTCTGCTGTCCCCGCCTTAGAAGAGCTCCCGGAAGACAAGAACAAAAGGCGTTACCATGACGAGGCGGACCAGAGCGCCCTGCAGAGGATGACGCGGCTGCGGGTCACCTGGTCACTGCAGGAGGATGGGCTGCTCATGCTCTGCCGGATCGCCAGCAACGTCCTCAACACCAAGGTGCGCCCCCCATCCCACTCATCTCTCCACCCCACCCCCGCTTCCAGCCCGCTGACTGTGAGTCCCTCTCGTCCAGGAGGCTCTTGCTCTTCTGACCCACACAGGGAGGAGCATGGCCCTGGGACCACTCATCTCATCTACTCCACTTGGCCCGTGGAAGAAGCGTCTCCCAGAATCTTCCCAGTGAACCTCACGCTCACCTTTGCATCTGTCTTTCCAGCCTTCAGCTCTCACATCTGTGTCTTTGCCTGGCTGCACACCACACAGCTCGGGCTTCCCTGGTGGCTCAGATGATACACAACCCGCCTGCCAGTGTAGGAGACGCAGGTTGGATCTCTGAGTTGGGAAGATCCCCTGGAGAAGGAAACAGCAACCCACTCCAGTATTCTTGCCTAGGAAATCCCATGGTTGGAGCAGCCTGGTGGGCTACAGTCATGGAATCGCCAAGAGTCGCACGTGACTTAGTAAACAGCAACAACAAACAACGGCACACAGCTGAGAGCTGCGCTCGCTGTCTCTTCACCGAGATTCTGTCCCTTCCCTGCTCCCCGCCTCCCATCCTCATCTGCCTGGAATAGTCCTGTTTATCTTTCATTTACTGCTTATCATCTCTGGAAAGGCACCATTGGTCCTGTGGAAAGGAAGTGGTCACTGCTCTCTCGCTCTGCCCCTTGGATGCATACATGTCATGCTGTTCCTCTGGCTTCTGGCCCCTCTTGGCCCACTGGAGTGGCTGCTTCTAGAGGCAGAGAGGCTTCTTACTCATTTGCGTAGCTGTGGCCCCAGGTTTATGCCTGGGTTCACATCCCACCTTCCAGCCATACCAAGGCCAGTGTCCCATCAGGCTGGTCCATAGAAGCCCCCAGGAGTGTAGGCTCCGCCAGCCTCCCGTCCAGGCCCCCTGCAGGTAGTAACACCACCAGGCAGAGCGGGTGAGGCAGCTTCACAGCATAGTCAGCGTTCCTTGTCCTGCCATACCGGCCAAAGAAACCCATCCAGAGCCAGGTGTCCCGGTTGCTCTCTGCCTTTAATTTAAGCTCAATAAACGCCTTTGCTTGATCATTTTCCCAGGTTTTCTTACCCCTTTGTGCGTTCCTAAATTCCATCCCGGCCCCTTCTGCCAGGAGGAACCTGACGGCGTATTGCTGTCCCTCATGCCTGGCCTTTGTCTCATCACAGTGATAATGGGAGAGGCCTGCACAGACCCTCCACTCACTCACTTCAGCTCACACCAGACTCCCCGGCCCCCTCATGCTCAGGCACTAAGAAAAAAACCTTATTATCATGCCCCTTCTTTGCCTGGGCTCTGTTTCCATCAGTGTGACTTCAGGCGCCACACACAGCGTTTCTGAGCACAGCCCTCCACAAACCATGTCACAGACCTCCTGACTTCCCCTAACATTGCCTTCTAGTCAGTACTGCCCAGCACCCTCCAGGCACCCTCTGTTAGTCCAGAGACACTTCCCACTGGATGTTAAGGGTTTATCTTACTCCTCTCTTCCCAGGCCCCACTCAGGGCCAGGCCCGTGGTCAGTACCAAGTAACTGTGGCTGAGTTTTGTGTGTCCGCTGAGGGAAGAGGCTGCACAGGCCAACTCCCCTCCCCACATTAGTGACCCGTGCCCTGGGCTCCAGGGCCACTGACCTTCCGTCTCGGCTTGTGTCTGATCCAGGTGAAGGGCCCATTCGTCCCCTGGCAGGTTGTGCGGGACATCCTGCACTCGACCTTGGAAGAGTCTCTGGATAAAACCTCCCTGTCGGTCGGACGAAGAGCTCGCTACATAATCAAAAATCCTCAAGCCTATCTGAACTACAAGTAAGCCACCTTTGAACTTCCGGAACTCCCTGTTCAGGGTGTCCCCGGGCTCCTTGCTTGTTCTTTCCTCTATTTTCATCCCATCTGCTTAGGAGTCGGTTGTAGAATCCAGGTGGATAGTCTTGAGTCTTCCAGGAGCACATCAGATGTGTTTTGGAGGCTGTTAGTGAGGTGGTCCTTGATCCAGGGGGCCAGGTGTGATTCCAGGCACTCACATGCATAAGGTGTTGTTTAGACTTCAGGATGCCTTGTGAAGCCAGAGCTGTTCTTCGGAGTTGCAACCAGCAGGACGGTGGGGCCAGGAGGGGACCCGAGCAGGGTTGGGAGAAACCGCTTCCACCAGCTGATGCCTGTGCCATGGGTCAGTGAGAGAGCTTGGTTCCAGGTTGATTCCAAGCCCTGGGCTGCATGCAGTCAGCCAGCTTGGAGGGAAGGCACCCAGCCCTGACCATGGAGGAGATTCAGCTCTTCTGGGCTTCTGGGTCTCAGCACTGCTGACACATGGGGCTGGATCATTTGTGTGGGGCATCCTGTGTTCTGCGGGATGTTAGCAGCATTCGTGTCTCCACCCACTAGGCACCAGTAGCAACCCCCCTTCCCCAACTGTGACAATGAAAAGTGTCTTCACAGTCTCCCATGGGGCCCAGATCACCTCTGACGAGAACTACAGGGTTAGGCACACCGGGGGCCCTTCCTGTGTGAAGCCACTTGCTCGGCGCGTGGAATGCTCCTAAAATGTTCTGTCAGAAAGGGCTATGATCCCCTGGTCCAAAGTCCTCTTTTTTCCACAGAGTGGAAACAGGCCCATAGAGAGGATGGGCGCATGCTGGGTGACAGAGAGCTGCAGTGAGTGAGGTCTGGGACTTAGACTTCCCACCCCCGCCTGACGCGCTTCCTTTCGTCCTGCAGCGGCCAGGGCCGGGGGGGCGAGAGGGCTTGGAGGCCTGAGTCTCCATCCTCACTGCAGTTCAGAGCCGTAGGGCCTGGGACAGGGAACTTATCCCCTCAGAGGCTGTTTCCCCACCTGTGAGCAGGGCGATAGCAATAGTAACCAATTCTGTTCAACCTGACCTTTGGCCTCTGTGTGACCTCGGGGGCAGGGGTCCCTATAGCTCGCCAAGCCGTGAAATGGAATGACAGCCTTTTCCTTGCAAGCTCCTTATGAGGGTCAGAGGTGCCCAGCCCCCAGGAGCTCAGCAAACACTGGTTGTCTTTCCCTCTGTTTCCTGTTGGGCAGGTCAGGCTGTCCTGTCACCATGGAGATGTGAAGATGGGTGTGGTGGACAAAGGGTGATGGAGGAGCCCGCAGCACTTAATGCCAACCCCTGGGGCCTGTTTTTAAGTTTATGATACACTTCCACGTAGATATTTCCCAGAGTCCTGGCCAAACCCCTGTGAGGGGCAGGAGAGTGGGAGCTTGGAGAAGCCGAGGTGTGAAGTGTAAGCAGTAACAGGCTGACCCCAAATCCTTCATTTTCGAAAGCTGTGATCACCCAGCAGGCACACAAGCTGGTCACACTTCATGATTAGCTGATGCCAGCAGCGTAAGAAATCTTTGGTGGTTCTGTACATGGGCTTGGTTGCAGTGCCCAGACTTCCCTGTGTGGTCCGTTTTCCTGCAGGGTCTGCCTTGCCGAGGTGTACCAGGATAAGGCGCTTGTCGGGGAGTTCCTGAGCCGTAAAGGTGACTACGGAAACCCAAAGGTGGGTGCCGTGCGGGAGCTGGGCACAGCCTGCCCTGAGTCAGGGGTTTCTAGGTTTCCAGACCCAGAGGGCTGGTCCTCTGGGTCCCATGGTGCCTCTGCTGGCCTTGAAGACCTGGGCTTTTCCCGTGCTTGTCTGGGAAATTGACTTGTCAGGTTTTTGGCTGTGAACCTCTCTTGATCTGGCTCCAGCATCAGTTTTTAAAGATGATTAGAATTTGGCTTGCCTCTTGGCAACACTGCTGTGCCTTGGGTGTATTTTGTTAAGAAAGTAGGGCAGCTCTTCAGAAATTACAAACAGCTACACTTCCAGAACAGAGAAGGCGATGGCACCCCACCCCAGTACTCTTGCCTAGAAAATCCCGTGGGCGGAGGAGCCTGGTGCGCTGCAGTCCATGGGGTCGCTAAGAGTCGGACACGACTGAGTGACTTCACTTTCACTTTTCACTTTCATGCATTGGAGAAGGAAATGGCAACCCACTCTAGTGTTCTTGCCTGGAGAATCCCAGGGACGGGGGAACCTGGTGGGCTGCCGTCTGTGGGGTCACACAGAGTCGGACACAACTGAAGCGACTGCAACAGCAGCAGCAGACTTCCAGAAAGCTCACGGATAGGCGATGAGTTTTCTGAGTTTTCTGTGGGTAGGGCTGGGCAGGGACTGACCAGGAAGGAGCTGTGTTTCCAGACCCAGACTCCTCTGCCACGTGGCTCACAGTCTGCTTACCCCCAATTTGTTGAGCCGGCACTGGACTCTGCTGTGGGTGTGTCCAGCCTTGGTGCCAGCCGAGGCCAGTGAGTCAGGCAGAGAAGTAAGTGGACATGGCAGAACAGTGCAGCCACCCCACGAGAGAGCACAGGCTGCTGAGGTCACAGGGGGAGAGTCAGGAGTGCTTCTGATGCAGCCTAGATAGCATATTAAAAGCAGAGACATCACTTGGTCAACAAAGTTCCATCTGGTCAAGGCTGGTTTTTCTAGTGGTCATGTATGGATGTGAGAGTTGGACTGTACAGAAAGCTGAGCGCAGAAGAATTGATGCTTTTGAACTGTGGTGTTGGAGAAGACTCTTGAGAGTCCCTTGGACTGCAAGGAGATCCAATCAGTCCATCCTAAAGGAGATCAGTTCTGGGTGTTCATTGGAAGGACTGATGTTGAAGCTGAAACTCCAATACTTTGGCCACCTGATGCGAAGAGCTGACTCATTGGAAAAGACCCTGATGCTGGGAAAGATTGAGGAGGGAGGAGAAGGGGACGACAGAGGATGGGATGGTTGGGTGGCATCTCTGACTCAATGGACATGAGTCTGGGTAAACTCCGGGAGTCGGTGACGGACAGGGAGGCCTGGCATGCTGTGGTTCATGGAGTCGCAAAGGATTGGACACAACTGAGCTGAACTGCCTGATGCAAGTGACAGAAGAAAAGCTAACACTGGGCTAAGCAGCCCAGAAGCAGGCTGTCCACACGGGTGCAGCAGAGCAGAAGCGTCTTCAGGGTCCCAGGTTAATTCTATCGCTCACTCCCCATCCCTAGGGGTCAGCTTTCCGTTTTCACGCTGGTCACCTCATGGCTGCCAGGCGAGTCCCAAGGCAGGAAGAAGCGGGGAGAGGGCCCTTGTGTCAAGGGAGGAGGGGACAGCCGTTTCCAAAAGATCCTTCCTGACTCACCCCTGAGNCCGTCTGTGGGGTCACACAGAGTCGGACACAACTGAAGCGACTGCAACAGCAGCAGCAGACTTCCAGAAAGCTCACGGATAGGCGATGAGTTTTCTGAGTTTTCTGTGGGTAGGGCTGGGCAGGGACTGACCAGGAAGGAGCTGTGTTTCCAGACCCAGACTCCTCTGCCACGTGGCTCACAGTCTGCTTACCCCCAATTTGTTGAGCCGGCACTGGACTCTGCTGTGGGTGTGTCCAGCCTTGGTGCCAGCCGAGGCCAGTGAGTCAGGCAGAGAAGTAAGTGGACATGGCAGAACAGTGCAGCCACCCCACGAGAGAGCACAGGCTGCTGAGGTCACAGGGGGAGAGTCAGGAGTGCTTCTGATGCAGCCTAGATAGCATATTAAAAGCAGAGACATCACTTGGTCAACAAAGTTCCATCTGGTCAAGGCTGGTTTTTCTAGTGGTCATGTATGGATGTGAGAGTTGGACTGTACAGAAAGCTGAGCGCAGAAGAATTGATGCTTTTGAACTGTGGTGTTGGAGAAGACTCTTGAGAGTCCCTTGGACTGCAAGGAGATCCAATCAGTCCATCCTAAAGGAGATCAGTTCTGGGTGTTCATTGGAAGGACTGATGTTGAAGCTGAAACTCCAATACTTTGGCCACCTGATGCGAAGAGCTGACTCATTGGAAAAGACCCTGATGCTGGGAAAGATTGAGGAGGGAGGAGAAGGGGACGACAGAGGATGGGATGGTTGGGTGGCATCTCTGACTCAATGGACATGAGTCTGGGTAAACTCCGGGAGTCGGTGACGGACAGGGAGGCCTGGCATGCTGTGGTTCATGGAGTCGCAAAGGATTGGACACAACTGAGCTGAACTGCCTGATGCAAGTGACAGAAGAAAAGCTAACACTGGGCTAAGCAGCCCAGAAGCAGGCTGTCCACACGGGTGCAGCAGAGCAGAAGCGTCTTCAGGGTCCCAGGTTAATTCTATCGCTCACTCCCCATCCCTAGGGGTCAGCTTTCCGTTTTCACGCTGGTCACCTCATGGCTGCCAGGCGAGTCCCAAGGCAGGAAGAAGCGGGGAGAGGGCCCTTGTGTCAAGGGAGGAGGGGACAGCCGTTTCCAAAAGATCCTTCCTGACTCACCCCTGAGGCTGGGCAGGCTGCCTGCCCACTCCACATTGGGGCTGGCTCCACCACTCGGGAAGAATGGGATGAAGGAAGTAGGCAACCATCTGTTATCACACAGGGCCTTTCGGGTGTGTCACCCCTGAGCCCAGCCCATAGAGACGAGGGACCAGCTGAGGAAAGGCAGGGAAGGTGGAGGGGCGAGGTGCCCTGTGGGAGGACCGCATCAAGAGGCATCAGGAAAGAGCGTGACCCTGTCCTGTAGCCCTCAACGCCGGCTGGCAGGGTGACAGGGTAGGTTTGCCGGCCACACCGTGGAGGANGGCGAGGTGCCCTGTGGGAGGACCGCATCAAGAGGCATCAGGAAAGAGCGTGACCCTGTCCTGTAGCCCTCAACGCCGGCTGGCAGGGTGACAGGGTAGGTTTGCCGGCCACACCGTGGAGGAGGAGTCGGAGGCACGAACCTGGGGTGGCGAGGCAGTGAGGGACCACGCTGTGATCTGGGTCTGGTCTTGGATGGATGTGGGGTGGGTACAGAGGTGGAGGGGCTGGCTTGGGGCTCACGGCTGAGTGTGGGGTGGAGGCTGACGTGCACAGGTGAGTCACAGAGGAGGGAGGGAGGTGGTGAGGGGACATAGGCCAGCTGATGGAGGGACTCCTTGGGATGTGTTTGGGGCTTGGGGGCAAGCGCTGGTGGTACAGGTGTAAGGTTCGCCACCTCCAGAGTGGTGAGCACCCGGCACCTTCCCGGTGGTCTCGGGGGCTGGGGAGAGGGCACAGGAGACAGCGTTTCTGTCTAGGTTTCTGGGGGCGCACTGCCCCAGGCATCTGCTCCAGGATTTTCCTCAGTGTGTCTTAGTGAAACCTACCTTCAAGGAGAGAAAGGACTTAACATCTCACTCTCTCGGCGACAGGTTTGTGCCAGCGAGTTTAAAGAATTTGTGGCGAGGCTTAGAGAGAAGTTCAGCTCAGCCCTAAAGAATCCAAACCTTGAGATCCCAGACACNCGTCCATCGAGTCCGTGATGCCATCCAGCCATCTCATCCTCGGTGACCAAAAGAACCTACCAGTTCACCCTGTGAACGTTCCCACCGCACCGAGTTGCTGGGACGATTGCGTAGCCCGCGACAGTGGGCAGCCCCTGGACCTCAGCGCAGGGAGCGCACCACCTTCCGCTCGCACCACCTTCCGCTGGCTCCTCAGCCAAGTCCCAGTGGTCACCAGCAGGTGGCAGCAGCAACCCAACATCTCCGTTTGCTGGGGGTTGGTCTGGTCTCCAGATGTCTGTATCAATAGCTTGTTTGGGCTTCCCAGGTGGCCCAGAATCCCCTGCCAATGTAGGAGACCCAAGAGATACAGGTTCAGTCCCTGGATCAAGAAGATCCCCTCGAGAAGGAAATGGCAACCCACTCTGGTATTCTTGCCTGGAAAATGCCATGGACAGAACTGAACGTACATGCACCCATATACAGCTCATTGTCCAGCCATGTTTAAGGTTGAGGTCAACAAGAGTATATGGGAGTGGGGGTCAGGGTGGGGCTGATTTGTCCACAAAAATGATGAAGTAACAACATTTTCTAAGCACTTCCAATGTGCCAGACACCGCTCTCCATACTTCACACGTATTGATTCCTGGTCCTGATCAATATACCCATTCCATGTATGAGAAAACTGAAGCATAGGGAAGTGAAATGATTTCTGCAGGTTGAAAGCTAGTAATTGGATCTCCTAGTTTCCCAACTCAGGCCGTCCAGCCTCAAAGCCCTCCCGGCTTAGGCCCCTTTCCAGAGATGGGGTTTGCCTTGGGTGGGTGGCCAGCATGATGCTGAGAGATGCCCCCCACCCCGCCAAATTGCAGAATCTAAAATTTATTTTCTGGGGCCATCTGTTTTTTAAAAGAGGATGCTCACGTCTGTTGCTCCCAGAGATGTACCGCAAAAGTCCAAGGGGAGAGTGTAGTTTCAGGCGTGGCTGGATCCAAGAGCTTAAGAGGTATTATCAGGAATATGGGTCCGCTTCCCAGCTCTGCTTTCCAGTGTGTTGGCCTCATCTCAGATGAGCTCGGTGTTCTCTAGGGGTCGGGGGGCCGGGTCACGTAGCCATTCCCAGAGCTGGGGTCAGACCCCAGTGATGCTGACACAAGCTCGGGCACCTATGGCTGTTTCTTCCCTCCTGACCCAGGTGCCTTCCAGCAGAGCAAGGTGAGGAGAGCTTGGACTTGGGGTCAGGAGCCCAGAGTTCAAGCTCTGACTCTGACCTTTAATTCAGGGTGTGACTGCAGACAAGTCACTGGTCCCTTCTGCACCTTCACTTCATTTGCTGAATGGATATCCCACCCCTGGGAGCCTGCAGATGGAAAAGGGCCAGGCCAGGAGCAGTGTGTGGCACCCTCCTGCCTCCAAAAACAGGGTTGTTAGTAACTGTGTGGCCTGGACTCTGGGTGACGAGGGACCTCCACCCCACCCTCTCACCCTGTGTTTAGGGCTCAGCCACACATCCAGGCCTTTGCTCAAGCTCTTCCCTCTGCCTGAGTAGCTGGTGTCCCTTACAGCTCCTATTCATTTTCCAGAGCCCAACAAATACCACCTCCTCCCTGAAGACCCCCCAGCGCCTTCCTACTGCCTGCTTTGATCTCCCATCCAAGTGCTGGGGTTGCCTCATACCAGCCAGGAGTGTCGATTATAAACATCTCTTCGAATCCCGTGTTTGAAGCCATCAAGTTGGTAGCTTGAAATTGACCATGGTGAAATGTTTACACTGTGGAAATAAGCAAATGCTGCAAATGAGGCTTTACTGAGGAGGGCTCCCTATATGCCTGATTGGGGGTGGAGCAGCGAACACAAGAGGGGAAGTTGCTGCCTTCCTGGAGCTTGTGTTTGGCATTTCATCTTTGTCTCTAGCAACTGTTTATCTCCATCCATCCATCCAACTGTTCTTCCTTCCAGCCTTGACCATCCTTCTATGCTTCCGTCCACCCACTAATGCACCCACTCGTCCATCGGTCATCCACCCACCCCGCTCCTGGTACTCCAGCCCCCCAGGTAGGCCAGCTCCTGTCTCCCTACTGACTTTTATGAGCTGGCTCCCCTTCAAAGATGCAGTGTCAATGAGGAGTCCTGTCTGGCCCAGGCCAGAGACCCGTGCCCCTCCCCCACCACGGCCTGCCATCAGCGGGGGTCGCAGGTGTCCCCTCCCCCCAAACCTGGGCCCAGAGCTCTGGGTGCTGGAGAGCTGAGCTGCTTCTCCGGAGAGCCAGGGCTCATAAGCGCCTGGAGCCCGTGGTCTCCCTGAAGGTGTGAAAACCACAGCACACCTTGGCCCAAGCGTCTCCAGGGTGACGGTGAGGGTTGGGGAGGGCTGCTCACACCTGCAGGAGCTGTGGTTTCACACCTGTGCTCCCATCTGCACCTCAGTGCACATCCTGATCCCAGTCCCACTGTTAAGACCATCAGTGTTCTAGAATTTTCAGAAGTAAGGCATCCAGTGTTCTCTCAGTGACTTCTCTCAACCACCGCCCCCCTCCCCCTTTTACAGAGAAGTCAGAGGAGCCATCACTGGCAGGACTGACAGGTCAGCCTCATCCAAAAGCAGAGACAGGCCAGAGCTTCAGGTGATGCCCTGCAGCCTGACTTTTGGGAAGGACCATCAGCCAGGCAGGGCCAGGCCGGGGCAAAGAGTCCCCCAGGGCTCTGAGAGCTGGTGGCTGAAACAGACTCCACTATTTTAACCCTGCTCAGTGGCCTCAAAAAGCCTGCCTCTAAAGGTGAGCACCCTTAGGAGAAAAATGATCTATTTTCCTTTCTTTTTGATTTTGATTTTTATCAGGCTCTAGAGAAGGGGATGGGAAATACTTCTGCCCCACTACGGAGATGTCCATTCTGATTTTCCTGGGATCTTTTTTCCTTTTCTAAAGTAAGAATTGTTTGCAATATGCAGCACCAATTTCCAGCTCCTGTGAAAAGCTGACGTTCAGTAAGTTGCCTTCAAAATGTCGCAAAGAAGTATTTTCTTAGCATCTTAATTTCACATTTCAGCAGGCTCTCTGACACACTGTCAAGAACTTGACTTCCTCTAATTCCCCAGGATGAACAGATAAGATGCCAGGGACCAGGACCACCATGTCCTTACTGCCTAGCCCAGTGTCCCTCCCCTGTGAGTGCCAAGAGGAGGGTCCTCTCCCAGCATCCCAGCACCTGTGTGTACTCAATACATATCTATTGGGGGCATAATGGGAACAACAGACGCGCAGCAGATGCCCAAAAATGAAATCTTGGTTGCGGAGGGGCTGATTCTAAGAAACAAAGCTGGTTTTCAGCCCAGAATCCCCCAGGTGCCCCTCTGCAGGGCGGGACAGCCCACAGGTACCTGGGTCGTGTCTGGTTTCTCAGCCCCACCCAACCTCCAGCACAGACCGTGGTCCTGGCCGCAGAAGGAAGGAAACTGATGTTTATTGAGGGTCTGGGTTGCACACTGTATGTGGGCGACCTCTCTGATTTCTCCACAGAGTAGGTCAGGCCACCCACATGGTCCAGACAGGAAACTCCAGCCCAGAGAGGGGAAGCGACTCGCCGGAGATGGCACAGCCAGGAGGTATCAGAGTCAGGATTCAGAGCTACATCCATCGCCCACCCCCCGAGTCTTCCCACCCCCAAGGTCATGGTGGGCTCACTTGGTCCCCTTTCCCGCCACCTGCGAGGTGATGAGGGAGAGTGTGGGCCTTGTGCGGCTCCCAGAGGCAGGACCTGGGAGGGGGTGGTGGTGGGTGCTGGGCTTGTGGCCCATCCCAGGCAGGGAGGGCCCTGGTCCCAGCGCATGACTAGCCTCTTGGCACATGTCCCTGGGGCCACCCCCACGTGCCTGGGAGGGAGGGAAGCTGTCCTCATGTGCACAGAGGCACGCACCGCTCACATTCATGCATACGGGGAACTCACATTGGCACAGACACACACGTGGCATCACCACGGGGATGCTCCATGTCCACCCAGGCACGTGGGCCACACACACACGTGCACACAGCCACGCCAGTGGGCCCCTGAACCCCAGATGCCCACTGTGAGCACCAGGCTCAGGCATCCCGTCGGGAGACCAGAGCTGCAGGCCCCTTCACTCCATAGCCCCCGGGGACCCTGTCCGCAGCTCGTGGCTCAGGAGCATCGCTAGCTGGCCTGGGACCCCGGTGGCGTAGGTGGAGGGGCCATGACCACCCACTGTCGGAGGTAGCTCCTGGGGGGTTCCTCGTCCCTGGGGCTGCTGAAGTCACTCTCCACAGGGCTGCCACAGTCAGAGTCTGCAAAGCCGCTGTCAAACGTGTTCATGTCCAGGCCAATGGGGGGCGAGCCTGCCTCGCTGTCTGACGGCCCGGGTGTCCAGTCTGCCTCATCCTCACGGGACAGCCTTAGCCGGTCAAGGAGGCTGCCCGGCCTCACGGGGCCACCAGCCGAGACGCAGCCACAAGACAGGATCGTGGCCCCCGTGCTCAGGAGCGGGTCCTCTGTGCCTGGGCCAGGCTCCAGGCAGGAGTCCAGGTTCAGGGCAGGGTAGCCATCATCCCCACAGGTGCAGGGCCAGGCACACAGCCCCTCTGCGTCCACCACAGTCACCGTGTCGATGGACACCAGGCCGTACAGCCGGTCCTTCTCCTGGCTGTAAACCGAGCTGCCCAAGCTGCCAGTGGTGGAGGGCACTGGGCCCCAGAAGCCTGGCTCAGGCACCCCGTCAGCTTCCACCAGGTCTGTGGGCTCCGGCAGCTCTGTGGGCACCAGCCCCTTGGCTGCACCCTGTGGTGGGCACGGGCTGCACATCTCCAGGGCCAAGTGCACCCCAGGGCTCCAGGGTCTCAGCTCCAGGCTGGAGGCAGTGAAGGGTGTGCCCACCCATTTCTGCAAGAGAGGCAAGGAGGGAGAGTCATGGATGGGAGCAGGGACAAGGTGCTCAGTCACTGGATCGTGCCCGACTCTGCGACCCCACGGATTGTAGCCCACCAGGCTCCTCTGTCCATGGGATTCTCCAGGCAAGAATTCTAGAGTGTGTTGCCATTTCCTCCTCCAGGGGATCATTCCGACCCAGGGATTGAAACTGCAACTCTTGCATCCCCTGCATTGGCAGGCAGATTCTTTACCACTAGGACCATCTGGGAAGCCCACGGACAGGGGTAACGGGTGGGCTGTTATGTATAAACAGACTCAGAGACAAGACAGACAGAAAGAGAGATAGAAAGGAAGACTTCAGAATATAGGGAGATGGGGGTCGGGGAGATTAGCACCCAGCTGTGTCCCTGTCCAGAGATGGTCCCCCCTGCTGTCCCTGTGTCCCTGGGCCTCAGTTTCCCCACCTGTAGCAAGGAGCCATGGCTCTCGGCAGCCTGCAGGCACAGGTGATCCACTGCTCGGCGGCCTGGGGTCTGTGTGGGTGTGGGGTCAAGACTCCCGAGTAGTGGGGACCAAAGGGCAGGAGGGCCTGAGGACTGAGTGGCAGGGCCCCTACCAGGCCTCCTGTTTTATCTTCCTTGGGGAGATTTCTCAAAACCTTGCTTCTCCTGTTTATGTCCTTACTAGGGTGGACATGTGGCCAGGCAGAAGCCCCTAGCTTCTCAGGTCACGGCTGTGTACCCCAGAGGCTCATGCGGTGCCTGGCAGATAGTAGGCACCCAAAAATGTATATTAAGTAAATGAATGAGCGGAACGAATCAAGGACCAGCCACTCGTAAAGGATAAGGTGGTGGTGGGGGTTCAGTTGCTCAGTCGTGCCCGACTCTTTGTAACCCTACGGACTGTAGCCCACCAGGCTCCTCTGTCCATGAGATTTCCCAGGCCAGAATCCTGGAGTGCATTGCCATTTCCTTCTCCAGGGGATCTCCCTGACCCAGGGGTCAAAACTGCATCTCCTGATAAGGGCTGTGGGGCAAAGATGAACTGAGGCAGCCATCCTTAAGCTTTAAGAGTCTCCCTGCCCTTGCCTGCCAGGGGTTCCCCTCATGACACGGGGTCTCCATCCAGTTGGCAGAGAACATTCCTGAGAACCAAATCTCCGAGTTTTGAACTCCTTGGTCAGAAAGCTCATCTCAGAACCCTGCTGAGGCCCATCACCCCTGATCCAAAGTCACTTCTCAGCTGTGTGGCCTTGAGCCAGCTATTTGCCCTCTCTGTGCTTCAGCTTTCTCATCTGCAAAACGGGCCCACTAACAGTCCCCACTCCACAGAGTGCTTGTGGGGATTAAATGATGCATTGAATAACATCTGTGGAGCTCTGAGCAGAGCACCCAGTGCACCAGCGAGGGCTATATGANAAGAGGAGGGTCCTCTCCCAGCATCCCAGCACCTGTGTGTACTCAATACATATCTATTGGGGGCATAATGGGAACAACAGACGCGCAGCAGATGCCCAAAAATGAAATCTTGGTTGCGGAGGGGCTGATTCTAAGAAACAAAGCTGGTTTTCAGCCCAGAATCCCCCAGGTGCCCCTCTGCAGGGCGGGACAGCCCACAGGTACCTGGGTCGTGTCTGGTTTCTCAGCCCCACCCAACCTCCAGCACAGACCGTGGTCCTGGCCGCAGAAGGAAGGAAACTGATGTTTATTGAGGGTCTGGGTTGCACACTGTATGTGGGCGACCTCTCTGATTTCTCCACAGAGTAGGTCAGGCCACCCACATGGTCCAGACAGGAAACTCCAGCCCAGAGAGGGGAAGCGACTCGCCGGAGATGGCACAGCCAGGAGGTATCAGAGTCAGGATTCAGAGCTACATCCATCGCCCACCCCCCGAGTCTTCCCACCCCCAAGGTCATGGTGGGCTCACTTGGTCCCCTTTCCCGCCACCTGCGAGGTGATGAGGGAGAGTGTGGGCCTTGTGCGGCTCCCAGAGGCAGGACCTGGGAGGGGGTGGTGGTGGGTGCTGGGCTTGTGGCCCATCCCAGGCAGGGAGGGCCCTGGTCCCAGCGCATGACTAGCCTCTTGGCACATGTCCCTGGGGCCACCCCCACGTGCCTGGGAGGGAGGGAAGCTGTCCTCATGTGCACAGAGGCACGCACCGCTCACATTCATGCATACGGGGAACTCACATTGGCACAGACACACACGTGGCATCACCACGGGGATGCTCCATGTCCACCCAGGCACGTGGGCCACACACACACGTGCACACAGCCACGCCAGTGGGCCCCTGAACCCCAGATGCCCACTGTGAGCACCAGGCTCAGGCATCCCGTCGGGAGACCAGAGCTGCAGGCCCCTTCACTCCATAGCCCCCGGGGACCCTGTCCGCAGCTCGTGGCTCAGGAGCATCGCTAGCTGGCCTGGGACCCCGGTGGCGTAGGTGGAGGGGCCATGACCACCCACTGTCGGAGGTAGCTCCTGGGGGGTTCCTCGTCCCTGGGGCTGCTGAAGTCACTCTCCACAGGGCTGCCACAGTCAGAGTCTGCAAAGCCGCTGTCAAACGTGTTCATGTCCAGGCCAATGGGGGGCGAGCCTGCCTCGCTGTCTGACGGCCCGGGTGTCCAGTCTGCCTCATCCTCACGGGACAGCCTTAGCCGGTCAAGGAGGCTGCCCGGCCTCACGGGGCCACCAGCCGAGACGCAGCCACAAGACAGGATCGTGGCCCCCGTGCTCAGGAGCGGGTCCTCTGTGCCTGGGCCAGGCTCCAGGCAGGAGTCCAGGTTCAGGGCAGGGTAGCCATCATCCCCACAGGTGCAGGGCCAGGCACACAGCCCCTCTGCGTCCACCACAGTCACCGTGTCGATGGACACCAGGCCGTACAGCCGGTCCTTCTCCTGGCTGTAAACCGAGCTGCCCAAGCTGCCAGTGGTGGAGGGCACTGGGCCCCAGAAGCCTGGCTCAGGCACCCCGTCAGCTTCCACCAGGTCTGTGGGCTCCGGCAGCTCTGTGGGCACCAGCCCCTTGGCTGCACCCTGTGGTGGGCACGGGCTGCACATCTCCAGGGCCAAGTGCACCCCAGGGCTCCAGGGTCTCAGCTCCAGGCTGGAGGCAGTGAAGGGTGTGCCCACCCATTTCTGCAAGAGAGGCAAGGAGGGAGAGTCATGGATGGGAGCAGGGACAAGGTGCTCAGTCACTGGATCGTGCCCGACTCTGCGACCCCACGGATTGTAGCCCACCAGGCTCCTCTGTCCATGGGATTCTCCAGGCAAGAATTCTAGAGTGTGTTGCCATTTCCTCCTCCAGGGGATCATTCCGACCCAGGGATTGAAACTGCAACTCTTGCATCCCCTGCATTGGCAGGCAGATTCTTTACCACTAGGACCATCTGGGAAGCCCACGGACAGGGGTAACGGGTGGGCTGTTATGTATAAACAGACTCAGAGACAAGACAGACAGAAAGAGAGATAGAAAGGAAGACTTCAGAATATAGGGAGATGGGGGTCGGGGAGATTAGCACCCAGCTGTGTCCCTGTCCAGAGATGGTCCCCCCTGCTGTCCCTGTGTCCCTGGGCCTCAGTTTCCCCACCTGTAGCAAGGAGCCATGGCTCTCGGCAGCCTGCAGGCACAGGTGATCCACTGCTCGGCGGCCTGGGGTCTGTGTGGGTGTGGGGTCAAGACTCCCGAGTAGTGGGGACCAAAGGGCAGGAGGGCCTGAGGACTGAGTGGCAGGGCCCCTACCAGGCCTCCTGTTTTATCTTCCTTGGGGAGATTTCTCAAAACCTTGCTTCTCCTGTTTATGTCCTTACTAGGGTGGACATGTGGCCAGGCAGAAGCCCCTAGCTTCTCAGGTCACGGCTGTGTACCCCAGAGGCTCATGCGGTGCCTGGCAGATAGTAGGCACCCAAAAATGTATATTAAGTAAATGAATGAGCGGAACGAATCAAGGACCAGCCACTCGTAAAGGATAAGGTGGTGGTGGGGGTTCAGTTGCTCAGTCGTGCCCGACTCTTTGTAACCCTACGGACTGTAGCCCACCAGGCTCCTCTGTCCATGAGATTTCCCAGGCCAGAATCCTGGAGTGCATTGCCATTTCCTTCTCCAGGGGATCTCCCTGACCCAGGGGTCAAAACTGCATCTCCTGATAAGGGCTGTGGGGCAAAGATGAACTGAGGCAGCCATCCTTAAGCTTTAAGAGTCTCCCTGCCCTTGCCTGCCAGGGGTTCCCCTCATGACACGGGGTCTCCATCCAGTTGGCAGAGAACATTCCTGAGAACCAAATCTCCGAGTTTTGAACTCCTTGGTCAGAAAGCTCATCTCAGAACCCTGCTGAGGCCCATCACCCCTGATCCAAAGTCACTTCTCAGCTGTGTGGCCTTGAGCCAGCTATTTGCCCTCTCTGTGCTTCAGCTTTCTCATCTGCAAAACGGGCCCACTAACAGTCCCCACTCCACAGAGTGCTTGTGGGGATTAAATGATGCATTGAATAACATCTGTGGAGCTCTGAGCAGAGCACCCAGTGCACCAGCGAGGGCTATATGAGTCTTGGTAAAACAAACAGAATAGATGTAAGGGCTGAGCTTCAGGGAAAGTGCAGAGGAAAGAGGAAAGGTTGGTTGGACGTGATGGAACCTAGGCCCCACCCCTGCCTCTCTGAGCCTCAGCCCCTGGTCTCCTCGTGTCTCCCGTGGAACAGTGGAACATCCAGCCACCCACTCGCAGGGGCTGCTACGCGGGTGAAAGGGCGGAGGCGAGACGGCACTCCGTGATGGCCAGGCAGCCGGCAGGTCGCACCTCCTGACTTTCAGGCTCGGCTGGAGCAGTTTGTCCGCTCCGCCCGCCATCACCACATCCTCTCTGTGGTGGCTGCCGCCTCCGGTGGGGGGGCGGGTGGGTGGCGGTAAATGGGCACAGAGAACCCATGGGTGCTGGCAGCGGGGGTGGGGGCCCCATGTATTTTGCAGGTGGGGCCATTTCCTTCCCAGAAGCTGCTCCCTCCCCACCTCCAGAGCAAGGGTTTCTTCGAAAGGACTGGGAGGCCAGTCTGAGGCTCAAGGGACCACCTAGCTCACCCTCTGCCCCAGTCTGATTCCTTGGCCTGGGAAACGCTGCAGGATCTGGTTTAATACTCATGCCAACCCTGCTCCACGGAACCCCTTCCTGCACTTTGTGGATGAAGAAAATGAAGTCTGGCTCCGGGCTGGCCGGGGATCTGGGTGCCCCTGACCTGCAGGGTGGGGCTGGGGGTCCAGGTGTGAGGGGAAACGCAAGCTCCCAGAAAGCGAGAGGCTCAAAGGGGCTCATCACAGCGTGGGTGTGTGGGTGTGCTCACCTTGAAGTCTCCACTGTATCCCACGTACAGGGGCTGGAAGAAGGGCTTTGGGCTGGACACCTGCAGCCACACCTTTTCCCACGGCCTGGGAAGGCAAGATGAGGTGAGTCCCCCTGCACTCCCCAGAAGCAGGGCCTCCTGCTCAGCTGCACCCCAGATGTGTCCTGTGGGAGACTCAGCATCTCCAAGACACAACTCAGGCCCCTCCCTTCCGCCCCTCTGCCCCAGGCCTCAATTTTCACATCTGTAAAATGGGGCAGCAAGTCTCCTACGGTGCACAGTGTTAAAGGGCTGGACTGCCTACTCTGTGCTGAGCCAATGCTGCCCCGCTCTGAGCCCTGACTCCTACTCCACCCTCAATTCCACAAGGCTGTGGAGAGGAGTCGGGGAGTGGAGGCCCTGGGCACTCCAGCTCCTGGAGGTGTCCCCCAGATCCTGGCCCAGGCTGAATCCCTCCCTGCCTCCCTATGCCCTGGCCTCACCTCCAAGGGATCTTCAGGCCCAAGAAGACAAAGATGAGGCAGACCAGGATGAGCAGGAGGGGAACCAGGTGAAGATACAGGTCTCCCTTTCTCTCTGGGAAGGAAGCAAACACTGGATGACACTGACTGGCCTTTAAAGGAGGCCACACGGGTGTGGGTGGGGCACTGGGTCCAGGCTGGAGAGGAAGAAGGTGGGAAGACTGCTGCTGCCTCACAGTGGGATGGACCTGGGTTCAACCTCCACCCCAGGCAAGTGATTTTAATCTCTTGGAGACTCCCTTCACTTATCTGCAAAATGGGCATAATAATTCCCACTTCACAGATGTATTAGGGGCATCAAATGCCCTACTGGAAGACGTGCCTAGCACCCAATGCAGGGCTTGGCAAGCAGGGGCTCTAGAAATGCTATGGAGTGGCAACGAGCACGCGCAGGACTCAGTGGGTACCCTCCAGCCAGGCTCGGGGTGGCTCCCCTAGAACGCGATCTGTACAAGAAGCGGGTGTCAACCCATCCACCCATCGCTGTCTCACATCTACCTTCCGGCTGGGTGTGAAAGACGACTGGCTCACTCCATTCGCTCCAGGTGCCCTGGAAGGTGGAGCCGGGCTGGGGCCCTGCCCGCACCTGCAGCTCGTAGCTTGAGCCGCTGTGGAACTCCAAGGGGAGGAGAAGGACGCTTCTGGAATCCTCTGAGATCAGCTTTCTCCCTGGACTCTGTTGGCACAGGGAAAGCATGCACCGAGTCATGAACCCCCACTCCAGTCCCCCTACCCCCCAGCAGAACCATCCTTCACCAGCCCCCATGAAAGGGGCGGAGTCTCTCCCACAAAGTCTCNTCGGGAGACCAGAGCTGCAGGCCCCTTCACTCCATAGCCCCCGGGGACCCTGTCCGCAGCTCGTGGCTCAGGAGCATCGCTAGCTGGCCTGGGACCCCGGTGGCGTAGGTGGAGGGGCCATGACCACCCACTGTCGGAGGTAGCTCCTGGGGGGTTCCTCGTCCCTGGGGCTGCTGAAGTCACTCTCCACAGGGCTGCCACAGTCAGAGTCTGCAAAGCCGCTGTCAAACGTGTTCATGTCCAGGCCAATGGGGGGCGAGCCTGCCTCGCTGTCTGACGGCCCGGGTGTCCAGTCTGCCTCATCCTCACGGGACAGCCTTAGCCGGTCAAGGAGGCTGCCCGGCCTCACGGGGCCACCAGCCGAGACGCAGCCACAAGACAGGATCGTGGCCCCCGTGCTCAGGAGCGGGTCCTCTGTGCCTGGGCCAGGCTCCAGGCAGGAGTCCAGGTTCAGGGCAGGGTAGCCATCATCCCCACAGGTGCAGGGCCAGGCACACAGCCCCTCTGCGTCCACCACAGTCACCGTGTCGATGGACACCAGGCCGTACAGCCGGTCCTTCTCCTGGCTGTAAACCGAGCTGCCCAAGCTGCCAGTGGTGGAGGGCACTGGGCCCCAGAAGCCTGGCTCAGGCACCCCGTCAGCTTCCACCAGGTCTGTGGGCTCCGGCAGCTCTGTGGGCACCAGCCCCTTGGCTGCACCCTGTGGTGGGCACGGGCTGCACATCTCCAGGGCCAAGTGCACCCCAGGGCTCCAGGGTCTCAGCTCCAGGCTGGAGGCAGTGAAGGGTGTGCCCACCCATTTCTGCAAGAGAGGCAAGGAGGGAGAGTCATGGATGGGAGCAGGGACAAGGTGCTCAGTCACTGGATCGTGCCCGACTCTGCGACCCCACGGATTGTAGCCCACCAGGCTCCTCTGTCCATGGGATTCTCCAGGCAAGAATTCTAGAGTGTGTTGCCATTTCCTCCTCCAGGGGATCATTCCGACCCAGGGATTGAAACTGCAACTCTTGCATCCCCTGCATTGGCAGGCAGATTCTTTACCACTAGGACCATCTGGGAAGCCCACGGACAGGGGTAACGGGTGGGCTGTTATGTATAAACAGACTCAGAGACAAGACAGACAGAAAGAGAGATAGAAAGGAAGACTTCAGAATATAGGGAGATGGGGGTCGGGGAGATTAGCACCCAGCTGTGTCCCTGTCCAGAGATGGTCCCCCCTGCTGTCCCTGTGTCCCTGGGCCTCAGTTTCCCCACCTGTAGCAAGGAGCCATGGCTCTCGGCAGCCTGCAGGCACAGGTGATCCACTGCTCGGCGGCCTGGGGTCTGTGTGGGTGTGGGGTCAAGACTCCCGAGTAGTGGGGACCAAAGGGCAGGAGGGCCTGAGGACTGAGTGGCAGGGCCCCTACCAGGCCTCCTGTTTTATCTTCCTTGGGGAGATTTCTCAAAACCTTGCTTCTCCTGTTTATGTCCTTACTAGGGTGGACATGTGGCCAGGCAGAAGCCCCTAGCTTCTCAGGTCACGGCTGTGTACCCCAGAGGCTCATGCGGTGCCTGGCAGATAGTAGGCACCCAAAAATGTATATTAAGTAAATGAATGAGCGGAACGAATCAAGGACCAGCCACTCGTAAAGGATAAGGTGGTGGTGGGGGTTCAGTTGCTCAGTCGTGCCCGACTCTTTGTAACCCTACGGACTGTAGCCCACCAGGCTCCTCTGTCCATGAGATTTCCCAGGCCAGAATCCTGGAGTGCATTGCCATTTCCTTCTCCAGGGGATCTCCCTGACCCAGGGGTCAAAACTGCATCTCCTGATAAGGGCTGTGGGGCAAAGATGAACTGAGGCAGCCATCCTTAAGCTTTAAGAGTCTCCCTGCCCTTGCCTGCCAGGGGTTCCCCTCATGACACGGGGTCTCCATCCAGTTGGCAGAGAACATTCCTGAGAACCAAATCTCCGAGTTTTGAACTCCTTGGTCAGAAAGCTCATCTCAGAACCCTGCTGAGGCCCATCACCCCTGATCCAAAGTCACTTCTCAGCTGTGTGGCCTTGAGCCAGCTATTTGCCCTCTCTGTGCTTCAGCTTTCTCATCTGCAAAACGGGCCCACTAACAGTCCCCACTCCACAGAGTGCTTGTGGGGATTAAATGATGCATTGAATAACATCTGTGGAGCTCTGAGCAGAGCACCCAGTGCACCAGCGAGGGCTATATGAGTCTTGGTAAAACAAACAGAATAGATGTAAGGGCTGAGCTTCAGGGAAAGTGCAGAGGAAAGAGGAAAGGTTGGTTGGACGTGATGGAACCTAGGCCCCACCCCTGCCTCTCTGAGCCTCAGCCCCTGGTCTCCTCGTGTCTCCCGTGGAACAGTGGAACATCCAGCCACCCACTCGCAGGGGCTGCTACGCGGGTGAAAGGGCGGAGGCGAGACGGCACTCCGTGATGGCCAGGCAGCCGGCAGGTCGCACCTCCTGACTTTCAGGCTCGGCTGGAGCAGTTTGTCCGCTCCGCCCGCCATCACCACATCCTCTCTGTGGTGGCTGCCGCCTCCGGTGGGGGGGCGGGTGGGTGGCGGTAAATGGGCACAGAGAACCCATGGGTGCTGGCAGCGGGGGTGGGGGCCCCATGTATTTTGCAGGTGGGGCCATTTCCTTCCCAGAAGCTGCTCCCTCCCCACCTCCAGAGCAAGGGTTTCTTCGAAAGGACTGGGAGGCCAGTCTGAGGCTCAAGGGACCACCTAGCTCACCCTCTGCCCCAGTCTGATTCCTTGGCCTGGGAAACGCTGCAGGATCTGGTTTAATACTCATGCCAACCCTGCTCCACAGAACCCCTTCCTGCACTTTGTGGATGAAGAAAATGAAGTCTGGCTCCGGGCTGGCCGGGGATCTGGGTGCCCCTGACCTGCAGGGTGGGGCTGGGGGTCCAGGTGTGAGGGGAAACGCAAGCTCCCAGAAAGCGAGAGGCTCAAAGGGGCTCATCACAGCGTGGGTGTGTGGGTGTGCTCACCTTGAAGTCTCCACTGTATCCCACGTACAGGGGCTGGAAGAAGGGCTTTGGGCTGGACACCTGCAGCCACACCTTTTCCCACGGCCTGGGAAGGCAAGATGAGGTGAGTCCCCCTGCACTCCCCAGAAGCAGGGCCTCCTGCTCAGCTGCACCCCAGATGTGTCCTGTGGGAGACTCAGCATCTCCAAGACACAACTCAGGCCCCTCCCTTCCGCCCCTCTGCCCCAGGCCTCAATTTTCACATCTGTAAAATGGGGCAGCAAGTCTCCTACGGTGCACAGTGTTAAAGGGCTGGACTGCCTACTCTGTGCTGAGCCAATGCTGCCCCGCTCTGAGCCCTGACTCCTACTCCACCCTCAATTCCACAAGGCTGTGGAGAGGAGTCGGGGAGTGGAGGCCCTGGGCACTCCAGCTCCTGGAGGTGTCCCCCAGATCCTGGCCCAGGCTGAATCCCTCCCTGCCTCCCTATGCCCTGGCCTCACCTCCAAGGGATCTTCAGGCCCAAGAAGACAAAGATGAGGCAGACCAGGATGAGCAGGAGGGGAACCAGGTGAAGATACAGGTCTCCCTTTCTCTCTGGGAAGGAAGCAAACACTGGATGACACTGACTGGCCTTTAAAGGAGGCCACACGGGTGTGGGTGGGGCACTGGGTCCAGGCTGGAGAGGAAGAAGGTGGGAAGACTGCTGCTGCCTCACAGTGGGATGGACCTGGGTTCAACCTCCACCCCAGGCAAGTGATTTTAATCTCTTGGAGACTCCCTTCACTTATCTGCAAAATGGGCATAATAATTCCCACTTCACAGATGTATTAGGGGCATCAAATGCCCTACTGGAAGACGTGCCTAGCACCCAATGCAGGGCTTGGCAAGCAGGGGCTCTAGAAATGCTATGGAGTGGCAACGAGCACGCGCAGGACTCAGTGGGTACCCTCCAGCCAGGCTCGGGGTGGCTCCCCTAGAACGCGATCTGTACAAGAAGCGGGTGTCAACCCATCCACCCATCGCTGTCTCACATCTACCTTCCGGCTGGGTGTGAAAGACGACTGGCTCACTCCATTCGCTCCAGGTGCCCTGGAAGGTGGAGCCGGGCTGGGGCCCTGCCCGCACCTGCAGCTCGTAGCTTGAGCCGCTGTGGAACTCCAAGGGGAGGAGAAGGACGCTTCTGGAATCCTCTGAGATCAGCTTTCTCCCTGGACTCTGTTGGCACAGGGAAAGCATGCACCGAGTCATGAACCCCCACTCCAGTCCCCCTACCCCCCAGCAGAACCATCCTTCACCAGCCCCCATGAAAGGGGCGGAGTCTCTCCCACAAAGTCTCTGCCCTCTCCACAAGAATCAAGCCCCAGTCTGAGCTCTGGACACTCTGGCCTGAGCAGCACAGAGCCATGGCCTCCCTAAGATATAGTGCTCTGTTCTGCTTCTCTCTGATCCAGGCTCATCCACTCACAGTCCTGGCAGGGGACCCTTCCTGGCTGGGCTTGGAAATGTCCCAGGAGGAGCAGTGGCCATTCCTGGGAATATTTAACTGACAGCATTCCAGACCTTGGACACTTCTGTAATTCTTCAACAGTGGGTATTTTCCATAGTGGGCATTTCTGGGCATCTGTAACTACAGGCATCTTAGCAACTGCTGCCTCTGGAATTCTTCCATTGGGGACAGTCTGAACAATGACATTTATGGAAGTCTTCAACTGGGACCATTCTAAAGGACGGATAGTTGTAGAACTCTTCAGCGGTGACTGTTCTAAACATCAGGCCATTCTGGCACTCTTCAACACTCTAAACAAAGAACGCCTTCAGAAGCCTTCACATTTGAAATGACGGTCCCTCTGGACTTCCTTGGTTATCGACACTTCTGGAAGTCTTCAACAGTGGCCATTCTAAGTATAATGGGACAGCTCCAGGCTGACCCTTTCTGAAACTTCTCCTACTGTGACAGAACTAGACTTGAGATAGAACCAGGGCTGGTGCTGATCCCTTCCTCTCTGGCACGCCAAAAGAAGAGGACACAGGGACAGGAAGGAAGGGATTTTTAAGGGGTCTCCTANGGGTGGGTGGCGGTAAATGGGCACAGAGAACCCATGGGTGCTGGCAGCGGGGGTGGGGGCCCCATGTATTTTGCAGGTGGGGCCATTTCCTTCCCAGAAGCTGCTCCCTCCCCACCTCCAGAGCAAGGGTTTCTTCGAAAGGACTGGGAGGCCAGTCTGAGGCTCAAGGGACCACCTAGCTCACCCTCTGCCCCAGTCTGATTCCTTGGCCTGGGAAACGCTGCAGGATCTGGTTTAATACTCATGCCAACCCTGCTCCACGGAACCCCTTCCTGCACTTTGTGGATGAAGAAAATGAAGTCTGGCTCCGGGCTGGCCGGGGATCTGGGTGCCCCTGACCTGCAGGGTGGGGCTGGGGGTCCAGGTGTGAGGGGAAACGCAAGCTCCCAGAAAGCGAGAGGCTCAAAGGGGCTCATCACAGCGTGGGTGTGTGGGTGTGCTCACCTTGAAGTCTCCACTGTATCCCACGTACAGGGGCTGGAAGAAGGGCTTTGGGCTGGACACCTGCAGCCACACCTTTTCCCACGGCCTGGGAAGGCAAGATGAGGTGAGTCCCCCTGCACTCCCCAGAAGCAGGGCCTCCTGCTCAGCTGCACCCCAGATGTGTCCTGTGGGAGACTCAGCATCTCCAAGACACAACTCAGGCCCCTCCCTTCCGCCCCTCTGCCCCAGGCCTCAATTTTCACATCTGTAAAATGGGGCAGCAAGTCTCCTACGGTGCACAGTGTTAAAGGGCTGGACTGCCTACTCTGTGCTGAGCCAATGCTGCCCCGCTCTGAGCCCTGACTCCTACTCCACCCTCAATTCCACAAGGCTGTGGAGAGGAGTCGGGGAGTGGAGGCCCTGGGCACTCCAGCTCCTGGAGGTGTCCCCCAGATCCTGGCCCAGGCTGAATCCCTCCCTGCCTCCCTATGCCCTGGCCTCACCTCCAAGGGATCTTCAGGCCCAAGAAGACAAAGATGAGGCAGACCAGGATGAGCAGGAGGGGAACCAGGTGAAGATACAGGTCTCCCTTTCTCTCTGGGAAGGAAGCAAACACTGGATGACACTGACTGGCCTTTAAAGGAGGCCACACGGGTGTGGGTGGGGCACTGGGTCCAGGCTGGAGAGGAAGAAGGTGGGAAGACTGCTGCTGCCTCACAGTGGGATGGACCTGGGTTCAACCTCCACCCCAGGCAAGTGATTTTAATCTCTTGGAGACTCCCTTCACTTATCTGCAAAATGGGCATAATAATTCCCACTTCACAGATGTATTAGGGGCATCAAATGCCCTACTGGAAGACGTGCCTAGCACCCAATGCAGGGCTTGGCAAGCAGGGGCTCTAGAAATGCTATGGAGTGGCAACGAGCACGCGCAGGACTCAGTGGGTACCCTCCAGCCAGGCTCGGGGTGGCTCCCCTAGAACGCGATCTGTACAAGAAGCGGGTGTCAACCCATCCACCCATCGCTGTCTCACATCTACCTTCCGGCTGGGTGTGAAAGACGACTGGCTCACTCCATTCGCTCCAGGTGCCCTGGAAGGTGGAGCCGGGCTGGGGCCCTGCCCGCACCTGCAGCTCGTAGCTTGAGCCGCTGTGGAACTCCAAGGGGAGGAGAAGGACGCTTCTGGAATCCTCTGAGATCAGCTTTCTCCCTGGACTCTGTTGGCACAGGGAAAGCATGCACCGAGTCATGAACCCCCACTCCAGTCCCCCTACCCCCCAGCAGAACCATCCTTCACCAGCCCCCATGAAAGGGGCGGAGTCTCTCCCACAAAGTCTCTGCCCTCTCCACAAGAATCAAGCCCCAGTCTGAGCTCTGGACACTCTGGCCTGAGCAGCACAGAGCCATGGCCTCCCTAAGATATAGTGCTCTGTTCTGCTTCTCTCTGATCCAGGCTCATCCACTCACAGTCCTGGCAGGGGACCCTTCCTGGCTGGGCTTGGAAATGTCCCAGGAGGAGCAGTGGCCATTCCTGGGAATATTTAACTGACAGCATTCCAGACCTTGGACACTTCTGTAATTCTTCAACAGTGGGTATTTTCCATAGTGGGCATTTCTGGGCATCTGTAACTACAGGCATTCTTAGCAACTGATGCCTCTGGAATTCTTCCATTGGGGACAGTCTGAACAATGACATTTATGGAAGTCTTCAACTGGGACCATTCTAAAGGACGGATAGTTCTAGAACTCTTCAGCGGTGACTGTTCTAAACATCAGGCCATTCTGGCACTCTTCAACACTCTAAACAAAGAACGCCTTCAGAAGCCTTCACATTTGAAATGACGGTCCCTCTGGACTTCCTTGGTTATCGACACTTCTGGAAGTCTTCAACAGTGGCCATTCTAAGTATAATGGGACAGCTCCAGGCTGACCCTTTCTGAAACTTCTCCTACTGTGACAGAACTAGACTTGAGATAGAACCAGGGCTGGTGCTGATCCCTTCCTCTCTGGCACGCCAAAAGAAGAGGACACAGGGACAGGAAGGAAGGGATTTTTAAGGGGTCTCCTACCCTGGGGAAAAATGAGACGAGGGCAGCATGGAGTGAGAGAGCACCAGGGAGAGCATCCTTGGTTTCCACTCTGGACCGTGAGTTACAGGCTCACCTGTGGCTGCCCCTCCTCCTGCCTGGATGCTCAGCACATCCCGTCCCTCCTGTCCCCGACCCCTCCACCCCGGTCCTCTGAGGGCCTCACCCGAGTCCAGGGCTCTCCAACCTTCCTGTACCGCAGCTCATACTGAAGTTTGTCCTTCAGGGCGTAGACACTGGGACTGGAACTGGAAGTGGAACTCCAGGAGATGTTATAATATCCGGAGAAGTTCACGGTCACGTTGAAAGGGGGAGATGGCTTGACTTACAGGAAAAAGCCAGAAAGAGAAAAATGGGATGAGATTTTGCAGCAGCTGAGAAGGATGTGGTGATGGGAATAAATTCCCTTATGCCTGATCCATTCTTGATGAGATGAAGACTAGTGACCCTGAATGATTTGGGGTGAAGCATCCCATGGGCCTTAGTTTACTCATCTGAGAAATGGGAGATTTAGATGAGATTGGGTTGCAAACTCAACCCAATTGGGCAGGGGACAGAGATGGATGACACAGATTCAGAGACCAAGTCCTCCCAGTCTCAAGGGGGATGCTACCCCTCAAGGGGTATGATTCTTGCCCCTCAAGGCAAGAATGCAGACCACCGGCGGCCAGGGGAAAAAAACCAACGAGACCCAGATGCTCTCCATGTCTGTGTTAACTCTAGCTTCCTTGAGAAGTCAAGAGACTGTAATTAGCATCATGCTAATTAATTAGCACGAATTATGCTAATGATGGAAGTTACCACCTCTGAGTGCCTGCTGGGCTGCTCTGCAGAAATGATTTGATGCCTGAAGGGGCCCTGGGGATGTGACGTGAATGCTGTCATCTCCTGGACATTTTCTGGAAAGTGCAGGAGCAGAGATCTGAGTCGCCATACCAAGCCCTCTAGGGCTCTGTGATCCTGCTGGTCACCTGCCCCTATCTCGGGGAATCTTAGCTCCATGGGACAGAGGATTTGTTTTCCAGTCAATGCCATGTCCACAGTTCCTAGGACAGAGCTGGTGCACAGTAGGCCCTCAAGGGATGCTTGTGAAACCAATGCACATCCCCGCCAGGGATTTCAGACAGCAACTCTGAAGCTGCGGACTGTGATGGGGGAAGGCACGTGCTCAGGAGGTGGTGGGGGGTGGGGGGAGTTTCATGGTCTCCTGGGACTGGAAATGCTTCTGGGCCCTCTCCTATTTTCCCCAGGCCAATGGAGGCCTGGATTTTCACTTTCTGGTATATCCTGGGCTGAGTGGTGTGGACCAGAGATGGGAATCAGGGATGGGGTCAAGGAGAAGGGGTCCAGGGCCCAGGAGAAGAAAAGGGCCTGGGGGTGGGGGAGAACACCGCCCCCTACCAAATCTGGGTATAGGCCTGGCTTCAGATCCTGGCAGGGAGGGGAGGGCAGAGCCAAAGTGAAAAATGACTTGGAGCCCCACTGTGAGGTGAGGGCAGTGGAGCAGTCCCTCTGCTCTGCAGGGGCAGGGGCAGGCTTGCTGTCTGCCTGGCTCTCTCAGAGGGGCAGGAGGGCACCCCTGCTCTGTGAACTAGCCACGCTTGGATCTGCATGGCTGAGAGAGCATGCAGGCACGTGTGCCCGTGTAGGAGCGAGCATGTGGGCAGGTGTCCAGGCTGGATAGGCTGAGGGTGGGTGGGACACCCATGCTTGTGTTCGAGGGTGTATTTACGAATGTGTGTATGTGAGAGAGACTCTGGGTGTGTCTGGGTGTGTGTGAAGCTTCATTCACACCTTGTGTGGTGTGACACCCACAGTGAAATGATCTAAACCTGGACCCCCAGGGTGTGAACAGCAGACACCTTCTCACCCCCCGCCCCACCACTGGGGATCCAGGGCCCCAAATTCCCAAACCGCAGAGGCTGGGCCTTCCCAGGGAAGACAGGACTCTCTCAGCAGTCCGTGTTTGCATGCCTCTGGGCACAGGACTCTCACCCCCTTTCCCTGGAAATCCCACTTCAGACACACCTGGACCCAGCCTGGTTCTGGACCCAGAGAGACAACTGGTTCCACCAACTGGGCCCCTTCTGCCTGTGGACACCCCACTACGCCCAGCCTGGTGGGAGATGCTGGGCCTCACAGAGCCAATGAATGGGAGAAAACTCAGCGAGGGTTTTCTCTTGGCACCCAATGTCCCCCATCATGGGAACAGAATCCCTAAGAGTCAGGGTTCAAGGAACCCTCACTCTATAAATAGGAAGGTAGTCCAAGATCACAGACAGGCAGGGGCTGAACCAGAACTGAAGGCCAAGGTTCTGCATCCCAGTCCAACTCGTTTCCATAACCCTGCTGCCTCTCCTTGGTTGACTCAAACCTACTGATCAACCCATCACGCTATAGTAAAAAGAACTCTAAGGAGAGGGTGGGCCTGGGGGGCCAGCTCAGCGACCATGCATTCTGCTAAACCCTGGGGGCTGAGGGATACTCACTGCTCGCAGCAAGCATGAAGCTGCCACACTCCTGGGAGTAGTTGCTGGATGGGTCTGTCATGCTCACATTGAAGAAGTCGTCGGCCATGAGGCGGAACACGCTCATGTGGCACGTGTACTCCGCGTGGGTGGCATTGTGGGTGGACTGGAGGAGGCTGCAGGAGGTGACTTCATCCTCCAGTTCTTCAAATGTGTCATGCCTTCAAAGACAGAGCAGCCAGTCATGGCTGGAAGCCAGCAGGGCTCAGGGCTCAGGGCCAGGGCCCCAGCCCAGAATCTTGGGGCTGGGAGGGATTTGAGGTGGGGCTGGGGGGTTACTTGGTCCAACTGCTCCTTTACCAGGGAAGATACTCCTTCCCTGAAGCAGTCCTGATGGACTGTGTCCAGGCTTGACTTGCATGCCTCCAGGGGACCAGGAACTCACTACCTCACTTGAGAGCATGCATGCATACGTGCTCAGGTGCTTCAGTTGTGTCCAACTCTGTGCGACCTGTGGACTGTAGCCCGCCAGGCTCCTCTGTCCATGGGATTCTCCAGGCCAGAATACTGGAGTGGGTTGCCATGCCCTCCTCCAGGGGATCTCCCTGACCCAGGAATCAAACCCAGGTCTCCTGCATTGGCAGGTAGTCTTTACCACTAAGCCACTGGGGAAGCCCCATTTGAGAGCAGTAGCTTTTAACTTTGGAAATTTGGGTCATCCTTTCCTGGATTGAACCTAAATACATCCTTGTCAGTTCCATCTACTGTATCACTGTCCTAGAGGAAGGAAGCCAAGCATTTCAAGTCTCCCTTTTGCCCACTTTCTGTCCAATATCCGACGCATACCTAATAAGTGTTTGTGCTCAGGGCCAAGATAAGAGCCAAATGAACTTTACCCCCTCCTTTGGGTGGCCTTCCAGGAAGGCTGTTGGTATAAAGTTAGGGGAAAATGCTCTGGCTTTTTAACTGCCAGTGAGCAGAAACAGTGGGTTTTGAAGTATGCATAGGAGTTCACCAGATATTTATTCCCCTACCTACCTCTTCAGGCTATGAACATGACCACCCTCCAGGGCTATAATATGGAGGCATGGACTCAGTTCTCTGCCAAGTATTTGCTGGAATAGAAACTTCTGCTGAAAAAAAGGGGATCTCTAAGACTCTTAGACTGTATCCAGGGGGACCTTTAAAAATTCCCTGTCACCTCCATGCCTAAAATCCTCAGGTGGCTTCTCACCACCCACACAAATAAAAGCTGGCCCCTGCCTACCTTTCCCCTCCTTCCCTGGTGGTTCTCCCTTACCCGAGCTCACTCTGCTCCAGCCACACTGACCTCCTCCCTATTCTTCAAACTCACCAGCCTGTCCCCACCTCAGGACCTTTGCACATGTGCTACCCTCTGCCTGGAATGTCCTCTCCCCAGCTCCCTGACTGCCTCCTCCTCACCCAGAGAGGCCTGGCCAGACCACCCTGGCTAAAGCTGCCCTCCCCCCATGTTGCTGACTCTCTACTTCAGGGTCAAGATTCCTGGACTTTAAAGCACGCAGTCTCAGAACGTATCCTGTTGGCTGTTTACGTGTTTATTATCTGTCTTCCCTGCAGTGTGTCAGCTACAGGACAGCTAAGACTTTGTTAGTCTTGGGCTCTACTGAGCCCCCAGTGCCTGCAAATGTCTGGCAAGAGCTTAATAAATATGTTCTGAAGAAGTGAATGAACGAATGAATTGGTGATGGCAGAATGAAAGCCACCTGTTTTCTATCCTGAGCAGTATATTGACAAAGACTCTCCTTGACCAGGCTCAGCTCAGGCTCCTTGGAACTCTCTCCTCAACTAGGTGCTGACTTTGGGGCACTGGCTAATTTCAGCAAGAATCCTGCTAACTCAGCTTAGCCAGAATCGTCCATCCTTCATGACTGGTCAATTTCCTCATCCTCAGCCATTACCCAGGTGTTGTCTGATCATATTGGGCTGCCATCAGTTCAGGTCAGTTTATCTGGAATTCCCCCCAACCCCTGATGTTTCCTCTTAGTGTTTTTCCATTTGCTGCCCTTCTCCTTGGCTATAAATTCCTAGTTTTCCTTGCTGAATTCTGTTTGAGCCCAATCTCTCTTCCCCACGCCAAAACCCCCGGTCCCTACACCTATCATGATGGTCCTGAATAAAATCTGCCTTGGGACTTCCTTGGTGGTCCAGTGGTTAAGAATCTTCCCTCCAGGCCAGGGGGTGTGAGTTTGATCCCTGCTCCAGGAGCTAAGTTGCCATGAGGCAACTGAGCCTGTGTACTGCAACTAGAGAGAAGCCCATGCATCACAACGAAGAACCAGCACAGCCAAAATTTTTTTAAATTTAAAAATAAATGAATAAAAGCACTCCTCATCCTGTTTTAAAACATAAAGTGAAAAAAAATACACCTTACATTCTTTAACAAGTGCAATGAACAATGTTTTCTTTGGCATTGTGCACTAACAGCGACCCGCAGATCTTGGAGTCAGACTGCCTGTATTTGAGTCTCAGCTCTACCATGCACTGGCTGTGTGACCTTGGGCGAACTGCATAACCTCTCTGAACCCTAGTGTTCTCATTTGTAAAATGGGAGAAATAATTGTGAGAATCAGAAGTGATGATTCATGTGAAGCATAGCTGGATGTGGGGCATGTATTCAGTGTTCAAGACAGTCATGGCAGACTGGTCATCCTGAAGTCTCAAAACCACAGTCAGGCCTGTTGTGAGCAAGAGAGTATGGTCTCTGTAGCCCTGCTTACTGGATAAGTCTCAGGAGCTCTGTGTGAACATCTGTAAGATGGGCAGACTGATTCCCAGACCACAGTCAGTTGGTAGCTCCTGGTCCCAGATCATGGTTCTCAGCCCACAGTAAAACCAAGTGCTTTTGGTGAAAGGGCTGCACCATGCAGTGGTAGATATCTTTTAAATTGCTCAACTACCTGCTAGGAGGACTTCCTGGTGGTTCAGTGGTAAAGAATCTGCCTGCAATGCAGGAGATGTGAGTTCGATCCCTGGGTTGGGAAGATCCCCTGGAGAAGAAAATGGCAACCCACTCCAGTATTCTTGCCTGGGAAATCCAGACAGAGGAGACTGGTGGGCTGCAGTCCATGGGGTCGCAAAAAAGTCAGCACAAAGAGTATACATCAACAAAACCTGCCAGGCACCCAGGTGGTCCAATTCAATCTGAGGTCTCTGTGGTCCTGCCTCATCCCAGCCCTCCAGGGCTACCCTGAATATCATCCCCAGGGCTGGCGAGGCCCAGCCACTTACCAGGTGAGGGTGAGCAAGTCGGGGTGCCCAGCCCATGTCTCCAGGATGCAGGTGATAGTCTCGATGTAATCGGTGTAGCAGACGAGGTTGGAGCAGCCCCAGGCTGGAGAGTCAAAGG
>SJYW01045887.1:1015887-1057570 GCA_006410735.1 Raphicerus campestris | reverse complement strand
ATACTAGAGTGGGTTGCCGTGCCCTCCTCCAGGGGATCTTCCCAACCCAGGGATCTAACCCATGTCTTCTGCGTTGCTGGCGGATTCTTTACCCCTGAGCCACCAGGGAATCCCTCCTTCAACAGGTGACTAATATGAAATGGAGAGGCAGTATGCACCACAGTGGGTAAAACACAGACTTGGGGCCAGCCTGCCTCAGTTTAAATCTCAGCACTGCTGATTATATACTGTGAGACCTTGGGGAGTTTACTTAACCTTTCTGGGCCTCTGAGTCCTCATTTGTAAAATAGAGATATTAATAACGTATCTCATAGAGTTCTTGGGAGAATTGTCAGTGTTTTTAAAGCCTTTGGAACAGTCCCATAACAGTGGGCATGTTAGTAGGCATTGTATACGTGTTTCTTAAACTAACCAACTCACCATGAAACAAAATCCAATGAAATGTAAAACCTGAATACAAGGAAAACAAAAGACAGAAATTGAGTTTTAGCAAGACACTATTCCTTGCTTAAGACTCTGATGAGTTGGAGATCTAGTTTGCCTTTGTTTAAAAAGGGAGATTAAAGAGTATCAGAGAGAGGTGTTGAAGATATACTAGCATCGAACTGAGATTCTCCCCCACCACCACCACCTGTCAACATCAGAGGAGCCAAAGAAATTTGAAAAGGGGCTCACTCTCTCACTAGGGGATCCAGGGATATTTAAAACCATCTAAAACTAGCCACTCAAGTTCTGGAAAACATCAGCCTTGAATGATGAAGTCTTCAAGTCATCTTCTCTGGTTTCCACAGCACTGAGTACAAAGGCCTCCCAGCGCCATGGCCCTTCCTGCCCTGAATCCATCCCTTTATGGGGCTTCCTGCTCCGCGGACTCCTGAGGGCAACAGCTCCTTATTCCCCAGGTGCACCCAGATCAGCAGGTGTGCTTCCTGAGTGAAGGACAGAGGGTGCCCTGCAGCCTCCTACAAGGAGTGAAGAGCACCAGGCTGAGATCTGCCAGGTGCCAGCTGTGTGACGCTGGNCCAATGACAAACAAGCCCCTGGGGAAGGAGAGGATGTTTCTGCTGCTTCTGTCTTCCAGGCATGTCTTTCCCTTTTACGAACAGCCCCTCAAACTGATGGTGACTTGAACCAGGGTGTGCTCCTAATCCAGCTCTGACTAATAAAGCACTCCACCCAGCTGGTCAAGTGAAGGGACCAGACACAGAAACCGGCCCAGGCCAGGCCAACGAGAGCGATCTTGGAATTTCTCCTAGAACTCTTAAGAGGTAATCTTTTGGGTGCCTGCTAAAAGCTGGTAGCTATCTTTGTCATCTCTTGGTGGTAGTGGTTTAGTCGCTAAGTCATGTCCGACTCTTGCGACCCCATGGGCTGTAGCCTGCCAGGCTCCTGTGTCCATGGAATTCTCCAGGCAAGAATATTGGAGTGGGTTGCTATTTCCTTCTCCATTATCATATCTTAGAGAAATGTCAGTCCTGAGAAATACAGATCCAGAGTCCCCATGGCAGCACTTGAGGGCCTGGATCCAGCTGTACCTGATATCCACACCTGCATTTAACATACACCAAAACCCCCCACCTATTTGGTAGAATTATTTTTCTGTGGCTTGCTAGCTAAGATACCTGAAATAGTAGANCCCATGGCAGCACTTGAGGGCCTGGATCCAGCTGTACCTGATTTCCACACCTGCATTTAACATACACCAAAAACCCCCACCTATTTGGTAGAATTATTTTTCTGTGGCTTGCTAGCTAAAATACCTGAAATAGTAGAACAGAACAAAGAACCCCAAATTTGTGGCCAGAGCATCTTGGAGCAAATAAAAGCTTTCCTCTGGCTTTTCTAACTCTGACCTCAGTTATCATCTCTAAACTAGGGACAGGAGTGTACATGGCACCTGGCATTAAGAAGAGTCAGTGGGAAAGCAGATGCCACAGTGCCCTGTGAACCATAAAGTGCTGTCCAGGGGGCTGGATTCTTGCTCTTACTGGCCAGCTGCTCTGAATTACTCACCAGTCCCCAGCATCCCAGGCTTCCTCGTGCCTCCCTGCCTTTGCATGAGACAAATTCCTGTGCTGAGTCTGCTTCTTAGACATCTTCCCCCCGCCCTAAACCCCACTCACTCAGTCTTCATGGCCCACCTGCTCCATCCCTGTGTCCATGAAGCTATGTTGGAATGTTCTAGAACTCCTGCCACGTACTGCCTTCAAGGTTCTTACCAGTGCTGTGATCTGCTTGCTGTTTGTTTCTCTTTATCTGCTCTCATAGTTTTTGCTCCAATAAACTTCTCAAAATGGAAAATCAGACCATCAGTGGGTACATGCATGCGTGCTCATTCACTTCAGTCGTGTCCAGCTCTTTGCAATCCTGTGGACTATAGCCTGCCAGGCTTCTCTGTCTGTGGGATTCTTCAGGCAAGAATACTAGAGTGGGTTGCCGTGCCCTCCTCCAGGGGATCTTCCCAACCCAGGGATCTAACCCATGTCTTCTGCGTTGCTGGCGGATTCTTTACCCCTGAGCCACCAGGGAATCCCTCCTTCAACAGGTGACTAATATGAAATGGAGAGGCAGTATGCACCACAGTGGGTAAAACACAGACTTGGGGCCAGCCTGCCTCAGTTTAAATCTCAGCACTGCTGATTATATACTGTGAGACCTTGGGGAGTTTACTTAACCTTTCTGGGCCTCTGAGTCCTCATTTGTAAAATAGAGATATTAATAACGTACCTCATAGAGTTCTTGGGAGAATTGTCAGTGTTTTTAAAGCCTTTGGAACAGTCCCATAACAGTGGGCATGTTAGTAGGCATTGTATACGTGTTTCTTAAACTAACCAACTCACCATGAAACAAAATCCAATGAAATGTAAAACCTGAATACAAGGAAAACAAAAGACAGAAATTGAGTTTTAGCAAGACACTATTCCTTGCTTAAGACTCTGATGAGTTGGAGATCTAGTTTGCCTTTGTTTAAAAAGGGAGATTAAAGAGTATCAGAGAGAGGTGTTGAAGATATACTAGCATCGAACTGAGATTCTCCCCCACCACCACCACCTGTCAACATCAGAGGAGCCAAAGAAATTTGAAAAGGGGCTCACTCTCTCACTAGGGGATCCAGGGATATTTAAAACCATCTAAAACTAGCCACTCAAGTTCTGGAAAACATCAGCCTTGAATGATGAAGTCTTCAAGTCATCTTCTCTGGTTTCCACAGCACTGAGTACAAAGGCCTCCCGGCGCCATGGCCCTTCCTGCCCTGAATCCATCCCTTTATGGGGCTTCCTGCTCCGCAGACTCCTGAGGACAACAGCTCCTTATTCCCCAGGTGCACCCAGATCAGCAGGTGTGCTTCCTGAGTGAAGAATAGAGGGTGCCCTGCAGCCTCCTACAAGGAGTGAAGAGCACCAGGCTGAGATCTGCCAGGTGCCAGCTGTGTGACGCTGGGCAAGTCCCTGGCCTCTCTGATTCTGTTTTCTTTGTTGTGGGCACTAAATGCATAAGTACATATGACGCCCTCCAGCACAGTCCTGGATGGGACAGAGCCCTAAAGAAGTGCTTATCCACAAGGCTTCAGTGCCTAGAAATGATTTCTGAGGTTGTGGTCATTCAGACTAAAAGTTGGCCAAGTTTCAAGAGAGTCTGGGGATGTGGAGCAGACTCGGAGGAGGAAGTCAGATGGAAGCAGGTGCTTATGGAGAATTCAAAGTGCTTAACTTCTCAGTCAACAGGGAAATGCAAATGAAAACCGCAGTAACCTGCCATTTAAATTGTATCAGATCAGTAAAACCTGAAAGTCTGACAGTATCACATGCTGTTGAGGACGTGGAGTAACGGGAACTCTCATTTATGGCTAGTGGAAATGTAAATTAATACAACTGCTCTGGAAAACAGTTTGGCATGGTCTAACAAACGTGAACAAGTATTTGCCCTAAGATCCAGCAATTTCACTGTGAATTATACTACTGATGAAACACTGGCACATGTGTACAAGAAGCCGAGGCAGAAATGTTTGTAACAACACTGACTTGAATATTGAAAAACTGGAAACAAGCTAAATCTCCGTCAGCAGAAGAATGGAAAGATAAACCATGGTGTCCTCACCCAACGTGAAAATGAATCATAGCTTCACACAACAAAGCAAATGACTCTTACAGAAAAACAAAAACAAAAAACCAACCAACCGAAAAAAAAAAAAAAAGGGCAAACAACTCTTTCTGAAGAAATAGAAAAGTAAGTTAGAAAAGAGCACAGGCATAATAACACTATCTATGTCACACTTTCGAGACACTTCAGTCATGACTGACTCTTTTTGACTCCACAGACTGTGGCCCACCAGGCTCCTCTGTCCATGGGATTCTTGCAAGAATACTGGAGTGGGTTGCCATGCCCTCCTCCAGGGGATCTTCCCAACCCAGGGATCAAACCCTGTGGCTCCTGCACTGCAGGTGGGTTCTTTACTGCTGAGCCACTGGGAAAGCCCATGTGTCACACAACACCGTGTAAAGAAGCTCTATATATTGTCTTGGTGAATATCCATGTGTCCTGAATATGTAGAAAAAACTCAAGGGGATGAGAAACATCAAACTTGGAAGAGTGTAAACTAGGAGGGGATGTGATCGGGTGGGGATCTTCAGCCATCTCAATAGTTTGGTAAAACTGAGTGAATGGTGTTCATTATATTTTCCTTTATACTTTTGTGTATGTCCAAACTATTTCATAATGTTTTAAATGTAAGTGAATTATAAAATAAAATGTGAAAGGACACTTTCACTTCTGGCTATGATGCAGTAGTTGGTAACTGATTAACCTTCTTACTAAGAACAACTGCTAAGCAGGAAGGAAAAAAAAAAACAAAACTATTAGAAAGCATGAGAAAGCAACCAAGTGAGATAGTACTTGAGAGGCCAAGGTGCCAGAAAGAAGGAAAATTCTCTGCACGCAATGTCCCCTTAAATAATTTGCCAAATCATTGCATTCCAAGAAACCTAGCAGAAAGCATCTGGTAACAGGCTAAAAAAACTAAGAAGAGATTTTGTCAGTTGTCACAGTGCTAAGGAGAGAATCAAAGTTTAAGAAAAATGGGTCCTGATAAATACCCAGTTATTCAGGGGGAAAAAAAAGATGCCTTGGGAATCAGAAAAAAATTCAGAAATAGTTCAGCCTTCACTGCATCAAGATGATCTGCCTATATGCTATATGTCAACTAGGGGAAAAAAAAAACCTATCTGGAAAAACTTAGCTTCATCTAAAGCCTCCATACTTTTCATACACAATGTCCAGCATTGAATTAAACTGACAGGACAAACCAGAGAACAGTACCAAATGACCAAAAGCCAAGAGAAAGAAACAAAATCAGAAGCAGACACATAAGTGATTATTAGACAGAATTTAGAATAACTATGATTGGTCTTCCCTGGTGGCTCAGTGGTAGAGAATCTGCCTGCCAGTGTAGGAGACCCGGGTTTGATCCCAGGGTAGGGAAGATCCCTTGGAGAAGGGAATGGTACCCACTCCAGTACTCTTGCCTGGGAAATCCCAAGGACAAAGGAGGCTGGCAGGCAATAGTCCATGGGGTCGAAAAAGAGCTGGACATTAGTTAGTGACTAAACAACAACAACAATGATCAATGTGTCCAATAATTCCACCAGAAATATAGAATGTATTTAACAGCAGAAACTCGAGAGCTGAAAGACACAATAATTGAAATTTATAAAAATGTAACAGATGGATTTTGGAGAAGGCGATGGCAACCCACTCCAGCACTCTTGCCCAGAAAATCCCATGGATGGAGGAGCCCGATAGGACGCAGTCCATGGGGTTGAAAAAACTGAGCAACTTCACTTTCACTTTTCACTTTCATGCATTGGAGAAGGAAATGGCAACCCACTCCAATGTTCTTGCCTGGAGAATCCCAGGGATGGCACAGCCTGATGGGCTGCCATCTATTGGGTCGCAGAGTCAGACACGACTGAAGCGACGTAGCAGAAGCAGCAACAGATGGATTTAACAACAGATTAAAAAATAAGAAGAGGGGATTGGTGAACTGAAGGATTGGTAGAAGATAATCACGGATGGAGGAGCCTGGTGGGCTGCAGTCTATGGGGTCGCACAGAGTCGGACACAACTGAAGTGACTTAGCATAGCATAGCATAGCAATCAGATTGAAGCATACAGAGAAAAAAAATGTNCTGGAAAACATCAGCCTTGAATGATGAAGTCTTCAAGTCATCTTCTCTGGTTTCCACAGCACTGAGTACAAAGGCCTCCCGGCGCCATGGCCCTTCCTGCCCTGAATCCATCCCTTTATGGGGCTTCCTGCTCCGCAGACTCCTGAGGACAACAGCTCCTTATTCCCCAGGTGCACCCAGATCAGCAGGTGTGCTTCCTGAGTGAAGAATAGAGGGTGCCCTGCAGCCTCCTACAAGGAGTGAAGAGCACCAGGCTGAGATCTGCCAGGTGCCAGCTGTGTGACGCTGGGCAAGTCCCTGGCCTCTCTGATTCTGTTTTCTTTGTTGTGGGCACTAAATGCATAAGTACATATGACGCCCTNACTGAAGTGACTTAGCATAGCATAGCATAGCAATCAGATTGAAGCATACAGAGAAAAAAAATGTTTAAAAATACAGTAAAGATCAAAAGAGACATATGAGACATTGCAAAAAGGTCTAACATAAATGTATTTGGAGTCAAGAAAAAGAGGAGAGAGAATGATTCAGAAGCAATGATAGAGAAACTGGTTAAGAATTTTTCAAAGCTAACAAGAAACTTTAAGCTACAGATTCAAGGAGTTCTATAACCACCCCTCCCCCAAACAAATACAAAGAAAACCACATCTAGGCACATCATAGAAAAACGATTTTAAAAATTTAAGACAAAGATGTACTTAAAATCCAACTTAGAATGTTATATCCAGAAAAAAAAAAAATACCCTTCAGAAAAAGAAGGCAAGCTCAATATGATAAAGAAATCTACTAAAATCCTATAGTTATAACATCATACTTAATAATGAAAAACTGAAAGCTTTCCCTCTAAGATCAGAAACAAGGCAAGGATGTCCACTCTCATGACTCTTATTAAACAAGGATGTCCAGGGCTTCCCTGGTAGCTCAGTGGTAAAGAATCTGCCTGCCCGCATTTAGAAAACACAAACCGGCATATCCGCTCTCACTGTGCTGAATGCTTTGGTTCTAGCCAAGGCAATTAGGCAAGAAAAAGAAACAAAAGACATCCACATTTGAAAGAAAGAAGTAAAGCATTGCTGTTTGCAGATGGTATGATCTTGTACATGCAGCATCTTAAAGAATCCACACCAAGGAAATCCAGTGAAACAGGTAAACAACCAAACAAAAACGGTTCCCGCTAAATTTTCTAGGACTACAGAGCAGTCTTTAAAATATATGGTGTTCATCCAACCGGATAGCCACATGAAATAGACTAAAGTTGGACTCCGATCTCACACCATATATGAAAATCAACTCAAAATGGATCAAAGACCTAGTATGAAGTGGTAGAATTAAATCTTACGATAAAATATAGGAGTAAATCTTCAGAATCTTGAATTCATCGATAGTTTCTTAGACATGCCACCAAAAGCGCAAGCAACTAAAGGCAAATATATTGAAGGATTTCAAATTTTAAAACCGTTGTGCTTCAAAATACACTATCAAGAAAGTGAAAAGATAGAGGCTTCCCTGGCGGTCCAGGGGTTAAGAATCTGCCTTGCACTGCAGAGGATGCGGGTTCAATCACTGTTCACGGAACCAACATCCCACATGCTAAGGGGCAACTAAGCCCGCACACCACAACTAGAGAGTCCGTGCGCCCCAGCGGAAGAGCCGACGTGAAGCACGAAGAGCCCGCATGCGGCAACTAAGATCTGACGCAGCTAAATAAATAAATAGTGAAAAGACAGTATGTGAAAATGAAAGCAAAGTCCCTCAGTGGTGTCCGAGTCTTTGCAACCCCATGGACTGAGGCACGCCAAGCTCCACCATCCATAGGATTGCCTAGGCAAGAATACTAGAGTGGGTTGCCATTTCCTTCTCCAGGGGGATCTTCCCCATCCAGGGATGGAACCCAGGTCTCCCACATTGCAGGCAGACTCTTTACCCTCTGAGCCACCAGGGAATCCCTAGTGAGTGAAAGTTACCCAGATGTGTCCGACTCTTTGCGACCCCACTGACTATACAGTTCATGGAATTCTTCAGGCCAGAATACTGGAGTGGGTAGCTGTTCCCTTCTCCAGGGGATCTTCCCAACCCAGGTCTTCTGCACTGCAGGTGGATTCTTTACCAGCTGAGCCACTAGGGAGTGTGGGAAAAATACTTGCAAACCATATATTTGTTAGTGTTCATCATATATAAGGAACTCTGAAGGTCTAAAAGCCAACCCAATTTTAAACTGTGTGAAAGATTTGAATAGATGTTTCTCCAAGGAGATATACTAATGACCATTAAACACATGAAAAGATGCTCATCATCATTAGTCATTCGGGAAATGCAAATAAGGACCACAGTGTGGTACCACTTCACACCCACTAGATGGCTATTTTTAAAAATGGAAAATAAAAACCGTGGGTGCAGATGTGCGGGTGGAACGCTCACACACGGCTAATGGGAATGTACAATGGCGCAGCCACTATGCAAAACCGTTTTGACAAGTTTCTCCAATAGTAACACAGGGTCACCACGTGACCAAGCAGTTTGACTCCTAGGCATATAGGGGAAAGAACTTAAAACATATATTCACAAGAAAGCTCTTCTACACAAGTGTTCATAGCAGCATTATTTATAATAGCCCTAAACTGAAAGCAATGCTAACGTTCATTAGTTGATAAATGGACAAACAAAATGTAGGCTGCACAGACAACGGAATGTTATTCCACCATAAAAATGAATCAAGTACTGATGTATGTTAAAGCATGGGTGAACCTTTAAAATTTAAAGTAGAGAACTCAGACACAAGAAGCCACATGTTGTATGATTCTATTTATATGAAATGTCCAGAGTAGGCAAATCCATAGATAGGTAGTATATTCATGGTTGTCACGGGCTGGAACTTTGGAGGGAGGGGGAATAGGGAGTGACTGTTAATGGGCATAGCACTTTTCTGGAGAAATAAAAATGTTCTGCAGTTAGGTAGTGGTGATGATCACATGACTTTATAAATATACTAAAAACTACTTAATTGTGCACTTCAAAAGAGTGCATTTTATGGTATGTGAATCAGACCTTAATTACAAATATTTTTAGGTAAAGGCAAAATAAAGCTTTATTTTTCATAAAAAAAAAAAGCTGAGAGAATTTGTCACCTGTAGATCAGCATCAAATGACATACTAAAGTGAATTTTGGGGGCAAAATAAAAATAATCTCAGTTGGGGAGTAATTTACTGTAGGAAGGAATGAAGACTAATAGAACATTAAAAATGTAAATGAATATTAATTAATGAAAATAATAATGTTAATGTCTTATGAAGTTTATATGCAGAATGAGAACACTGGGTTGACCAAAAGGATCATTCAGATGTTATGGAAAAACTCAAACAACCTTTTTGGCCAACTGAATACATTACCATGATTACTAAATATAAGAAGAAGTGAACAAAGATAAAGGTCACTGTATTAAAAAAAAAAAGAGTCACTGTATTGTCTTGAAAGTGATAAATGTACTAATATAAGGGGTCCATGGAATTCTCCAGGCAAGAATACTGGAGTGGGTTGTCATTTCCTTCTTCAGGGGATCTTCCTGATCCAGGGATCAAACCCATGTCTCCTGCGTTGCAGGTAGATTCTTGACCATCTGAGCCACCAGGAAAACCCTTACTATAAGGTCGACTTCAAAAAATTCAAGTATGCATGCTATAATCTCTAAGAAAAACACTGAAAGAGTTACAAAAGAAAGTATAACAAACTAATAGGAAACACAGAACAATAATTTTTAAAACTTTATTCATTTAGAAAATGGGACAAAGAAGAAGAAAAAGGAACAAAGAATAGATAAGACAAAAGAAAAACAAGTAGTAAGAAGGTACACTTAATCCCAAACCCATCAGCATTTTTAATAAAATGTAAATGAAGTTAACACAAATTAAAGACCTAACCTTGAAATCAATACTTTAGATTAAAATAAAGTAAAAATTATAGTTTAATGTCTCACAAATATACAGACAAAATTTGAAAACAAAATATTAAATCATATCTGATAATATTAATGTATACAAATATATTATACATCATTATTACATGAGGTTTATTTCAAGAATACAAAGGCTGTTTGACATTTGAAAATCAGTAATCTGTTTTACCACATTAACAGAAAGAAATTCTATATGACAATTTAATGACTTTAATGTGACATTTAATAATTTGAAACACTTATTCATGATTTTAAAAACACTCTCAGGAAACCAGGAATAGAAAGAATTCTCTTGATCTGATGAGGAGTGCACACACACACACACACACACACACACACACACAGAATATACACAGCTAACATCCCAAAAGGTCAAATACTGAACACGTTATCTTCCAGGGCAGGGAAAAGACAAGGATGTCTTGTACTGAAGGTCCTGTTCAATGCAATAACGCCAGAACAATAAATAAATTTACAAATATTAGAAAATTTTAAGGATTGGAATGGTAAAAGACTGTCTTAAAAGTCCAGATACTTAGTAAATAAACTACTAGATAATAAGTGTTAAGCAAGGGCAATGAATTTGAGGCCAATATAAAAAATATATTGTATTTCTAAAGATCAACAAAGTTGAGAAACCTTTGGCTAGACTAAGAAAAAGGGAAGATTCAAATTACTAAAATCAGAAAAGAAAGATGAGACATTACAACAGATACCACAGAAGCAAAATGGATAATAAGATACAATGATGCATAACCCTATACCAACAAACTTGATAATGTAGAAGAAATGGATAATTCCTGCTGCTGCTGCTCAGTCGGTCGCTTCAGTCGTGTCCGACTGTGCGACCCCATTGACGGCAGCCCACCAGGCTCCTCTGTCAATGGGATTTTCCAGGCAAGAGTACTGGAGTGGGGTGCCATCCTAGAAACATACAACCTACCAAGACTGACTTACGAAGAAATAAAAAGTCTGAACAGATCTCTATGTAGGTTGCAAAAGCAACAAAAGCAGAAAGAGAGAAGTGGGATTACACCATAACAAGAATCTTCTGCATTCCAAAGAAAACCATCCACAAAATGAAAAGGTAACTTGCTGAGTGGGAGAAAATATTGGAAAATCATCTATCTGATAAAAGAATAATATGGACCTCATACAATCTGACTTTAAAACGAGCAGAAGATCTGAACAGACATTTTCAAGAAGAACATACGGATGGACAATAGGTAAATGAAAAATGTTCAACACCATTCATTACCAGGGAAATGCAAATCAAAGTCACAATGAGATTGCAGATTTCACGTGACACCTGCTAAAAACTGGCTATTATCAAAAAGACTTGAACAAATGTTGCTGAGGTTATGAAGAAAAGGGAACACTTGTGCACTGCTGGTGGGAATGGAGTAGGTGCAGCCACTATGGAAAACAGTTGGAGGTTCCTAAAAAAATTAAAAATAGAATTATCCCATGATCTAGCAATTCCATTTCTGGTTATATGCCGAAAAGAAATGAAATCACTGTCTCAAAAAGATACACTTCACCCTTCTGTTCATTACAGTTTTATTGACAATAAACAATATTGGAAACAACTCGTGTCCTTTTTCAGGTGAATGGATGAAGAAGATGTGATGTGCACATACAGTGGAATATTATTCAACCATGAAAAATAACGAAATCTTGCCATTTGTGGCAACATGGATGAACCTCGAGGGTATTATGCTGAGTGAAATATGGAGTGAAATATGAAAGATGGAGAAAGGTAAATACAGTATAATCTGTCATNTGGAGTCAAGAAAAAGAGGAGAGAGAATGATTCAGAAGCAATGATAGAGAAACTGGTTAAGAATTTTTCAAAGCTAACAAGAAACTTTAAGCTACAGATTCAAGGAGTTCTATAACCACCCCTCCCCCAAACAAATACAAAGAAAACCACATCTAGGCACATCATAGAAAAACGATTTTAAAAATTTAAGACAAAGATGTACTTAAAATCCAACTTAGAATGTTATATCCAGAAAAAAAAAAAATACCCTTCAGAAAAAGAAGGCAAGCTCAATATGATAAAGAAATCTACTAAAATCCTATAGTTATAACATCATACTTAATAATGAAAAACTGAAAGCTTTCCCTCTAAGATCAGAAACAAGGCAAGGATGTCCACTCTCATGACTCTTATTAAACAAGGGTGTCCAGGGCTTCCCTGGTAGCTCAGTGGTAAAGAATCTGCCTGCCCGCATTTAGAAAACACAAACCGGCATATCCGCTCTCACTGTGCTGAATGCTTTGGTTCTAGCCAAGGCAATTAGGCAAGAAAAAGAAACAAAAGACATCCACATTTGAAAGAAAGAAGTAAAGCATTGCTGTTTGCAGATGGTATGATCTTGTACATGCAGCATCTTAAAGAATCCACACCAAGGAAATCCAGTGAAACAGGTAAACAACCAAACAAAAACGGTTCCCGCTAAATTTTCTAGGACTACAGAGCAGTCTTTAAAATATATGGTGTTCATCCAACCGGATAGCCACATGAAATAGACTAAAGTTGGACTCCGATCTCACACCATATATGAAAATCAACTCAAAATGGATCAAAGACCTAGTATGAAGTGGTAGAATTAAATCTTACGATAAAATATAGGAGTAAATCTTCAGAATCTTGAATTCATCGATAGTTTCTTAGACATGCCACCAAAAGCGCAAGCAACTAAAGGCAAATATATTGAAGGATTTCAAATTTTAAAACCGTTGTGCTTCAAAATACACTATCAAGAAAGTGAAAAGATAGAGGCTTCCCTGGCGGTCCAGGGGTTAAGAATCTGCCTTGCACTGCAGAGGATGCGGGTTCAATCACTGTTCACGGAACCAACATCCCACATGCTAAGGGGCAACTAAGCCCGCACACCACAACTAGAGAGTCCGTGCGCCCCAGCGGAAGAGCCGACGTGAAGCACGAAGAGCCCGCATGCGGCAACTAAGATCTGACGCAGCTAAATAAATACATAGTGAAAAGACAGTATGTGAAAATGAAAGCAAAGTCCCTCAGTGGTGTCCGAGTCTTTGCAACCCCATGGACTGAGGCACGCCAAGCTCCACCATCCATAGGATTGCCTAGGCAAGAATACTAGAGTGGGTTGCCATTTCCTTCTCCAGGGGGATCTTCCCCATCCAGGGATGGAACCCAGGTCTCCCACATTGCAGGCAGACTCTTTACCCTCTGAGCCACCAGGGAATCCCTAGTGAGTGAAAGTTACCCAGATGTGTCCGACTCTTTGCGACCCCACTGACTATACAGTTCATGGAATTCTTCAGGCCAGAATACTGGAGTGGGTAGCTGTTCCCTTCTCCAGGGGATCTTCCCAACCCAGGTCTTCTGCACTGCAGGTGGATTCTTTACCAGCTGAGCCACTAGGGAGTGTGGGAAAAATACTTGCAAACCATATATTTGTTAGTGTTCATCATATATAAGGAACTCTGAAGGTCTAAAAGCCAACCCAATTTTAAACTGTGTGAAAGATTTGAATAGATGTTTCTCCAAGGAGATATACTAATGACCATTAAACACATGAAAAGATGCTCATCATCATTAGTCATTCGGGAAATGCAAATAAGGACCACAGTGTGGTACCACTTCACACCCACTAGATGGCTATTTTTAAAAATGGAAAATAAAAACCGTGGGTGCAGATGTGCGGGTGGAACGCTCACACACGGCTAATGGGAATGTACAATGGCGCAGCCACTATGCAAAACCGTTTTGACAAGTTTCTCCAATAGTAACACAGGGTCACCACGTGACCAAGCAGTTTGACTCCTAGGCATATAGGGGAAAGAACTTAAAACATATATTCACAAGAAAGCTCTTCTACACAAGTGTTCATAGCAGCATTATTTATAATAGCCCTAAACTGAAAGCAATGCTAACGTTCATTAGTTGATAAATGGACAAACAAAATGTAGGCTGCACAGACAACGGAATGTTATTCCACCATAAAAATGAATCAAGTACTGATGTATGTTAAAGCATGGGTGAACCTTTAAAATTTAAAGTAGAGAACTCAGACACAAGAAGCCACATGTTGTATGATTCTATTTATATGAAATGTCCAGAGTAGGCAAATCCATAGATAGGTAGTATATTCATGGTTGTCACGGGCTGGAACTTTGGAGGGAGGGGGAATAGGGAGTGACTGTTAATGGGCATAGCACTTTTCTGGAGAAATAAAAATGTTCTGCAGTTAGGTAGTGGTGATGATCACATGACTTTATAAATATACTAAAAACTACTTAATTGTGCACTTCAAAAGAGTGCATTTTATGGTATGTGAATCAGACCTTAATTACAAATATTTTTAGGTAAAGGCAAAATAAAGCTTTATTTTTCATAAAAAAAAAAAGCTGAGAGAATTTGTCACCTGTAGATCAGCATCAAATGACATACTAAAGTGAATTTTGGGGGCAAAATAAAAATAATCTCAGTTGGGGAGTAATTTACTGTAGGAAGGAATGAAGACTAATAGAACATTAAAAATGTAAATGAATATTAATTAATGAAAATAATAATGTTAATGTCTTATGAAGTTTATATGCAGAATGAGAACACTGGGTTGACCAAAAGGATCATTCAGATGTCATGGAAAAACTCAAACAACCTTTTTGGCCAACTGAATACATTACCATGATTACTAAATATAAGAAGAAGTGAACAAAGATAAAGGTCACTGTATTAAAAAAAAAAGAGTCACTGTATTGTCTTGAAAGTGATAAATGTACTAATATAAGGGGTCCATGGAATTCTCCAGGCAAGAATACTGGAGTGGGTTGTCATTTCCTTCTTCAGGGGATCTTCCTGATCCAGGGATCAAACCCATGTCTCCTGCGTTGCAGGTAGATTCTTGACCATCTGAGCCACCAGGAAAACCCTTACTATAAGGTCGACTTCAAAAAATTCAAGTATGCATGCTGTAATCTCTAAGAAAAACACTGAAAGAGTTACAAAAGAAAGTATAACAAACTAATAGGAAACACAGAACAATAATTTTTAAAACTTTATTCATTTAGAAAATGGGACAAAGAAGAAGAAAAAGGAACAAAGAATAGATAAGACAAAAGAAAAACAAGTAGTAAGAAGGTACACTTAATCCCAAACCCATCAGCATTTTTAATAAAATGTAAATGAAGTTAACACAAATTAAAGACCTAACCTTGAAATCAATACTTTAGATTAAAATAAAGTAAAAATTATAGTTTAATGTCTCACAAATATACAGACAAAATTTGAAAACAAAATATTAAATCATATCTGATAATATTAATGTATACAAATATATTATACATCATTATTACATGAGGTTTATTTCAAGAATACAAAGGCTGTTTGACATTTGAAAATCAGTAATCTGTTTTACCACATTAACAGAAAGAAATTCTATATGACAATTTAATGACTTTAATGTGACATTTAATAATTTGAAACACTTATTCATGATTTTAAAAACACTCTCAGGAAACCAGGAATAGAAAGAATTCTCTTGATCTGATGAGGAGTGCACACACACACACACACACACACACACACACANTTATTCATTTAGAAAATGGGACAAAGAAGAAGAAAAAGGAACAAAGAATAGATAAGACAAAAGAAAAACAAGTAGTAAGAAGGTACACTTAATCCCAAACCCATCAGCATTTTTAATAAAATGTAAATGAAGTTAACACAAATTAAAGACCTAACCTTGAAATCAATACTTTAGATTAAAATAAAGTAAAAATTATAGTTTAATGTCTCACAAATATACAGACAAAATTTGAAAACAAAATATTAAATCATATCTGATAATATTAATGTATACAAATATATTATACATCATTATTACATGAGGTTTATTTCAAGAATACAAAGGCTGTTTGACATTTGAAAATCAGTAATCTGTTTTACCACATTAACAGAAAGAAATTCTATATGACAATTTAATGACTTTAATGTGACATTTAATAATTTGAAACAGTTATTCATGATTTTAAAAACACTCTCAGGAAACCAGGAATAGAAAGAATTCTCTTGATCTGATGAGGAGTGCACACACACACACACACACACACACAGAATATACACAGCTAACATCCCAAAAGGTCAAATACTGAACACGTTATCTTCCAGGGCAGGGAAAAGACAAGGATGTCTTGTACTGAAGGTCCTGTTCAATGCAATAACGCCAGAACAATAAATAAATTTACAAATATTAGAAAATTTTAAGGATTGGAATGGTAAAAGACTGTCTTAAAAGTCCAGATACTTAGTAAATAAACTACTAGATAATAACTGTTAAGCAAGGGCAATGAATTTGAGGCCAATATAAAAAATATATTGTATTTCTAAAGATCAACAAAGTTGAGAAACCTTTGGCTAGACTAAGAAAAAGGGAAGATTCAAATTACTAAAATCAGAAAAGAAAGATGAGACATTACAACAGATACCACAGAAGCAAAATGGATAATAAGATACAACAATGCATAACCCTATACCAACAAACTTGATAATGTAGAAGAAATGGATAATTCCTGCTGCTGCTGCTCAGTTGGTCGCTTCAGTCGTGTCCGACTGTGCGACCCCATTGACGGCAGCCCACCAGGCTCCTCTGTCAATGGGATTTTCCAGGCAAGAGTACTGGAGTGGGGTGCCATCCTAGAAACATACAACCTACCAAGACTGACTTACGAAGAAATAAAAAGTCTGAACAGATCTCTATGTAGGTTGCAAAAGCAACAAAAGCAGAAAGAGAGAAGTGGGATTACACCATAACAAGAATCTTCTGCATTCCAAAGAAAACCATCCACAAAATGAAAAGGTAACTTGCTGAGTGGGAGAAAATATTGGAAAATCATCTATCTGATAAAAGAATAATATGGACCTCATACAATCTGACTTTAAAACGAGCAGAAGATCTGAACAGACATTTTCAAGAAGAACATACGGATGGACAATAGGTAAATGAAAAATGTTCAACACCATTCATTACCAGGGAAATGCAAATCAAAGTCACAATGAGATTGCAGATTTCACGTGACACCTGCTAAAAACTGGCTATTATCAAAAAGACTTGAACAAATGTTGCTGAGGTTATGAAGAAAAGGGAACACTTGTGCACTGCTGGTGGGAATGGAGTAGGTGCAGCCACTATGGAAAACAGTTGGAGGTTCCTAAAAAAATTAAAAATAGAATTATCCCATGATCTAGCAATTCCATTTCTGGTTATATGCCGAAAAGAAATGAAATCACTGTCTCAAAAAGATACACTTCACCCTTCTGTTCATTACAGTTTTATTGACAATAAACAAGATTGGAAACAACTCATGTCCTTTGACAGGTGAATGGATGAAGAAGATGTGATGTGCACATACAGTGGAATATTATTCAACCATGAAAAATAACGAAATCTTGCCATTTGTGGCAACATGGATGAACCTCGAGGGTATTATGCTGAGTGAAATATGGAGTGAAATATGGAAGATGGAGAAAGGTAAATACAGTATAATCTCTCATATGTAGAATCCAAAGATAATAATAAGTTTATAGATACAGCAAGAACTGGTTGATGTTTTCCAGAAGAAAGGTGTGGGGGTGGGAAGAATTGGGGAATAGAGCTGAAAGGTAAAAAGAAATATATGGTGCATTATTGAGCAAAAGCCACAGTAAAAAAGAAGCAAAAAAAATTTTTAATGTTATGTACTTGCAATGCATAAGTCCAAAGCATCTTATTCAGTGTGGTTAAATTTCATGAACTACATAAATTAGAATTTATGAACTACATAAATTAAATTTATGTAGACTACTACATAAATTAAATTTATGTAGACTACTACATAAATTAAATTTATGTAGACTACTACATAAATTATATTGTTACACCAACATTGAATATTGCATTTTATTCTAGCTTTACTGATGTCTTTTTGTTCAAAACATATGTCAAAAATACTAAACATATGTTTTCAGCAATTTTATAAAGACTGAGTAAAGCTGAAACTCCAGTACTTTGGCCACCTCATGCAAAGAGTTGACTCATTGGAAAAGACTCTGATGCTGGGAGGGATTGGGGGCAGGAGGAAAAGGGGATGACAGAGGATGAGATGGTTGGATGGCATCACTGACTCGATGGATGTGAGTCTGAGTGAACTCCGGGAGTTGGTGATGGACAGGGAGGCCTGGCGTGCTGTGATTCATGGGGTCGCAAAGAGTCTGACACGACTGAGTGACTGAACTGAACTGAATGCTGCAGAAACTAAATATACTGACACTTGAATACAATTCATTTTCTCTAATAACAATGACACAGCTTTAAAAAATACTTATCTTTAGGGACTTCCCTGATAGTTCAGTGGCCAAGACTCCAAGGTCCCCATGCAGGGGGCCTAGCTTTGACCCCTGGTCAGGGTACTAGATCCCACATGGTTCAGCTAAAGATCCTGCCTGCTCCAACTAAGACCCAGTGCAGACAAATAAATAAATATTTTATTAAAAAATAGTTAACTTTATATCACCATCACTGAAACTAGAGAGAATTTAAAATTATGAAATTAACTATCAATTATATAGAGGATATAAATTTTAAATAGCAATGTATGATTCTGATAAATTTATCTTTAAAAAATTGAATGTGGACTTCCCTGGCAGTCCAGTGGTTAAGACTTTGGGATTCCACTGAAAGGGACACAGGTTCAATCTCTGACTGGGGAACTAAGATCTCTCATGCACAGTGTGGCCCAAAAAATGTTACATTAAGTAATTTTGTAGAAATTAACTGATACATGATTTAGTATCAACATTCAAAGGCTAATTTTGACCTCTATTTTGAGTCAACTGTTTCATCTTGAGAAATTATAAGTCACACTGCAAAATTTATGTACTATTTTTTTTCATTAAAAACCTTTTAAGTATGGAGAAACAGTGAACGTGGTAAACAAATCGTGTCCTAGTATCTTTGCAAATTGCTTTTCAAAAGGAAAAGAAGTACTTGTACAATTACCTTATGCATAAGTCTAGAGTCTATAAAAATATGCACCAGGCAATAGCAGATTAACATACTGAGGTGTCAGATAAATTGCCACGTGTTGAAGAAGATATCTGGGTTGATGGAGAAAGCTACCTTTATTAAATTGGAATCTTTTTATTGTTCTCTAAAAAAGGGACAATAATAAGTCACACTATAATTCCATTTTTTTCTCCAATGGAAATATCTTTTGAATTTAGAAAAGTTTTCACTTATAAAAGACACAAACAAAAAGAGAAATTGAAAAAAAAAAAGAATAGAAAAGAAACTGAAATAGGAGATTGTATCTACATCTGTAGTTTCTTTCATATAGTTATATTATACATTTTATATATCATGTATAAATGTATAATATATAAAATTATGTCTATAGTTCTATATAACATATAGAGAGAACTCTTACAAAGCAATTATAAATAAATAACTCAGGACTCATTTTTTTTTAATGGACAAAAAGCTTAAGCAGACACTTCATAGAAGAGGACATCCAAACAGCCAAAAGCATGTTAAAAAGTGCTTAAAATCATAACTCATCAAGGAAATGCAAATGTATATCCCAATAGGAGAGCACTACATATCAACCCAGAATGACTAAAATGAAAACAAACAAAACGAAACAATTCCAAGTGCTAAAAAAGGATAGGAAGTAATCAAAACTCTTAATCTCTACTCAGTTTTCTCTAAAGAATGTGAATTGGTACAATCACTTTGGAAAACTTCTGCTAAACAGGAGACCCAAGAAATCCTTTTCTAGATTATGCACCAAAGGGCAAAATATACAGGTACACAAGCAGATGTATACCAGGGTGCTTACGCAAGCATTATTTACAACCTCCCCAAACTGAAAAGAACCTAAAGTCCTGATTTCCCTGTTTCTTCTTTCGCTCACTGATAATTCAGGAATGGGACTCCTTCAGATCCTCAAGCCGATCATACTTTCCAGTGTGACCCAGGTGGGGACTGGNGCACCAAAGGGCAAAATATACAGGTACACAAGCAGATGTGTACCAGGGTGCTTACGAAAGCATTAATTACAACCTCCCCAAACTGAAAAGAACCTAAAGTCCTGATTTCCCTGTTTCTTCTTTCCCTCACTGATAATTCAGGAATGGGACTCCTTCAGATCCTCAAGCCGATCATACTTTCCAGTGTGACCCAGGTGGGGACTGGGTCTTGAAAGTAAAACGTGAGAGGGAAAGTAAAACAGCCCGTTTCCCATAGGGACCCAGAGGACATGAGATGGGTGTACAGGGACTCCCCAGCCGTGCCAGAAACAAGAGCCAACAGGTCACCAGAAGGGGAAGTGTCAAGACTGAGGGACTTCCCAAGAAGGAACACAGAAGACAGGGCTTCCAGCCCATCACTGGTCTCCAAGGACTTCTGCCCACTGCCCTTCCCGTGGCCTCCTCCCCAGCCTCGCGCCTCCAGCTGCCCTCCTCCCACCCAGGCCTCAGCATGACTCTCTGTGGCTCCCCATCATACCTTCAGAGAAAGCCCTAAATTCCTTTGTCAGCATTCAAAACATGTCAGCATGTGTCCCCAACATTCCCTCTGCCCCTAGTCTTCATCCCGGACTCCGGGTACTCCAGGTTTCCAACTCCTGGACCTCTTCACAACACCCCCGTGCATCTGGCTTCCTTCCATGCCTTTGCACCTGCTGTTTCAGCCACCAGAACTCTCCAATTGCTCTGTCAGCTTCCTATTCAGCTTCAAAAGCCAGTTCAAACGTCATCCCCTTCATAATTCTTTGCCCTCTCCAAGGCATATGAGTCACTCCTTCTAGGGTCCATCCTTCCCCCCATGGTGGTTTTGGCAACATTCCAAGCAGTTTCTAGGCAAGAACCACATGTTTCTTGGTGACCACTGAATGTCAATGGCTAACCAGTGTCTGACACATAGTAGGTGCTCAAAGCACTCATTACATGAGTGACTAAATGTAAGAAAATGCTTTCTGAGCTTCCCTTGTTGTCCAATGATTAAGAATTTGCTTGCCAATGCAGGAGATATGGGTTTGATTCCTGGTCCAGGAAGATCCTACAACGCCACAGGGCGGCTGGGCCTGGGAGCTGCAACTACTGAGCCCACGTGCCCCAGCTACTGAAGCCGGAAAGCCCTAGAGCCCATACTCCGCAGTAAGAGAAGCTGCCACAAGGAGAAGCCTGTGTGCCACAACTCAAGAGTAGCCACCGCTCACTGCAACCGCAGAAAAGCCCGTGCAGCAAAGAAGACCCAGTCCAGCCCCAAATATATTCAATTATTAAAGAAAGAAATTGTCACAGAGGGACAGTGGGTTGCACAGGGTCACACAGAGAGTTTTTACTTAAAGCAGAGCTCTCAGGCTGGTGGTCCTGGATCAGGAAGGAGGCCCAGCCCCTAACTCACAGTGAGTCCCTGGGCTCTTATTTCCTCTGGGCCTCAGTTTCCTCATCTGTAGAATGGGGGCACTCACTCTGGCCTAAATGAAGGAGCATGAGGCTGGTGCTGGGCACACTGGAGTGTGAGTAATGGGAATTGCTTTTTTACATATCTGGGGGAGGGAGGTGGTAGCAAAGGTCAGGTGTCTGAGGACAGGTGTGCTGAGACCCTGGACCTGCAGCTTAATCAGTAGCTGCCGAACACGAGGGGAAAGGCCTTACCAGCCGGGGCCACCTCTCAGCCTGTAGACCCTTTTAGTCTGTCTGTCCCTCCCAGGTGGGCCATGAACCCATGTCCACGCAGGTTCTCCAAGCCCGACTGGCCTTTCCCAATTGGAACTTCTCTAGCCTGTGCAACCTCTGCCAACTGAGGTACACGCCCTGCTCCCAGCAAGCTCTTCCTGCCGGTGCCATCTTGATTTGCCCTCCATCTGTGCCACCTGCCTCAGCTCCTGTAGCCCCAGCCCCATTCACCCCACCACGCCCGACAGGAGGGGCTGGCTGTAAGGCAGAGAAAAAAAAAAGGATGCTTTACTCTATGGCTGTTTGAAGTCATTAGGTGGGGGGTGGGTGTGGGGCTGGCAACCTGCCCTTTGTCCTCGTCCTTGCCCAGCAAGCCCCCACCAGCCTGCCTGGCCCTGGCCAAAGTAGACTGGGGGTTCCTGATTCATACTGGAGAAAGTCTGCAGGCCCTCGTCCCAGGCTACATCATCAAGCCCTCTTGGCAGATGAGGAAATAGAGGCCCAGAGAGGCCCAGAGGCTTGCCCAGAGTCACACAGCAAGGAGGGCTAGGGCCTGAGCACAGAGCCAGGCTGGTGTGTTTGCCCCACATCCATTGGGACAACTGGAGTGGCCTGCTCCTTTCTGGGGGCTGGGAGGACCAGCAGGCTGGGGGCTGGGTGGGGGTTGCTTTGGCAGGTGTCCTGGCTACCCAAGGGCCCTCGGAGGGGCCTCTGCCCACACCCCGGGGAATATTTTCAGGTTGTTTCAGAAGTTCCAAGTTTACTCAGAGCTCTCATTCGAGCAGTGGTAAAAAGTCCCTTTGGCAGGATGCCAGGGCGAGGAGTGGAGGCGGGGGCACCTGTGAGCCATGGAGTGGGGGTGGGGCTCCTCTCTGCTCCCACGCTTCCCTGCCCTGGTGTGCAGTGAAGGGCAGGGAAAGAAGAAGCAGGTGAGGAAGGGACTGTGACGAGGGGAAGACCCCTACTCCTTGAGGAAGTGTTCTTTCCCATGTCTTCACAGTTTTTTTCCCTCTGCTTGTACATGACTCCCAGGGTGACCCTAGAAAACCTCCACCCCTCTCAGAGCCTCAGTTTTCCCATCTGAGAAAGGGGAGAGTAGAGTCATGATAAGAATTATCATTCATTGAGGGCTGGGTATACGCCAGAAGATATACCAAGTGTTGATAATGAGTAACAATGAGAAAATTATTACCAATGATATCTAAAGTAAAACATAATAGCTACTATTTCTCGTGAGCCATTGCAAGTTTCCCCTCATAACTGCATTGGCTGTGTCTGAGCATCACTGAATCCCCAGGACCTAGGACAGTGTTTCAGAAACACATGTTGAGTAAAGTGTTACTTGCTCGGTCATGCCTGACTCTGCGGCCCCATGGACTGCAGTCCACCAGGGTCCTCTGTCCATGAGATTTTCCAGGCAAGGAAACTGGAGTGGGTTGCCATTTCCTTCTCCAGGGGATCTTCCCAACCCAGGGATCGAACCTGGGTCTCCTGCACTGCAGGCAGATTCTTTACTGACTGAGCTACAAGGGAAGCCCATGTTGAGTAAAACCTCACAGCAAACCAAGATAGGTGTTCTTATCTCTGTGTAACAGATAAGGACACTGAAGGTTCAGAGAGGTTAAGTGACTAACTCCAGGTCACAAAGGTACCAAGTAATGGAGCTGGGACTCAACCATTGACCATTTCCAAGGCCCCAGATCACAACTGGCAGTGTGAGTGAGCCAAATCCAAGGGCCCCCAGTGGACTTCAGAGACCTCCCAGCTGTGTGGAGAAGCCAGGCCATCATTCTGGCGATTCTGTAGGCGCTGGCTTCTCTCACTGGGAGGAAGGATGTTCTTCCTTTCCTTTCATTCATTTATTTATGAGGCCCCAGGACGGTCCCGACACTGCAGAGAAGCTGGTCCCACTCAAAGCTTCCAGTGGCCTGCTTTACCTGTTTTGTCTTCTCTTAAACCGGCCCCCTCCTCCTGCAAGCCCCCTCCCTCTTCCCATTTAGCCTCCAGTCCCTACCTCCAACCTCCTTCTCTTCTTTGCTGGGCAGGTGCGAGCCTGAAGCACCTGGGATGCATCCTTCATCTTGCTCACGTGTCTCTCCTGGCCCTGGCTCTCAGCCACCTTCTAACATAAGGGCTCTTAGTTTCCTCCTCCACGAGGCTGTAAGGTTCTAGACTTCCTGCCAGGTGTGGGGCAGGCAGGACCAGGATTTCTGCTGAACCCACCAGGGGAACAGGTGACCGAGACTCCTCCTCTGGGGTCTGCCTAGCCCCCTTGATTCAATGCCCCGTTCTCAGAAGGTGCCCCAGGCTATGGCTCTTGCTTTTTTGCTATCCTGTCTAGCAGGTTGTCACCTTGGGGTTCCAAACCGAGCTCTGCATCTTTCAGTCACAGCTATCTGGGGCAAGCTTCTCCCCACTGAGCGTCAGTCTCCTCATCTGTGAAACGGGCTAAAAGAGGCCAGCAGCCTCACCTGGGGTCATGAGGATGATGGGAGAGCTTCATGCACCTGTCACATGCTGAGCACTGGCCTGGGAGGACCACAACCCAGGGGGCTGAAGGAGGCAAGACTGCAGGTTCCTGAGTGTGTCGCTGCACCTTCCCTGACTTGGAAACTGGCCTCTCTCTTCCATGGACCCTAGGCTTCTCATGATGCAAATTCTCTCCCCTGGTAGACCTCCAGCCAACAGCCTTTCTATTTCATGCCCTCGAATCCTCACAACCAGATCTATGAACATGGAGCTGCCATTCTGCCCATTTCACAGATGAGAAAACCAAGGCTCTGTGAAGTTAGAAAAAAGCAGAGAAACTCGTGGAAGTTCACCCAGCCAGAAAGCCACATGGCTGGATGTTGAACCCTCCAGGTTTTCCCCCACTCTACCATGTGCTTCTAAAAGCCCCACGCTTTCCCCCTGGGGAAAGCATATGTCCTCCCAGGAGGAACCCCTGATATTTTAATGCCCCTTCCCCTGCCCTGGGTCCTCTGCATCCTAAATTTCCCTCCAGGCGTCAAGTCCCCCTCTGCCCAAGAGCCTGTCTGCCTGTTTCTTCCTTCCTCCCTTTTTCTCAAGTCAAAATCCAACCCATCCTTCAAGGTTCAGCCTCCTCACCCCACTCTCCTCCACACACACGGAACCAGTTTGCCTCTCACCAGCCGCCCATCCCCTGTGTTTTCTTGAGAAGGAAGAGGAGACAGCGTGGAGGGCAGGACCAGCCTCCAAGTCACCTGCCCACCCAACCACGCAATGGTTGAGTCACCTTGGGAAAACCACTCTATTTCTCATTGCCTCAGTTTTCATCTTCAAAATGGAGACAACAACCTGTCTTAAAGGATTTAGACAAAATAAAGGAGATAAAACACAGAACCTGGTACAAAGTCAATGTCTCCTCCCTTCCTCACACTGGCCTGATCACAGTCATGCCCACCTCTGCCCAGCTCAGCTGCCCAGAACCACTGTGACTATCACATCATGTTCAGTCTGGAAACAGCATGCCCTCCCCAGCCCCTGCCTTTTGGAGGCTTGTTTCCACCAGCTCAGGGGGTCATCTCAGCCATGCCTCTGCCTCTCTGTCTTGGGGCCTCCTGCGATCTACAGAAAGGCACTCCGGTCAACCTGAGCTGGGAGGAACAAGAGACTCCAGCTTAACTTTGCTGGTCTCACCGTCCCCAGGTGTGATGAGGGCGCAGGACTCCTGTGCGGCCTCCCGGGAAGAGGAGGTCCCCTCCCCGCGGGCCCGCAGAGCGGGTGGCTGGAGATGAGTTACCTGCTGTTCTACTTCCTTCTCAGAAATCCATTCTCTCTGGGCTCCCGGCAGTCCGGTGGGCTCCCAGGGTGGCAGCTGGGCTTGGTGTTGGGGGGATGGGGAGGGGAATGGGGGTCTGGGAGAACAGGCAGGGGTCTGGGGTGGGAAGCTGCAACCTGCCCCGAGCCACCAATCAGACAGGGCCGGACCTGTCACCCCCGCGGATGGCAGGTGGGCTCCGGGCAGGCGGGCCAGGCAGAGGCAAAGGCGACCATCAATTACATCCCAAAGAGGTCACACAGGGTCAGAAGGCGGAGGCTGCGGGACAGGGCCGATCCGCTGCACCGGCGATGAACAGAGAGCAGACCAGGGCTGCGGCCACGCGGACAGACAGAAGTCAAGCGAAACAGACGGCTGGCCAGCCAGGCAGACAGGCAGGGAGGCGCAGGCAGACAGACAGCTGCGCGGCTGTCAGTCACACTCAGGAAGAAGCGGGCCGACCGTCAGACCCCAGCCCTTCAGTCACTCGGCAGAGACGCCGGCGGGTCCGCCAGAGGCGGCGCCTGCCGTCGGAGCCCCCGCCGCGTGCGCAGGGTGGGGAGGAAGGGGAGGATGTGGTGAGCCGCTCCCGCAGGCCCCGCCCACGGAGCGGCCGGCTCCTCCCCCGGGCAGGGAGAAAGAGATGGGAGGGGGCCCCCCGGGGGCAAGGTCCACTGCTCCCCAAAGGTCGCCTGTTAGCAAGACATTTAGGGCCACCGGGGTGACGTCTACCTCCTTTGGACGGTGACATCACCCCAGCGGGCCTCACGGTCTTGACCTTTAAGACAGGCGGGGAGGTGGTGAGCCGCCGCTTCTTACAGATGTAAAAACTGAGGCTCCCAGGGTGCGGAGGTGGCAAGGCGAGATCCGGGAGGTCCCCGGGGGTCTCAGCTCAGCGCGAAGCGTGAGAGCCCAGAGACCTGCCAAAGGACCCGGGGAGAAACGGTGTTTGCCCACTGGCCAGCTTGGCTCTTGCACATTGCCTGCCTGGCCCAGCAGGGGTATGAGTTCGGGACCATCCCTCCCAAGTTCTCTGCCCCTGTTTCCTATGACTCCAGCTTCCTGCTGCAGGGAGCGGGATGCTATCTGCGTGCCATTGCGAAGACAAGCCGTTGGGCAGGTCACCACCGCTCTGAATGCCTCACTTGTTCCATCTGTCCAATGGGGAGACCTAGACTTTAATACATGGGAACTCAGAAAGGAAATAGTGAAAAGAAATTCTCCAGAGCGTTTTCATCTTGCCGACAAGCCAGGAACCCTCCACAGGGTCAGATGTCTCTGGCTGATATTTAAGAGAGCTGGGGACAAAATTCAACANGACAGGGCCGGACCTGTCACCCCCGCGGATGGCAGGTGGGCTCCGGGCAGGTGGGCCAGGCAGAGGCAAAGGCGACCATCAGTTACATCCCAAAGAGGTCACACAGGGTCAGAAGGCGGAGGCTGCGGGACAGGGCCGATCCGCTGCACCGGCGATGAACAGAGAGCAGACCAGGGCTGCGGCCACGCGGACAGACAGAAGTCAAGCGAAACAGACGGCTGGCCAGCCAGGCAGACAGGCAGGGAGGCGCAGGCAGACAGACAGCTGCGCGGCTGTCAGTCACACTCAGGAAGAAGCGGGCCGACCGTCAGACCCCAGCCCTTCAGTCACTCGGCAGAGACGCCGGCGGGTCCGCCAGAGGCGGCGCCTGCCGTCGGAGCCCCCGCCGCGTGCGCAGGGTGGGGAGGAAGGGGAGGATGTGGTGAGCCGCTCCCGCAGGCCCCGCCCACGGAGCGGCCGGCTCCTCCCCCGGGCAGGGAGAAAGAGATGGGAGGGGGCCCCCCGGGGGCAAGGTCCACTGCTCCCCAAAGGTCGCCTGTTAGCAAGACATTTAGGGCCACCGGGGTGACGTCTACCTCCTTTGGACGGTGACATCACCCCAGCGGGCCTCACGGTCTTGACCTTTAAGACAGGCGGGGAGGTGGTGAGCCGCCGCTTCTTACAGATGTAAAAACTGAGGCTCCCAGGGTGCGGAGGTGGCAAGGCGAGATCCGGGAGGTCCCCGGGGGTCTCAGCTCAGCGCGAAGCGTGAGAGCCCAGAGACCTGCCAAAGGACCCGGGGAGAAACGGTGTTTGCCCACTGGCCAGCTTGGCTCTTGCACATTGCCTGCCTGGCCCAGCAGGGGTATGAGTTCGGGACCATCCCTCCCAAGTTCTCTGCCCCTGTTTCCTATGACTCCAGCTTCCTGCTGCAGGGAGCGGGATGCTATCTGCGTGCCATTGCGAAGACAAGCCGTTGGGCAGGTCACCACCGCTCTGAATGCCTCACTTGTTCCATCTGTCCAATGGGGAGACCTAGACTTTAATACATGGGAACTCAGAAAGGAAATAGTGAAAAGAAATTCTCCAGAGCGTTTTCATCTTGCCGACAAGCCAGGAACCCTCCACAGGGTCAGATGTCTCTGGCTGATATTTAAGAGAGCTGGGGACAAAATTCAACAAGTTCACACCCAGCAGCCTCAGAAGAGAGCTGAGGCTACCACAACTAATACTGTCAGTATCCTGATTTTTTTTGGGGGGGGGAGGTGTCAGTATCCTGCACTTTGGGGGGCACTAGGTCATCTCATTTATTCCACAAACCCTGTGAGGCAAATAAGATTATTCCTGTTTTACAGCCGGAGACACCAAGGCTCAGAGGGGGGCCGTATCACACTAGCAAAGAAGTGTCCAAGATGGGATGTGAACCTGGGCGGATGGGATTCCTAAGTCTGCACCAAGTTGTGGAAACAGGACCCAAACATTTCATCCTTGAATTACCAGAGTGGATGGGGGGCTGCTTTGTGCTATTTTGATGACATAGGTGGGCTCAAACACACATGCCATCTCCCCTCAAGCTGACTCATTTTTGGGAAACAATTTGCAGCTAAGCCACATGCTCACTCCAGAGAAAAAGAGAAAGCATCTTGTTATTTATTATTTTTTTTTTTCTAACTGTTTTTGAGGAAGTTAGTACAAATTCCCCTGTGGCTGATTTGAAGGATGTTGGCCCTACAGAGATTCTCTTCCTCACGACCAAAATATCTTATATTCTCTGGAGCATATATTTTGTGAGGAAGCCAACTTTTCTTATTCTCTTGATCGTCAGGGTGAGTTTTCTGATACCGTAGATGTAAGATCAAGAGGAGTAATAATAAAAAAAAAATTTTAAAGCAGAAAAAAACAGCTAATATTTGCTGAAAGCTGATTCTATGCCAGAGTTATAAAGACTTTAAAGATGTATCATCTCAGACTTCCTTGGTGGCCTAGTGGTTAAGAATCTGCCTTGCAATGCAGGGGACACAGTTTCCATCCCTGGTTTGGGAAGATCCCACATGCAATGGAGTAACTAAGCCCCTGTGCCACAACTATTGGGCACACGCACCTAAGCCCGTGCTCCACAAGAGAAGCTACAGAAATGAGAAGCTTACACAGCTAGAGAGCAGCCCTCTCTCCACACAACTACAGAAAGCCTGTGGGCAGCAGGGAAGGCCCAGTGCAAACAAAAATAATGAATACATTCATTTTTTAAAAATGTATCATCTCACTTAAATCTTCTGAGAAGGTAGTTACTATTACCATCACTGACATCATCCTACTTTTACAGACAAGGAAACCAAGGCTCAGAGAGGTTAAGTGATTTGTCCAAGGTCACACAGCTGGCGCTGGCAGAGTTGGGATTGGAACTCAGTCTTTCAGGCTCCTGAGTTCACATTCCTGGTCACTCACCAAATTGCTTTTGGGTGTTTGTTAACCCAAGGTTGGTTGAGCCCTCCTACCCTCCTTTCCAACTGCCTGCCTTCCTCTCTCCCCTTCTCTCCACCCACACACTCACCTACTACCCACTCTACCCACTTCTAGGCACACACCCAAGCAACCATCCGTTCTCTCCCTGCAGCCTTCTCTCCACCAACACTGAACATGCCCTTGGCTATGGATGTGATGTATTCTCCAGAAACATATACGAGTGATGGCCCTCCTGGAGCCTTGCATTCTGGTGGGAGAGACAGACAAAAAGAAGTAATGGAGGGACTTTCCTGGTGGGAGGGTGGTTAAGAATCCTCCTTGCAGGGGGTGCAGGTTCCATTCCTGGTCTGGGAACTAAGATCTCACATGCCACGGGGCACTAGGCCCATACATGCTTTGCAACAGCTGCACAGCAAAGAGCCCTCCCGCAACAATCAAAGGAGATCCTGAGTGTGAAGCAGGTCCCGTGTGTGGCAGCTAAGACCCAACACAGCCAAAGAGATAGACTGATTAATTTAGAAAAAGAAGCAATGGATAAGCTAAATGCAAACTGCTTTTATTGTGCAGTCACTAAGTCATGGGGACTCTGTGATCCCATGGACTGCCGCATGCCAGGCTTCCCTGTCCTTCACCATCTCCTGCAGTTTGCTCAAATTCACGTCTGTTGAGTCAGTGGTGCCATCCAAACATCTTGTCCTCTGTCGTCCCCTTCTCTTCCTGCCCTCAGTCTTTCCCAGCATGGGGGTCTTTTCCTTTGAGTCAGCTCTTTACATCAGGTGGCCAAAGTATTGGAGCTTCAGCTTCAGCATCAGTCCTTCCAATGAATATTCAGGATTGATTTCCTTTAGGACTGACTGGCTTGATCTCCTTGCAGTCCAAGGGACTCTCAAGAGTCTTCTCCAGCACCACAGTTCAAAAGCACCAATTCTTTGGTGCTCAGCCTTCTTTATGGTCCAACCCTCACATCGTACACGACTACTGGAAAAACCATAGCTTTGACTCTACGGACTTTGTTGGCAAAGTGATGCCTCTGCTTCTTAATACACTTTCTAGATTTGTCATAGCTTTTCTTCCAAGGAATAAGCAGATGAGAGGTCTAGAGAGTGACATAGAAGGGGCACTGTGGATGGTAAGAAATACCCTAGCCGTAGGGAAAGCATTTTAGGCAGAAGGGCCTGCAGGGGCAAAGGTACTGAGAAGGAAGGAGTGTGGCTCACTCCAGGAATTTGGGATCAGTGTGGGGAACAGAGTGAGCAAACAGAGGAATGCTAGGAGGTGGGGTCATGGGAGTCCTACTGGCTGCACACCACCTGGGGTGAAGAAAGTAGATTTGGTTCCAAGGGCAGTCAGATGTCATCTGAGGATTCCTCATAAGAGTGGTTTAATCTGATTTACATTTTCAAAAGAGGGCTCCAGCCTTGACTTAGGGAGTGGGTGAGATGTAGCAGGGGCAACTTAATCCCTGGTAGTTAAAAAGTAGATGCTTGAGAGAGTACTTGAGAAGCTGTGGCCATCATCTTTCAGTCAAATGCATATGTGTGGGACCCTTCAAGTTCTATTGGCAGTAACCAATGCAGATACAAGAATGGGGCAGTAGATGATAAGAAGTGTCTATATTGTTGTGGGGATTATTAAAGAACTGAGAGAGCAATTTAATACAATTAATAGTTCGAATGCCTTCTTGGTCTTCAAATTGTGACTGCCTGCATAAAATGCCAACTTCTGCTATCATTATTCTGCTAATCAACAATCTTCTTTCAATATGAACAATATTTTCCTTATTTCAATACAATCTTTTTTTTCCCCAAAGAAAATGTTTCTGTTATTATTTTTCTTTTTAAGTAGATGCTTTTAGGGACTTTCCTAGCAATCCAGTTAAGCAAGGTTAAGACTCCGTACTTCCCTTTCAGAGGGTGTGGGTTCGATTCCTGATCAGGGAAGTAAGATCCCACATACCGTGAGGCCTGGCCAGAAACGTTTAATAATAATAATAATATATTTTAAAATTTTAAAAAGTAGATATTTTTGGAGGTGGAAAGTTAACAGCTGTGTGTCTTTTGGGGTGAACCTGAGTCCCCTCAGAAATAGATCTAAGTTGAAGGAAGGGTCCTTTAAGGGGCCTCTTTGGGTGTGTGCCTGTCTGGTGAGTGTGGCCTTGGAGGTCTCAGAAGAGGATGAGGTAAGATCTCTCAACACCCCCAAGTATTTAAAGCTGGTCAATGGGGAGGAAGTGGTTAAATTTGCATTTCAGCCAAGGGGCCCACTGGGAAAAAAAATAATTGAGACAACCCCTCCTTCAACCCATTTCCTCTTTTTTATTTTTATTTCAGCAGTTTTATTAAGTATAATTTACATAGCATCAGATTCAGTCATTAGAAGTGTACAGTTCACTGAGTTTTCTAAGTTTGCTGAGTTTTGGAACCATCTAATCTTTTGCACATTTCCAAAAAGGCCCCTTGCTCATGTTTGCAGTCTCATCCCTACTCTCAGCCCCAGTAATCTCTTCTCTGTCTCTACTGATCTTCCCTTTTCTTTTCTGATTCACATTGAATCATGCATGTGGTCTTTCATGTCTGGTTTCTTTTATTTTGCATAATGTGTGTGAGTTTCATCTGCCTGGTAGCATGTACTGCATTTTTATCACCAAATCATATTGTGCCACACTGGTATGCCACTTTTGGTTTACCCATTCATTAGCTGTTGGAAGTTGAACTGTGAAAGAATTATTCATATCTTTATTATGAATAATACCACTCTGAACATTTCCATGCAAATCTATATGCAGACATGCACTTCAAATCTTTCGGGTCTATACCCAGGAGTGGATGACTGGGCCATATGTTCATTCTATGTTTAACTTACTGAAGAGCTGACAAACTGTTTTCCACAGCAGCTGCTCCATTTGACATTACCCCCAGCAATGTATGAGCATGCCAATTGCTCCACATCCCTGCCAACACTTATTATTTTCCTTTCTTTTACAGCCATCTTAGTGGGTATAAAGTGGTATCTCATTGTGGTTTTGCTTTGCATTTCCCTGATGGTTAATGATGCTGAACACCTTTTCATGTGCTTGGTAGTCATTCATAGATCTTTTTTTGGAGACATGTCTATTCAAGTCCTTTGCCTGTTTCTATTTTTGTCCATTTATTTTTAAAAGATGTATTTATTTATTTTATTTTTTGACCATGGAGAGTCTTCAATACTGCAAGCGGGCTTTCTCTAGTTGCTGTGAGCAGGGGCTACTGTTTGTCATGCGCCGGCTTCTCACTGCGGCGGTGGCATCTCTCCTCGTGGAGCACAGGCGCTCTGGGCACTCGCTCTTCCGCAGTTGCTGCTTGCAGACTCCGCAGTTGTAGCTCATGGGCTCTAGAGTGCTGGCTCAGTACTAATGGCACACAGGCTTAGCTGCTCCCAGGCATGTGGGATCTTCCCAGACCAGGGATGGAACTGCTGTCCCTTGCATCGCAAGGCAGATTCTTAACCATGTACCATCAGGAAAGTCCCTCCTTTGCTTGCTTTTAAATTGGGCTGGGCTATAGACTGTTCCATCGACCAAAACAATCATATGTCGAAATCCTAACCCCCAAATGTAAGGGTATTAGAAGGTGGGGCCTCTGAGAGATGATTAGGTCACAAGGGCAGAGCCTTCATGAATGGGAAAAATGCCTTTATAAATGAGACTCTAGAAAGGTAGGTGGCTTCTTCTATCATGTGAGGACATGACACGGAAGCAGGCTCTATCTGGCACGTGTGGGCACCTATGGGCATCTACTGGCACCTTGATGTTTGGACTTCCCAGTCTCTGGAACTGTGAGAAGTAACTTCTGTTGTTTATAAGCCGCCCAGTCCACTGGGTTTTTTGTTACAGTAGCCCAAACAGACTAAGGCAGATTGTCATTTTTTAAAAATTTGGCTGTGTCGGGTCTCAGTTTGGGCACACGTGATCTTCACTGCAGTGCACGGGCTCTTCCCTGTGGTGTGCAGGCTTCTCTAGTTGTGGTTCAAGGGCTCAGTAGCTGCAGCACGTGGGTTTAAGTGCTCCTTGGCATGTGGTATCTGTTTGCCTATCAGGGATCAAACCTTTGTCCGTTGCATTGCAAGGTGGATTCTTAACCACTGGANTTCCCTGTGGTGTGCAGGCTTCTCTAGCTGTGGTTCAAGGGCTCAGTAGCTGCAGCACGTGGGTTTAAGTGCTCCTTGGCATGTGGTATCTTAGTTTGCCTATCAGGGATCAAACCTTTGTCCTCTTCGTTGCAAGGTGGATTCTTAACCACTGGACCACTAAGGAAGTCCCTCATTTTGTTATTGAGTTATAAGGGTTCATTATAGTTTCTGGATACCAGAATATATATACCAGACCCATTATAAGTATACCTGGTATATATATATATAAGCATCTATATGTATACCAAACCCTTATCAGATATATGATATGCAAATATTTTCATTTATTCTGTGATCATCTTTTCATTTATAGTGTCCTTCGGGGCAGGGAGGTTTTAATGTCTATGAAGTACAGTTTATCTCTTTTTCCTTTTGTTGCCCATTCTTATGGTGTCATGTCTAAGAATCCATCACCAAATCCAAGGACATGAAGATCTACTTCCTCTAACAGTTTTATTTGTTATTAATTTCTGTATGTGATGTGAGATAAGGGTCCAACTTCCTTTTTTGTATGTAGATATCCAGTTGCCCCACCCACCGATTCTTAAGAGACTATTCTTTCACCCGTTGAGTTGTCCTGGCATCCCTGTCCTTACATGCATGCATTTATTTCTAGACTCTTGATTCAATTCCATTGATTTCTATCTCTATCCTTATGCCAGTATCACAGTGTTTTTATTTTTTTAACTAGTTTTTGTTGGAGTATAGTTGCCTTACTGAATCAGCCATACACATGTGATTACTGTAGCTTTACAGTAAGTTCTGAAATTGGGAGTTTGAGCCCTCCAGCTGTGTTATTCTTGTTTTTTTGTTTCATTTTTAAAATTTTTATTAGAATGTAGTTGATTTACAATCTTGTGTTAGTTTCAGGTGTATTGCAAAGTGAATCAGTTATATATACATACATCCACATTTTTTGGATTCTTTTCCCAGATAGGTCATTACAGAGCACTGAGCAGAGTTCCCTGTGCTATACAGTAGATCCTTATTTTATATACAGTAGTATGGATATGTCAACCCCAATCTCCTCCTCTTTCCCCCTCTACCCACCCCCACTGGCTGCCAGTAACCATAAGTTTGTGTTTTGGCTCTTCTGGGTCCCCTGCAATTTCCTATGAATTTTAGGGTCAGCTTCTCCATTTCTGAAAGAACAAAAGGCTGTTTGGATTTTCATAGGGACTGCATTAAGTTTATCGGTTGTTTTGAAGAATAGTGTCATCTTAACAATGTTAATTCTTGCATTACATGAGCATGGGATGGTTTTTCATTTACTTAGACTTTTACTTTCTTTCGGCAGTGTTTTGTAATTTCCAGTGTGTAAATCTTTCATCTATTTGGTTAAATCTATTTCTAAGTGTATTATTACTTCTGATACTGTTATATATGAAATTGTCTTCTTGAATTTCCTTTTTGCCTTGCTCATTGGTGGTATTTAGAAACAGCTAACTCTGTCTCTTATACACATCTNTGTAAATCTTTCATCTATTTGGTTAAATCTATTTCTAAGTGTATTATTACTTCTGATACTGTTATATATGAAATTGTCTTCTTGAATTTCCTTTTTGCCTTGCTCATTGGTGGTATTTAGAAACAGCTAACTTCTGCATGTTAATCTTGTACCCCACCATTTTGCTTAATTTGGCCATTAGCTCTAACAATATCTTTGTGGATTCTTAAGGGTTTTCTAGATATAGTATTATATCATCTGCAAATAGAGGTATTTCACCTCTTCCTTTCCAGTTTCTCCTATTTCTTTTTCTTGTTTAATTGCTCTGGCAAAAACTTTTAGTACAATGTTGAGTATCAGTGGTGACAGCAGGCATCCTTGTTTTCGATCTTAGGGGAAAAACTTTTGATCATCATTTATCTTGTGTGATGTTAACCGTGGGTTTTTCACATATGGCCTTTATGACGTTGAGGGATTTCCATTCTATTCCTAGCTTGCTAAGTGTTTTTATCATGAAAGGGTGTTGAATTTTATCAAATGCTTTTTTTTTTTTTTTTTTCCATCAGTTGAGATGATCATACGGGTATTTCCTCATCTTATTATTGTGGGGTACTACATCGATTAATTTTCTTATGTTGAACCACTCTTGAATTCCTGGAAAAACCCTAGTTGGTCATGATGTCTAATCCTCTTAACGTGATAGGATTCAGTTTGCTGGTATTTTGTTGAAGATTTTGTATTTATATTCCTAACGGGTATTGGCACATAATGCAGGTTTTTTTCTTCTGCTATCTGCATCTGGCTTTGGTATCATGGAATGATTTATGAAGTGTTCCCTCCTCTTCTGTTTTGTGGAAGAGTTTGAAAAGGATAGATAGTAACTCTTCCTTAAATGTTTGGTAAAATTTATCAGTGAAGCATTTCTGACTCTGGAATTTTCTTTGTTAGGAGGCTTTTGACTACTAATTCAATGCTTTCTTATACATCTGTTTAGCTTTTCTATTTCATTTTGAGACAGTTTTGGCAATTTATGTCTTTTAAGGAATCTTTCCGTTCCTAAATGGATAATTAGGTTACCCAATTTTTGACATACAATTGTTTATTCTCTTATCATCTTTAGTTCTGTAAGGCTGGTAGTAACAAGTTCATTTCCATTTCTAATTTTAGTTGGTTGCATTGTCTTTTTTGCTTGATCCAGCTAAAGTGTTATCAACTGTGTTGATCTTTTCAAATGAACACTTTCTTGGTTTTGTTGATCTTCTCCATTGTTTTTCTATGCTTTGTTTCATTGTCTCCACTTTAATCTTTATTATTGCCTTCCTCTGTCAGTTTTTGGGGTTTAACTTGCTCTTACTTTTCTAGTTCCTTGAGGTCTAGTAGTAACAGTGTTAGTTGCTCAGCCGTGGCCGACTCTTTGTGGCCCCATGGACTGTGTAGCCCACCAGGCTCCTCTGTCCATGAGGATTCTCCAGGCAAGAATACTGGAGTGAGTTGCCACTCTCTTCTCCAGAGGATCTTCCCAACCCAGGGATGGAACCCAGGTCTCCTGCATTGCAGGCAGATTCTTTACCATCTGAGTTACAGGGAAGTCCTTCTTTCAAGTGTACAGTTAGGTTACTCATTTGTAGTAACAAGTGGTGGAGGCCATTCAAACATTTTCTGCCCCTTTCTCTCCTCTCCTTTGGGTCTCTTATAATGCATATACTGACATGGGGTCCCACAGGTCAGTTAGGCTCTGTTCATTTTTCTTCACTTTTTTTTCTTTATACACCCCAAACTGGATAATTTCAATTTGCCTATCTTCAAGTCACTGATTCTTTGTTTGGACTGCTTCAGATCTGATGTTGAATCCCTCCAATATTTACTTTTCAGATCCAGATTTTATTTGGTTCCTTTAAAATAACATCTATCTTTTAATTAATATTCTGTATTAGTTCATATCATTCTGGTTTTAGTTCTTCACCCATAGTTTCTTTTAGCATCTTGAGCATATTTAAGACACCAGATTTAAAATCTTTGTCTAGTAAGTCCAGTGTCTAGCCTTCTTCAGGGACAGTTTCCGTCAAATTCTTTTTTCGTTGTTTGTTCCTTGTGAATGGGCCGTGATTTCCTATGCCTTTTTGTTATTGTTGAAAACTGGATGTTGAATATTATAAGGTGATAACTCTGGAAATCAGATTCTCCACTGCCCCGGTAGGATTAGCTTTTGTTGTTTGTTTTGTCTGCATCCATCCATTTGTTTAATGACTTTTCTTGTCTCTTTTTGCAAAAACTATATTGTTGTTGTTGTAAGTTCACTGCAGTCTCTGTTCCGTTATCTCGGCGGCCAGCCAAAGATCTGACAGACGTTTCCTTAAATGTCTGGAGCCCGAATGAATAAGGCACAACAGAATAAAAAATATTTTCTCGGTCTAAGACAAGCTCTGAGCGGGGACTCTTCTTCAGTGCTTAGCCAGGCTGACTACATCTACATGTGAGCTTTCATCTTAGCTTTTCACCTGTTTGTGAAGAGTCCAAAGATCAGCCCGGGGTGCAAGCCTAGGGTCCTATTATTGTTTTTTGTGTGCATGCATTCAGCCCTCGGCATCTGCCTCCCACTCCAGATCCTGTGATACAAACGGAAGCCTTTCAAAGCCTTTGTGTTTTCCTCTTCAGCCTCCTCTTCCCAGGCTTTTTGGTCCATCTGCTGTGTCTTCCTTCCATCCCCCCTTGCCCCAGTTGGGCAGTATATGTCTTTAAATTATTTCAACAGACACTGCCTAGGAAGCACCTCCAGTCTTGAAAGAGTTTCAAGGGGGTGCAAAACAAAGGCAAAGGCCTAAGCCAATCCCTCTAGAAGCTACCAGGCAGATCAAAAGGTACAACCACAATTCTTTGAGAACAAAGGCTCTGTTACCCTTTCTTCCTCCAGCAAAGCACACCAAAAATGCAGGCCACTGTTCCTGCACCCACCTCAGAGCTGGGGAGAAAGAAACTTCAGCAGGTAAGCAAAAATGCCACAACACGCTCTGAGCAAAGATGAAGAGTCTCTTTTGGGGGTAAGCAGTCCCCTGGTTGCTTTACAGTTCTGATTAGATTACAGGAAAAAAGTCTATTTTGACAGTTTCTGCCAGCTTCATGCGTGCTTCAGTGGGAAAGACTGATCCTTGAAATTCTGCACATTTTAAAGCTTATNTCTCCTGCATTGCAGGCAGATTCTTTACCATCTGAGTTACAGGGAAGTCCTTCTTTCAAGTGTACAGTTAGGTTACTCATTTGTAGTAACAAGTGGTGGAGGCCATTCAAACATTCTTTCTGCCCCTTTCTCTCCTCTCCTTTGGGTCTCTTATAATGCATATACTGACATGGGGTCCCACAGGTCAGTTAGGCTCTGTTCATTTTTCTTCACTTTTTTTTCTTTATACACCTCAAACTGGATAATTTCAATTTGCCTATCTTCAAGTCACTGATTCTTTGTTTGGACTGCTTCAGATCTGATGTTGAATCCCTCCAATATTTACTTTTCAGATCCAGATTTTATTTGGTTCCTTTAAAATAACATCTATCTTTTAATTAATATTCTGTATTAGTTCATATCATTCTGGTTTTAGTTCTTCACCCATAGTTTCTTTTAGCATCTTGAGCATATTTAAGACACCAGATTTAAAATCTTTGTCTAGTAAGTCCAGTGTCTAGCCTTCTTCAGGGACAGTTTCCGTCAAATTCTTTTTTCGTTGTTTGTTCCTTGTGAATGGGCCGTGATTTCCTATGCCTTTTTGTTATTGTTGAAAACTGGATGTTGAATATTATAAGGTGATAACTCTGGAAATCAGATTCTCCACTGCCCCGGTAGGATTAGCTTTTGTTGTTTGTTTTGTTTGCATCCATCCATTTGTTTAATGACTTTTCTTGTCTCTTTTTGCAAAAACTATATTGTTGTTGTTGTAAGTTCACTGCAGTCTCTGTTCCGTTATCTCAGCGGCCAGCCAAAGATCTGACAGACGTTTCCTTAAATGTCTGGAGCCCGAATGAATAAGGCACAACAGAATAAAAAATATTTTCTCGGTCTAAGACAAGCTCTGAGCGGGGACTCTTCTTCAGTGCTTAGCCAGGCTGACTACATCTACATGTGAGCTTTCATCTTAGCTTTTCACCTGTTTGTGAAGAGTCCAAAGATCAGCCCGGGGTGCAAGCCTAGGGTCCTATTATTGTTTTTTGTGTGCATGCATTCAGCCCTCGGCATCTGCCTCCCACTCCAGATCCTGTGATACAAACGGAAGCCTTTCAAAGCCTTTGTGTTTTCCTCTTCAGCCTCCTCTTCCCAGGCTTTTTGGTCCATCTGCTGTGTCTTCCTTCCATCCCCCCTTGCCCCAGTTGGGCAGTATATGTCTTTAAATTATTTCAACAGACACTGCCTAGGAAGCACCTCCAGTCTTGAAAGAGTTTCAAGGGGGTGCAAAACAAAGGCAAAGGCCTAAGCCAATCCCTCTAGAAGCTACCAGGCAGATCAAAAGGTACAACCACAATTCTTTGAGAACAAAGGCTCTGTTACCCTTTCTTCCTCCAGCAAAGCACACCAAAAATGCAGGCCACTGTTCCTGCACCCACCTCAGAGCTGGGGAGAAAGAAACTTCAGCAGGTAAGCAAAAATGCCACNAAGCTACCAGGCAGATCAAAAGGTACAACCACAATTCTTTGAGAACAAAGGCTCTGTTACCCTTTCTTCCTCCAGCAAAGCACACCAAAAATGCAGGCCACTGTTCCTGCACCCACCTCAGAGCTGGGGAGAAAGAAACTTCAGCAGGTAAGCAAAAATGCCACAACACGCTCTGAGCAAAGATGAAGAGTCTCTTTTGGGGGTAAGCAGTCCCCTGGTTGCTTTACAGTTCTGATTAGATTACAGGAAAAAAGTCTATTTTGACAGTTTCTGCCAGCTTCATGCGTGCTGATCCTTGAAATTCTGTACATTTTAAAGCTTATTAAAGTGCTGTTTCGCCAATTTTTTTTTCTTTTGTAGATTGCAATTTTGATGCCATATCTAAGCACACTGTACCTAACCCAAGATAACAAAATTTTTCTTTATGTTTTATTCTAACTGTTTCATTATTTTAATTCTTATGTTTAGCACTATGGTCCATTGTGAGTTAATGCTTGTGTACAGTGTGAGAGAACAATCTAAATTTATCTTTTTGCATGTGAATATTCTATTGTCCCAGCATAATAAGTTAAAGAAAAAATATCTTTTCTCCATGGAATTACCTTGGCACCTATTTTGAAAATTAATTAGCTATAAATGTATGAGTTTATTTTAAGACTCTATTCTGTTCCATTGCTTTATGGTCTATCTGTGTGCCAGTATCACACTCTTGATTACAGTAACTTTGTAGCAAGTTTTGAAATTTGGAAGTGAAAGCCATCCAACTTTATCGGGCTTATTCAAAATTGTTTTGTCTATTCTGGTTTGGTTGGATTTCCACATAAATTTTAGGATTAGCTTGTCAACTTCTGCTAAAATATCTCCTAGGATTTTGACAAGGATTGTGTTGAATCTATAGATCAATTGGGTGAAATGCACCATCTTAAAAATATTGTCTTCTGCTCCATACCCATGAACTAGCTCTCTGTTTATATAGATCTTTTAAAATTTCTCTCAGGCACCTCTTTCCTCATCCATTCACTTTTGATCCCCAACATCCCCAACACTGCAGGGCTCCTTTGATGGGCCAGATGCTCTGCTGAGAACCTTAGCCAAGGAAGTGTGGGAGGTGTTTTGCTGAGAACTCATCAGAGACAAAAGTAACGTCTAGAGGGTCTTGACAGGAGGGCTGGGTTTTACACATATATGGCTGAGACTTGGAGCCCTCACAGAGCAGGTTTATTTCAAGAACAATGGCTGAATATAAAGGAAAAACAAATAAAAAGCTAAACTATAACAACTACAGTATCAAATAAATAACAGTAACAAATAAACAGTTAACACAGAAGGGATAGGATTATCCTGCTTTAAAGACTCATCTTGGTTTACTTCAGGCACTGGACCAATAAGGCTCTCATTTAAGCATGTGATAATGATGTCATAGAATTTTGTAAATCTCTTCCTCAAATTAGTCTCCCTGGGTGGGCTGATCCGATTCTCCCAGCCATCGATCATATTGTAGCTGTTTGAGGCAGGAGGGGTGCCTGGGGTTTCCCTAGTCACAATTTCCAAGACAAGGATTCAAGCACATGTGATGGATTTGGGGAGTGATCCCAGGAAACACTTGCATGGGAGTGGGGAAGTGAGGCAGGGCAGGAAGCCACTAGAGAGCTCTAAGGAACACATTACTACGATGGCAACTTAGAACTCTTTTTTTTTAATTGGAAAATAGTTGCTTTGGGGATCCCTGGTGGCTCAGCGGTAAAGAATCCATATGCAATGCAAGAGATGTAAGAGATGTGAGTTTGATCCCCGGGTCAGAAAGATCCCCTGAAGAAGCGAATGGCAACCCACTCCAGTATTCTTGCCTGGAGAATCTCATGGACAGAGGAACCTGATGGGCTACAGTTCATGGGGTCCAAAGAGTCCAATACGACTGAAGGGACTTAGCACACACGCATAGTTGCTTTACAATATTGTGTTACTTTCTGCTGCACAATGGAGTGAATCAGCTATACAGATACATATATCCCCGCCCTCTTGGAACCTACCTCCCACCCACCCCCAATTCCAC
>SJYW01045887.1:959638-1012928 GCA_006410735.1 Raphicerus campestris | reverse complement strand
CCTATGTATACACATATCTCCTTCCTCTTGGACCTCTCTCCAGCCCCACCCCCAATTCCACCCCTCTAGGTCCCCCAACACGGTCACTACGGAGCACTGAGCTGAACTCCTTGAGCTAGACAGCAGCTTCCCGCTAGCTATCTATTTAATACACAGCAGTGTGTATATGCCAATCCCACTCTCTCAGTTCATCCACCTCCCCTCCCCCTGCCCTATGCCCACACGGCCATTCTCTGCACCTTTGTCTCTATTCCCATCCTGCTTATAGGTTCATCTGCCTATAGGTTCAGTTTTCTAGATTCCACATATATGCGTTCATATATGATATTTTTTCTTCTCTTCCTGACTTCATTCTGTCTGACAGTCTCTAGGTACATCCACATCTCTGCAAATGACCCAGTTTCGTTCCTTTTTATGGCAACTGGAACTTAATCCAGTTAATTTCTCCAAACCATAGCAGATTAAGGAACAAGGAAGTTGGCGTGTTTCTTGGCGAGGACCCCATGTGTCATTAGCAGGGGGCTGCTTCCAGGAGCACTTCAGCTGCACAGCGGTGTGTGCCTGCAGCCAAAAATAAGCCTTAAGGCTGCTGGCTGCAAGTATAGGCAATGAGAACGTCTCAGTGCCTAGAGCTGAGGGGATGGGGGCGAAGCTCCGACATCTGCTACAAAGCGAATGGCAGCAACCGCTGCCTGCCAGCTTCCACCCTGTCCTTCTTCCTCCTATCAGAACCGCAGTGTGATTCTGGTCAGCAATATGCCCAGCTAACAGACCACTTCCCAATCTTGCTTGCAGCTAATGATGAGAAGTTTCAAATGGGGCTTCTGAGAGCACCCTTTGGCCCTCCTATTCTTCCAGTTCCTCCTTTCTCCTGCCTTAAGTATAGATGTGATGGCTGGAGCTCTGGCAGCCATTTGGAACCAAAGGGAAAGGTCAAGAAAATAGCAGAGAACTTGATGCTGATATCACATGTTATGAAGCAATATCAGCAGCGACTTGCCTTCAGGCTTCATGTTACACAGGCTTTTAAGCAATTCAGCCCAGTGGTTGTTCTCATACCATCTGAACTAGCATAAAGAAAATGGGTCTTACTGTATACCCAGATTGGTAGAACAAGTTATGCCAGGTACATATAGAAATACTGACAAAGTCTAAATGAACCAGAATATGAGGTTTGTATTAATAATTTATGAAACATTGATATCATGGAATACTCCACAGATATTAAAATGGGATAATTTCTTTGTATGTAAAAGAGACAATATAGAAATAGATTCCTATATCATTTAAAATCAAAAGGTATAATAGATCAAGTGAGAAAATCAAGCTTCATGAGTATAAGTACCACGTGCAATTTCAGAGTCATACCTTTGTAGGGAGGTGCCTCATACTTTTAAAATCCTTTACAATTTATAAAAACAAAACAAGACTGGAACACTTCTGTTTGGAGTTCTGAGCTGCTGCACAAGAACTCTAAGCACCCTGAGGCGGCCATGCTGTGGGGAAGCCCGGCTGCACGGAGAAATCACTTGTAAGTTTTCTGGTCAGCTGCCCTGTTTTTGAGTCACTCGACCCAGGTGACCATACTTTGGCCACCTCATGCGAAGAGCTGACTCACTGGAAAAGACTCTGATGCTGGGAAAGATTGAGGGCAGGAGGAGAAGGGGTAACAGAGGATGAGATGGTGGGATGGTATCAGTGACTCAACGAACATGAGTTTGAGCAAACTGCAGGAGATAGTGAAGGACAGGGAGGCCTGGCGTGCTGCAGCCCATGGGATTGGAAAGAATCGGACATGACTGAGCAACTGAACAATAACAATGACCCAGTTGCCCAGGTGACCCAGCCATCACATATTCCAGCCCTCAGCTGTTAAGTCGCCCAAAGCTGTCCAATCTTTCCAGCTCTGGGAGTCCCCTGGTAGTCTAGTGGTTAGGATTCAACGCTTTCACTGTCATAGCCTGGGTTCAATCCCTGGTCGGGGACCTGAGATCCCTCAAGTCACACAGTGCGGTCAAAAAAAAAAAAAAAAAATCTCCTAAGTTCAAGTTCCAGACTCTATCCCTGTTGTGTCCTGTCCAAATGTCTGACTCACAGAATCCATGATCATGACAAACTGTTAAAGTCCCTAAAGAATGATAATAATAAACAAAGGGAGGGAATGTAACCTTCCATTCTGCCCCCTTCCTTTCCCCTGCTCCCTGGGATGTGGGCACTGTGGGGGCCATCTTGGGCAAGGCAGACCAGGGTGATATCCTAAATATGGCACAGAAGCAGGACAGAAGGAGCCTGGGTGCCTGAATGCCCTTGTGGAGTACCACTCAACCCTGGACACCTCAGTTGGTCTACACTGTGACACGTGAGGGGAAAAAAACCACAAAACTCTTATTTAAGCCACCATGAACTTAAGTTCCTGTTACATGCAACTGAACCTGTATTTGAACTAAGACAGATACAGATCTGCATGCAGAGGCAGATATAGACATAGAGATAGGGCTTCCCAGGTGGCGCAGTGATAAAGAATCCACCTGCCAAAGCAGGAGAATCGCGAGGTGCAGGTTCGATCCCTGGGTTGGGAAGATCCTCTGGAGTTGGAAATGGCAACCTGCTCCAGTTTTCTTGCCTGGAGAATTCCGTGGACAGAGGAGCTTGGCAGACTTACAGTGCTCGGGATCTCAAAGAGCTGGACACGACTGAGGACACATAAGATACAGATGCAGAAAACAGTCCCGACTGATGGATAGATGTCCTTCCGGGACTTGTTATGGAAGAAAAAGGTTAAAGCTGACACAGGCACCCAGCAATCTCTGTCAAGTGCTAGAAACTAAACTAAACAAATTGTATTATGCAGGGCCTGTTACCCACAGTATTATTCCAGTTGCAGTAGGAAGAAACCAAACCAAGTAAGTTTAGTAAACCTGGGAATGCATTGTAGCAGGTCAAAGCTCAGAAACGAATTCCCTCCCACTGCAGTGGGGCTCTCTCTGCAGCATCTATAGACTGCAAACTCCCAATTCACGAGTTCTGCAGTCAGAGTGGAAAGGAAGAGTTTCCATGGACTCCAGCCAGAAAATTCCCAGGGAATTATCGGCATTGGCTTGGACTGAATCACAGACCAATCTATGTGCCAGTCTGGGGTCAAGGAAGGCTCAGCTTAAGTCACCTGGCAATCCCTATGCCAGTTACTGTGGCCAGAGTGAGGGAGGCTCTGATGGGGTAATTGCCAACCCATCTCTGTGGTTATCATCAAAAGAAGGAGAGTTGGGTATAGAGTTATGCTATACAGGCAGTAGTCATCACATATACCAATATTATTGCTAAGGACCGAATTGCACACACCTCCCCCGCCCCCTTTCATAGCTTGAGGTCCAAATTCCCCATCTGATACTATCTGGAGATAGAGCCGTTGAGAGGTAATAAAAGTTAAATGAGATCATAAAGGGTGAAACCCAAATCTTATAAGACTGTGGCTTTATAAGAAGAAAAAGAAACACCAGAGTTCTCGCCCCACCCTCTCTCTCTCCCACTCCCCCGCCCCCTTGTGAAGACTGAGCCAGAAGGTGGCTGTCTGCAAGCCAGGGAAAGAGCCCTCAGTCAAACCCAACCATACCAACTTCCTGGCTCAGACTTGATCTCAGACTTCCAGCCTCCAGAACAGTGAGAAAGTAAATTTCTGTCCTTTAAGCCTGACCCAATCCCGCTATCTATGGCATTTTGCTATGGCAGCCTGAACAGACTAAGACATATTTCTCTGTATTAGTCAAGATTCCCTGCAGAGAAACAGAACCCTAACACAATTATTAATAACAAGAGGGTTTACATTTTTAAGGAATTCACCATCTCACAGGCATTGTACTAAGCTATCACTTTTAATTTCCCCCATTTTTAGACTCAAGGAAATGAAGGTGCAGGAGATTAAGCACCTTGCCCAGGATCATTGGGTTGGTAAGTGGTCGAGTCAGGGTTTAAACCTGAGTAATCTAACTCCACGTGTTAATAGGACTATATCTAGTTGGTAGGAATTTTTAGTTTAAAATTTTTTCTGTATTGATTTTCTTTCTTATTTTTTTTTTGGCCCATGCTGCATGGCACACAGGATCTAAGTTCCCTGACAAGGGACTGAACCTCTGCTCCCTGAAGTGGAATCAGGGGGCCTAACCACTAAACTTCCAGGGAATTCCCTATGTGGATTTTTATTTTTACTTATTTCTTTTAAATTTTCATTCACTTATTTTTGGCCGCATTGGATCTACATTGCTTTGTGTGATCTTTCTCTAGTTTCACTGAGTGGGCCCTACTCTCTAGTTGTGGTGCCAGGGCTTCTCATTGTGGTGACTTCTTGCGGTTCTAGGTGAGAGGGCTTCAGTAGGTGTGGCATATGGCCTTAGTTGTCCTGTGGCATGTGAGATCCTCCCAGAGCAGGGACTGAACCCATGCCCACTGAACTGCCAGCGGATTCCCCACTGGACCACCAGGGAAGTCCATTTTAAAAAATGTATTTGGCTGTGCTGGGTCTTAGCTGCAGCACGTGAGGTCTCCAGTCTTCTTTGTGGAGTGTGGGATCTATAGTTGAGGCATGCAAGATTATTTCCCTGGCCAGGGATCGAACCCAAGCCCCCTGAGTTAGGAGCATAGAGTCTTAGCCACTGAACTACCAGGGAAGTCCCCTGTATTGACTTTTATTAATTTGTATTCATTTATTTACTTTTGACAGTGCTGGGTCTTTATTGCTATGGTTTTTCTCTAGTTGCAGTGAGCAGGACCACTCTCTTGTTGCAGTAAGGGCCCTAGGGTGAGCGGGCTTTAGTAGTTAAAGGTCCCAGACTTTACAGCACAGGCTGGGCTTAGGTGCTCCAAGGCATGTGGGAGCTTCCCAGATCAGGGATCAAACCTGTGTCTCCCGCACTGGCAGGCAGATTCTCTACCCCTGAGCCACCAGAGAAGCCCTCCTGTTCTGATTTTTCAAGTGATACATTGCTTCTGGAATCTGAGGAAAATAATAAAGCTATCTTCATATTTGAGACTAAAAAAAGGAAGGTCACCAAGTATCTGGATGCTGGGGAGAAGGCACAGCAAGAGGGAAGGCATTAAAAATATAAAGAGATGTGAGTAGTGCTCCTTCCAAAGATGCCGATCAAGAATGATGGTGATACTTCCTGGCAGTCCCGGGATTAAGACTCAGCACTTCCATAGCAAGGAGCACAGGTTGGATCCCTGATCAGAGAATTAAAATCCCACATGCTCAGAGTGGGCAAAAAAANAAATTTTTTCTGTATTGATTTTCTTTTTTTTTTTTTTTTGGCCCATGCTGCATGGCACACAGGATCTAAGTTCCCTGACAAGGGACTGAACCTCTGCTCCCTGAAGTGGAATCAAGGGGCCTAACCACTAGACTTCTAGGGAATTCCCTATGTGTATTTTTATTTTTACTTATTTCTTTTAAATTTTCATCCATTTATTTTTGGCCACATTGGGTCTACATTGCTTTGTGTGATCTTTCTCTAGTTTCACTGAGTGGGCCCTACTCTCTAATTGTGGTGCCAGGGCTTCTCATTGTGGTGACTTCTTGCGGTTCTAGGTGAGAGGGCTTCAGTAGGTGTGGCATACAGCCTTAGTTGTCCTGTGGCATGTGAGATCCTCCCAGAGCAGGGACTGAACCCATGCCCACTGAACTGCCAGCAGATTCCCCACTGGACCACCAGGGAAGTCCATTTTAAAAAATGTATTTGGCAGTGCTGGGTCTTAGCTGCAGCACGTGAGGTCTCCAGTCTTCTTTGTGGAGTGTGGGATCTATAGTTGAGGCATGCAAGATTATTTCCCTGGCCAGGGATCGAACCCAAGCCCCCTGAGTTAGGAGCATAGAGTCTTAGCCACTGAACTACCAGGGAAGTCCCCTGTATTGACTTTTATTAATTTGTATTCATTTATTTACTTTTGACAGTGCTGGGTCTTTATTGCTATGGTTTTTCTCTAGTTGCAGCGAGCAGGGCCACTCTCTTGTTGCAGTGAGGGCCCTAGGGTGAGCGGGCTTTAGTAGTTAAAGGTCCCAGACTTTACAGCACAGGCTGGGCTTAGGTGCTCCAAGGCATGTGGGAGCTTCCCAGATCGGGGATCAAACCTGTGTCTCCCACACTGGCAGGCAGATTCTCTACCCCTGAGCCACCAGAGAAGCCCTCCTGTTCTGATTTTTCAAGTGATACATTGCTTCTGGAATCTGAGGAAAATAATAAAGCTATCTTCATATTTGAGACTAAAAAAAGGAAGGTCACCAAGTATCTGGATGCTGGGGAGAAGGCACAGCAAGAGGGAAGGCATTAAAAATATAAAGAGATGTGAGTAGTGCTCCTTCCAAAGATGCCGATCAAGAATGATGGTGATACTTCCTGGCAGTCCCGGGATTAAGACTCAGCACTTCCATAGCAAGGAGCACAGGTTGGATCCCTGATCAGAGAATTAAAATCCCACATGCTCAGAGTGGGCAAAAAAATAAAGAATGAGTGCAATGTCATTTCCTTCGGGTCAGCTAGCCAATTTCCCAGGCGTGAGGGTTAGAACCACTGAAACAACATGTGCTCGGGGGTTTTTACCAACGCCAAGAGTCTGTCACATGACCTAGAGGGGTGAGGTGGAGGGTGGGAGGGAGGCTCACGAGGGGAAGGGGTATGTGTATACTCATAGCTGATTCACGTTGTTGTACAGCAGAAACCAACGACAGGGCAAAACAATTATCCTCCATTTAAAAGTCAAAATTAAAAAACTCCCTGGTGGTGCAGTGGTTAAGAATCTTCCGGAACACGGGTTCTATCCCTCGTTGGAGGCCTAGGATCCCACATGCCGCAGAGCAGATAAGCTGACACACCACCATTACTGAGCCCATGAGCCACAACAAAAGACCCTGCATGCCACCCCTAGGACCTGACCCAGCTAAATGTATATATACATATATATAAAAGAACGTGTCACAGCCAAGAGAAATGTGAGGCTCCCTGTCGCTGTGTTAATAGAGGTGTGGTGCCCAGAGCAAGGGAGGTGAGTCTCACCGCAGAGCCCATACCTACAGTCTATGTCCAGTTCATTTTAAGAACACTGGTGAACTGGAGTATATTCAAAGAGGCAACCAAGATGTTGGGGGCAGGGGTGTGAAGAGGGTCTGAAAACCATGGGAAAGCAGAGATATTTAGCTTGAAAAAGGGAAGATTCAGAGTGGAGGATGTAAGAGCTGACCTTTAGTTCCAGACCACGGCAGTCACAGTTGCCTAATTAAAGTAGATGATGAGCTTCCGGTCGTTGGTGGTATGCAAACCAAGACGTGGCCACCTGTTGATGTGGGCACATGGTCGGACTGATTGAACATGTGGTTGGACCACAAGGCCATGGAGGCTCCTTTCATGTTGAGTGTCTGTGGGCGCTGATTTTTGGAAAGACTTGGGAGGGCTTACGCTGGAAGGAGAGTGTCCTGAATTGAATGTCTGTGTCTCTCTGAAATTCACATGTGGTGGCCCTAACCCGTGCGGCGGTATGGAAGTCGTTAAGGACTGGACTGTTGTCCTTCCAAGAAGAGACGCCAGGGAGCTCCTCCTCTCTCCCTCTCTCTGTGGGCACCAAGGAAAGGCCATGTGAGGACCCAGCAAGAAGGCAGCTCCCTGCAAGCGAGGAAGTGGGTTCTCGCAGAAGCTGAATGGGTTGGCACCTTGAGCTTGGACTTTCCAGCCTCCTGAACTGTGAGAAATAAATTTCGGTTGCTTAAGCCCCTGGGTCTGTGGTATTTGTCATAGCAGCCAGAGCTAAGACAGAGGGTCCCACAGCAGCTATGCTAACAGGGCTGAGGGGGACCTTACTGGGGTCGCTAATAGGGTTGACCACCTCCTCCCTCCCTTGCAGCCTCCGATCTTTCTCGGTTAATAGAACAGAACTTCCTCACTGTCGACAGTCTCACATCCATTGGAAACAGACATGCAGGAGTAAACGTAAGGCACCTGGGGCCAGTATGTGTTGAGTATGTGGCTGACTTAGAGAGTTGTTAGTGGTGTTGATAATAGAATTTAGGAGTGCCTTTTTACTTTTTCTTTTTCTGCTTTCTAGCACTAGCGTACTCCTCTCCTAGAATTGTGTCCCGATCTTTTCTGCCCCTCTCCCCAGAGGAGTGCACGAGTCTCTCCTAAGTCAATGTACTTTATTCCCGTTAATTAATCCAGTCAATATGTGACCCGTGCATGCGTGCTAAGTCACTTCAGTCATGTCCCACTCCTTGCAGCCTTATGGACCGTAGCCTGCCAGGCTCCTCCCTCCATGGGATTCTCCAGGCAAGAATACTGGAATGGGTTGCCATTCCCTTCTCCAGGGATCTTCCTAACCCAGGGATTGAATCCACATCTCTTACATCTCCTGCATTGGTAGGCAGATTCTCTACTAGAGTCAGTAAGGCTCCATGAAGCTTTTAATGAGACAATTGGAGCAGAGAGGATGGGCTGCTGAAGATAGCTCATGGCCACAAAGAGAGAACTTGCCACAGAATAGAGTCAACATACAGGAAATAACCAAGAGATGAACTGAGTCATCAGGAGTCAGAACCCCTGGATCCAGCTGTGCCTGAAAGCCAGACACTTTAGTGAAATGAGACAGTAAGTTCCCTTTTGGTTTCAGCCAAAAGAATCCATTTTCTTTCACTTGAAACTGAAAGAGTTTGTCTGTGTGCCTTTAAAGTACATAACTGTGTGTCTTCAAGGGCTGCAATGATTGAACAAAGTGCCATGGGAGCAAAAAAGAGGCAAGTACTGATTACATGCCTGGAGTCAGGTGGAGGAAGTCTCCAGGGAAGGCTTCACAGAGGAGGTGGTCACCTGAACTGGACTTGGAAGGAGGAAGAGCAGTTCACTATATTGAAAATAAAAGAGGCCTTTCCAATGGTTTTCAAAAATGTCATTGGGGAAACCAAGAAGTACAATTCTAAATCACCTAACAGACAATGAGAAAAACCACAGTGAAAAAAAATGGAAAACATTTTGAACTTAAAGATACAAAAACTACATATTGAAACTTGTGGGTTGCGGCTAAAACAACACTTAGAGGTAAATGTGTAGCCTTAAAAATTCTTAAATCAGAAAAGAACGAAAGCTATACAGGAATGTCTCAAATACTCCTCTCAAGAATTTGGGGAAAGAGCAACAAGATAAAAGCAGAAGAAAATAAAAGAAGGGAAATAATCACAAGAAGAAGAGACTGAAAAAGGAAGGAAGCATGCCCCCAGCAGAGACACAGGGTATTCAGGGAATAAGAGCCCTGGTGTGGGTGGACAAGAAGGAAGTGGCCAAGCCATATACTGGAGAAGAAGGTGGTACACGGAGCCACGGAAGGCTCTCAGCAGGATGAAGGGCTGGGGCTACATAGGGCCTTTGGAGATCATCTGCACATGAGGGGCTGAGATGCCTGGGCCAATTGAAAAGGAGAGAAAAAGCCACAGTGATGTCAAGTCCAGTACCATGGAAGACCCAGCCTCTGTAGCCACAGCTGCCAAAACACAGGCTCTAGGGCCAAAGGGCTTTGGTAGCTGTGGCTTGTGGACTCCAGAGTGCGCGTTCAGTCATTGTGGTGCACGGGCTTAGCTGCTCTGAGGCATGTGGGATCTTCCTGGACCAGGGATCAAGCCCGCATCCCCTGCACTAGTAGGCAGATTCTGAACCACTGAACCACAGGGGAGGCCCCACCTCCACTTTGGACTCATCTCAGGAAACAGGCATTCCTGGTAGCCCCAAGTCAGGCTGACTTACAGATAACAAGTCCCTTTTGGCCTCAGACCCCACGTGTGACTCCTAGGACTTTGCTTTTCCCTCTGGCATCACCTCCTATCTCACTCACCTCATACTGAGTGCCCAGCCAGGTCAGGCTGTTCCCCCAGGACCTCACCCATGCTGTGCCCTCCGCAAGGTGCCTTCTCACCCCACCATCTCCTGAGAAACTGTTCCTCATCCTTCATATTTTGATGGAGACGTCACCCACCTCCTACAGGAAGCCTTCCTTGATTTCCCAGGACCAGGTGAGTTGTTCCACCTCTGGGCCCATGCCTCTCTCACTGTGCAGTGGACCACACTACATTGCTGGGGCTTGTCTCCTTGACCACAAGTTCCACATGGGTAGGAATGGGTCTCCAATCCCCCAGGGGCTAGAACCTTCCTGGACTCAAGAAAATGTGATTCGAGTGAAGGGTGAATGAACACTCTGGGTTAGCCTCAGAGGTCATTTCCTGTCCTCCAGCCCCTCCCAGAGCCTGGGCAGGAGTGATGGGAAGTCCCCATCCTTCTTAATCGTTCTGATGGATACCAGGCTTCTTTGATGCCTTCCAAGGTACACAGCTCCCCACCCGAGCATGATGGCTCTTTTTAGACCACTCAAAGGCAGCTACTGCTGCTAAGTCACTTCAGTCGTGTCCGACTCTGTGTGACCCCATAGACGGCAGCCCACCAGGCTCTCCTGTCCCTGGTATTCTCCAGGCAAGAACACTGGAGTGGGTTGCCATTTCCTTCTCCAATGCATGAAAGTGAAAAGTGAAAGTGAAGTCGCTCAGTCATGTCCGACCCTTAGCATGGACTGCAGCCTTCCAAGCTCCTCCGTCCATGGGATTTTCCAGGCAAGAGTACTGGAGTGGGGTGCCATTGCCTTCTCTGCCCTCAAAGGCACCTGGCTCTTTCCGTTTTATGGCATTCGTGGAAGATTACAGACCAATGACCCTTTAAAGGGCACACCCACTCCTAATGGGATCACCGTGCATGCATCCTGGGACTACCTCTCCTCAGAGTCATCTCCCCTCCCATCATTTCATATCTGCGTCCCCTGAGCCCAGTGAGGTGGCCTGGCAAAGACAACCTCTCCAGGCTGCGAGGATGGAGTCAGGTGACCAAGGAAATGTCACGTTCTCCTCTGTGAATTGGGAGTAAGGATGGCTGAGGAGAAGGAACTGTGGTGTTCAGGGTCCCCACCCCCACCTCGCTCCAACCATCTTAGACGTGAGCCTGGTTACTTCCCTGAGACCCACTTGCAGATCTTGGTGTCCAGCTGAGAGGGTCCTTATCTCTCTGGGGCTGAGGTGGGAGCAGGCTGGGGACACAGATGTGCTCGTACACCTGTGCACAACACACAGAATGGGAGCAGGACTTTCCCGGTGGTCCAGTGGTTAAGACTCTGAGCTCCCAGTGCAGGTGGCCTGGGTTCATCCCTGGTCAGGGAACTAGATCCCATATGCTGCAACTAAGAGTCTGCATGCTGCAACTAAAGATCCCCAATGCAGAAAAGAAGATCAAAGATCATGCATGCCACAACTGAGACCCAGCACAGCAGTCAAATAAATAAATATTTAAAACAAACCAGCAAAAAAACAGCATCAGGTGGCATGACTGGCACTCGCTGTGTGCTAAGTGCTAGTATCTTATTTATTCAAATGGGTCCAGGAGGCAGCTGATATTATCACCCCATCTCACAGATGAATAAACTGAGGCACAGAGAGTTCAAGTAACTCATCCATGGTTGCTCAGATGGACAAATTATGAAATGAAAACAGGAATTTGAGCCTGGACAACTGGCTAACCATCACTCCGTCATCTTTCTCACAAATGTCCATGCACGCCCCTGTGTGTATATCTGAACAGATCTCACACACAAGTGCACATGGAATCACACCCCAGCTCATGCACTCACGTGCAGAGCAACCCAAGCTCACAGAGGCAGATTCCCAGGTATCCAGAGAGGCATCACATGTGGTCACGTGGGCCAGCGAGGACTCACCCCACTTGTTCACACTCCCTTCTCAAGCACATTTACCCACAGGCATGCACATCCCTGTTCACATGGCTGAAGAGAAAGCATGCAACAGTCGTATCCACCCACGTTCAGCGGCGTGCCGGCACACACACATTGTCACGTGAGCACAGGCACAGATATGTGTACGCGTGCACACTTGCATATGAGCAAATATTTATTGAACATCTACTATGTCCCAGACACCGTGCTGAGGATATAATACTGATGAAAACAAGAGTTCCCACCTTCCCAACGCGTGTAAAATGGAGAGGGGATGTGCATGCTTAGACGCACACACTGTCATCAATGCGTGTCCTGGTTATTGAGTCTTTTCTCTGCAGAGGGGCTTCCTAGGGCTCAGATGGTAAAGAATCCACCTGCCAATGCAGGAGATGCAGGTTTGATCTCTGGTGGGAGAGATCCCCTGGAGGAGGAAATGGCAACCCACTCAGTGTTCTTGCCTGGAGAACGTCATGGACAGAGGAGCCTCGGGGGGCTACAGTCCACGGAGTCCCAAAGAGTCAGACATGCACATACTCTTGAGAGTTGAGCCCTCCCGTGCTTCAGAGACTGTGAGTCCCATTGCCCGCAAGTGCACACAGGAGTAGACCCTTTCCTCTCTGCTGGAGCCACAGGGCACAACCTGAGTCTTGGCAAGAGGTGGCTGTGCTGGGGGCGGACAGCAGCCTTATTTTCAGCATCTTCTGTGGTCTGAGGATCTGCGAGTCTCTGTCAGTCCGACTGAAACTAGACCATTTTCCAAGTGACAGATTCACACATATTTGCAGACATGTGCATACTCCCACGTTTAAGTGTCTGTGCACACGTGTGCCAGCCCCCCTGCTCCCCCAGGACCTCCTTCCCCACCAAAAGCCTCTGTCCCGGAGCCCCCAACCTCCTCCTCTTCCCTCTTTTTGCACCTGAGGGAGCCGTGGCCCGGAGACACCTGGGGCTTCCAAGAGGCTGCACAGGCAGGGAGGAAGGGCTGCAATGACTCGACTTCCAGGCAGCTGTGCTGAGTTTCTGCAAAGACTCCCTTCCTCAAAGCAGCTCCTATTTACTGAAAGTTAAGGCTGCCGTGGTTTCCCCACATTCACATGGGGAAAAGGTCAAACTTGCAAAAAATATTTACCAAGAATCGTCCGTTAGTCAGTCAACAAGCATTTACTGTCAGCGGCAGCCTGCCTGCATGCTGGGCTGGGCGCAGCAGGGAAAGAGGGTGAGGAAGAAGCACAGGGCTTGTCTTTCCAGGGTCAGGCACCATGAGGGAGCTGTGGTTAGCCTCGGGGGCGAGGGGAGAGGAGTCCAGGCAGGCGAGATGTGAGCACAAAATCTGGTGGTGGGAAAGCATGCATGTCCCAGTGAGACCAACACAAAGGCTCTGCGGTTCCCTCCCCAAATCACAACTGGAGGTGTGTTGGTCAGCCATCAAAAAGCAAAAAACAAAAACTTGGTATGTGGTGTTTGACGCTTTCTGTGGTGTAAATACTCCCGCCTGGCCAATTTCCAGCTACCAGTGTGATGTCATGCTTCTCTGGGTTGAGTAAAGATGACACAGTTGCTCTTGGGAGCTGGTGGGAACTGGCCTCAGATGCCCACTGGTCCACTGCCTTCTCTTCCCAGGGACACACGGAGGACGCAGCCAGGACCTTGATGCCCAGGGAAGGGCAGGAGTCCCAGTTTGAAGGGCTCAGGGATGAGAACAAAATCATTTGTTCATCCTTTGATGCGTATTCTGTTTTGTCCTTTCATTGAACTCAGCACCCACCCTGTGCTGGACACCGGGCACCCCAAGATATCTCAGATCATCTCTACCCCTGCTGATGGAAAAGCGCAGGTGTGAGGCACCCAGAGGAGAGGCACCCAACCAAAGCCTGGGGAGCCAGAGGACTTCCTGGAGGAGGGGACATCTAAGTGGAAAGGCAATGGAGTGAAGCAGTGAGTAAGGGGTAGAAAAGAGTATTTCCAAGCAGGGGAAACAGCATGTGCAATGACNGGCAAAGACAACCTCTCCAGGCTGCGAGGATGGAGTCAGGTGACCAAGGAAATGTCACGTTCTCCTCTGTGAATTGGGAGTAAGGATGGCTGAGGAGAAGGAACTGTGGTGTTCAGGGTCCCCACCCCCACCTCGCTCCAACCATCTTAGACGTGAGCCTGGTTACTTCCCTGAGACCCACTTGCAGATCTTGGTGTCCAGCTGAGAGGGTCCTTATCTCTCTGGGGCTGAGGTGGGAGCAGGCTGGGGACACAGATGTGCTCGTACACCTGTGCACAACACACAGAATGGGAGCAGGACTTCCCCGGTGGTCCAGTGGTTAAGACTCTGAGCTCCCAGTGCAGGTGGCCTGGGTTCATCCCTGGTCAGGGAACTAGATCCCATATGCTGCAACTAAGAGTCTGCATGCTGCAACTAAAGATCCCCAATGCAGAAAAGAAGATCAAAGATCATGCATGCCACAACTGAGACCCAGCATAGCAGTCAAATAAATAAATATTTAAAACAAACCAGCAAAAAAACAGCATCAGGTGGCATGACTGGCACTCGCTGTGTGCTAAGTGCTAGTATCTTATTTATTCAAATGGGTCCAGGAGGCAGCTGATATTATCACCCCATCTCACAGATGAATAAACTGAGGCACAGAGAGTTCAAGTAACTCATCCATGGTTGCTCAGATGGACAAATTATGAAATGAAAACAGGAATTTGAGCCTGGACAACTGGCTAACCATCACTCCGTCATCTTTCTCACAAATGTCCATGCACGCCCCTGTGTGTATATCTGAACAGATCTCACACACAAGTGCACATGGAATCACACCCCAGCTCATGCACTCACGTGCAGAGCAACCCAAGCTCACAGAGGCAGATTCCCAGGTATCCAGAGAGGCATCACATGTGGTCACGTGGGCCAGCGAGGACTCACCCCACTTGTTCACACTCCCTTCTCAAGCACATTTACCCACAGGCATGCACATCCCTGTTCACATGGCTGAAGAGAAAGCATGCAACAGTCGTATCCACCCACGTTCAGCGGCGTGCCGGCACACACACATTGTCACGTGAGCACAGGCACAGATATGTGTACGCGTGCACACTTGCATATGAGCAAATATTTATTGAACATCTACTATGTCCCAGACACCGTGCTGAGGATATAATACTGATGAAAACAAGAGTTCCCACCTTCCCAACGCGTGTAAAATGGAGAGGGGATGTGCATGCTTAGACGCACACACTGTCATCAATGCGTGTCCTGGTTATTGAGTCTTTTCTCTGCAGAGGGGCTTCCTAGGGCTCAGATGGTAAAGAATCCACCTGCCAATGCAGGAGATGCAGGTTTGATCTCTGGTGGGAGAGATCCCCTGGAGAAGGAAATGGCAACCCACTCAGTGTTCTTGCCTGGAGAACGTCATGGACAGAGGAGCCTCGGGGGGCTACAGTCCACGAAGTCCCAAAGAGTCAGACATGCACATACTGTTGAGAGTTGAGCCCTCCCATGCTTCAGAGACTGTGAGTCCCATTACCCGCAAGTGCACACAGGAGTAGACCCTTTCCTCTCTGCTGGAGCCACAGGGCACAACCTGAGTCTTGGCAAGAGGTGGCTGTGCTGGGGGCGGACAGCAGCCTTATTTTCAGCATCTTCTGTGGTCTGAGGATCTGCGAGTCTCTGTCAGTCCGACTGAAACTAGACCATTTTCCAAGTGACAGATTCACACATATTTGCAGACATGTGCATACTCCCACGTTTAAGTGTCTGTGCACACGTGTGCCAGCCCCCCTGCTCCCCCAGGACCTCCTTCCCCACCAAAAGCCTCTGTCCCGGAGCCCCCAACCTCCTCCTCTTCCCTCTTTTTGCACCTGAGGGAGCCGTGGCCCGGAGACACCTGGGGCTTCCAAGAGGCTGCACAGGCAGGGAGGAAGGGCTGCAATGACTCGACTTCCAGGCAGCTGTGCTGAGTTTCTGCAAAGACTCCCTTCCTCAAAGCAGCTCCTATTTACTGAAAGTTAAGGCTGCCGTGGTTTCCCCACATTCACATGGGGAAAAGGTCAAACTTGCAAAAAATATTTACCAAGAATCGTCCGTTAGTCAGTCAACAAGCATTTACTGTCAGCGGCAGCCTGCCTGCATGCTGGGCTGGGCGCAGCAGGGAAAGAGGGTGAGGAAGAAGCACAGGGCTTGTCTTTCCAGGGTCAGGCACCATGAGGGAGCTGTGGTTAGCCACGGGGGCAAGGGGGAGAGGAGTCCAGGCAGGCGAGATGTGAGCACAAAATCTGGTGGTGGGAAAGCATGCATGTCCCAGTGAGACCAACACAAAGGCTCTGCGGTTCCCTCCCCAAATCACAACTGGAGGTGTGTTGGTCAGCCATCAAAAAGCAAAAAACAAAAACTTGGTATGTGGTGTTTGACGCTTTCTGTGGTGTAAATACTCCCGCCTGGCCAATTTCCAGCTACCAGTGTGATGTCATGCTTCTCTGGGTTGAGTAAAGATGACACAGTTGCTCTTGGGAGCTGGTGGGAACTGGCCTCAGATGCCCACTGGTCCACTGCCTTCTCTTCCCAGGGACACACAGAGGACGCAGCCAGGGCCTTGATGCCCAGGGAAGGGCAGGAGTCCCAGTTTGAAGGGCTCAGGGATGAGAACAAAATCATTTGTTCATCCTTTGATGCGTATTCTGTTTTGTCCTTTCATTGAACTCAGCACCCACCCTGTGCTGGACACCGGGCACCCCAAGATACCTCAGATCATCTCTACCCATGCTGATGGAAAAGCGCAGGTGTGAGGCACCCAGAGGAGAGGCACCCAACCAAAGCCTGGGGAGCCAGAGGACTTCCTGGAGGAGGGGGCATCTAAGTGGAAAGGCAATGGAGTGAAGCAGTGAGTAAGGGGTAGAAAAGAGTATTTCCAAGCAGGGGAAACAGCATGTGCAATGACTTAGCAATCTCATGCACTTCTTGATTAACCCAGAAAAAGCATCTTGTTTAGTAGACTTCTTAAATGAGCCAGTGCTCTTTCAAGTGCTACACCAAGTCTTCATTCATGTCATCCTCTGATGATCTTATGGGGTACTTACTATTTTTAGCCCCATTGTACAGATGGGACAACTGAGATGAAAGACATTCAGCCAACATGCCTATAACGGTTGGTTTGCTCTGCCTCCCCACTGTGCTACCACTAAGCATCTGAAGTGGGTGTGGCTTGGGGAAATTTTAGGGAGTACCCAGACATGGCAACCAACTGAAAATTTACTTTGGGGTTTAATTAAATGTCATACTGAGGGAAGTGATCAGTTCAGCTAAAGCATGCTGCCCCACCCCCCTTCACACACAAGCCAGAGGAGAGTGGTGTCCATCGTGGAGTTGTTTACCAAGGATGTCCAGCAGTCAGTCAACAAACCTTTACTGGCATCTTCATGTCTTGGCCCAGCCCAGTGCTAGGCTGTTTGGACTGAGCCCTTGTTCACTTTTTGTTTTTATTCTTATTTGATTATTTCACTGAGCACTTCATCTGAACCAGGCCCCAGGCTGGGGGTTAGGAGACAGAGAAGAAATAGATTATAGTTCCTGCCCTCAAGGGAGTCTAGTAAGAGAAACAGGAGTAGTCATTTTCTGTATGTTCAAAATATTCCATTATTAAAAACAAAAAATAAAACTGATGATCATAAGTGATAAGAAAAAAATGTGCATGAAAGAGAGGACCATTCTGCCACATGTTTAGTGAAAGGATATGGGGAAATGCCCAGGATAAAGGATGTTTCATCACCAGTGACTAGGGAACAGGAACGGGGGATGTTGGGAATGACTGTAGTGGGTTAGGGTTTTTTTACGAGGAGGGGTGTGGTGGGCAATAATGGAATTAAATAGTAGTGATGGATTCAACATTGTGAATATACTAAAACTCAGTAACTTGTATATTTTGAAGTGTTATGTGAATTGTATCTTAAAAAAAAAAAGCTGTTTCAACAAGGAATCTTGCATTTGCAATTGACAGAACTAGCTTTTTAAAATGGATTTACTGCCTCATATAAAGAGGTGTTTGTTTTTTTAAGTTTAACTATATAGTTTCAGGCATGGATGGATCAAGGTGCTCAAGTAGTTTCTTCAACTCTGAGGGCTCCACCTCTGGGATCTGGTTTCTTTTGTGTTGGCTTCACTCTTAAGCAGGCTGAGTGAAACTCAATAGTTCCCTCCCTCCTCCTCCCCCAAAAATAAGTTCTCAGAAGTCCAGGCTTATAACCTACCACTTTAACAACACAGAGGAAAGAATAGATCTTTTTTCTAATAGTCTCAGCGAGCATATCAAGAAAGGCTCTCATTGGTCAGTTTGAATCACATGCCTATACCTGAACCAATCACTATACAGAGTGGGCAACGAATGCTCTGATTGGCCAAATCAGAGTCATGTACCCTATTAGAAAGCATCCTTCCTTGGAAAGGACATGAACTAAGAGTAGGGAGAGAATGGCCCCAAGGAAGAACAGGTCCTATTAATAGAAGGAGTAGATGCTAGGCAGACAAAAGCAGAATCCCTTTGCATGAGGATGGAGTTGCCAGATGGAGACATGTGGGAGGGCACACTTGGTAACTGGAAGGACATGAGCAGAGGCTTGGGGGTTTGCAAATACATAGTGTGGTCTGGATACAGTGGCCACGTCATGATGTCTAGGAGTTCCATGGTACGATTCTGACTCCAATTCTGAGGTGTGTGTTTCTACACCACCAATTAACTCCTTCTGTCACTATCTACCCAGAGATAGCATGAGATCCCACAGGTTGAGGGCTCAGCCCTACAAAACTGCCCCTCCCCCTACTTCAGACGCCAATTGCAAGTTCAGACTTCCTCTGTCTTCTGATCAACTTGCAGTAGATTGGAGGTTCTGACGACTCCCTAGTCAGGTTTGATTACTTTGCTAGTGCAGCTCACGTGTCTGAGAGATACATTTTATTTACTAGATTTCCATTTACTTGGAAAAGATTTAACTCAGAAACAGCCAGACAGAAGAGATGCATAGAGCAAGATATGGGGCAAGGGTACAGAGCTTCCAGGTCATCTCCAGAGCTAGCTAATCTCCCAGCACCCCCAGATACTCGCCAAACCGGAAACCCTCGAATCCCGTCCCTTTGCGTTTCTGTAGCAGCTTGATTGGTTATATCGTTGGCCTTTGGTGATTCAATGCAGTCTGCAGCCTCTCTCGCTCCCCAGGAGACTAAAGGGAGGGGTTGGCAGTTCCCCTCTAATCACCAGGTTGGTTCCCCTGGCAACCAGCCTCCATCATTAGATAACTTAGGGGCTTCCCAAAGGTCACCTCATTAACATAACAAAAGACACTGAATGCTCTTTTCACTTAGGAAATTCTGAGGGTTTTAGGAGCTCTGTGCCAGGAACAGAGGAAGACCAAAAGCGTATTTCTTCTTATAAGTCACAATATCAGACCAGGTCATGTATCTGGGGAGTATTATGGGCTGAAGGGGGGCTTCCCTGGTGGCTCAGAAGGTAAAGAATCTGCGTGCAAAGCAGGAGACCTGGGTTTGATCCCCGGGCTGGGAAGATCCCCTGGAGAAGGGAATGGCAACCCACTCCAGTACTCTTGCCAGGGAAATCCCACAGACAGAGGAGCCTGGCGGGCTACAGTCCATGGGGTCGCAAAGGGTTGGACACAACTGAGCGAGTAAGCAAGGCGCAAGCGCCGTGGCCTGAAGGGGTGAGGGGGAGGAACGGAGAGCCAGGCTGCAGAGGATTTGGGATCTGGTCTGTAGACCTGTATCTTCCAAACTTTTGATCCTCAGCCACACTGCCACAGCTTATTTCTTCCAGACTTACGTGTTTCTCCATCATCCTTTTTTTGATGTGGACCACTTTTAAAGTTGTCACTGAATTTGTAACAATAGTGCTGCTGTTTTATGTGTTGGTATTTTGGTCACGAGGCATGTGGGATCCAGACCAGGGATCCAATTCACACCCCTGCACTGGGAGGCGAAGGCTTAACCACACCAGGGAAGGCCCTCTCCATCACTTTTTGCTTAAACATTTTCTTCATGCTGATTTACGTTTTTATTTAAATAACTTTAATTTTTTAATATTTATTTATTTATTCATCTTGCATCAGCATGGGAGGGGGCGGTCTAATTCTGTGATAGGAATCAAACCCAGGCTTTCTGCCTTGGAGTCATGGAGTCTTAGCCACTGGACCACCAGGAAAGTCCCAAGAACTTTATTTTTGCAAGAAACACTGCCATCATCACAAATGGAGAGCCTGCCTTCCTTATCATAATAGAAATGAACTATAAAAACGAGGACAATGATACCAAAAATGAAGTATGAAATTCTGGCTGGATACTATTGCGTTTAGAGGGCTAGTTGGACCAAGAAAAAAATAACTGAAAAAGGAATCACTTTCTCAGTTTGATCTTCTTTTACTCCACAACCCTTTTGCCACTTAAAACCATCTTAGGGACCCCAGGGGTTGTGTCCTCTACCTGGGTTACCCCTGGGGTATGTGTCCCACAATTCTGGCTAATGGAAGCCAGGAGGCAGTTGTGAACAGGAAAAGGACACAGAAAAATAGCCCAGGTCATGGTGGGGCGAGTGTTTGAGAAGATGCTGTTTGCATAATTCCAGGTGATAAAAATGAGGAGACTGACTTGGCCAAATAGAGTTGTTGGAGAGATGAGATGCTAGGCAAGGGCTGCCAGTGCCTTAATCTCAGCAGGGAGGGAGGAGGGACTAATGCCTGAAGTGATGCTCACTCTTTAGATTTAGCAGTTGAGACTGGGACCTGGAAGGAGGAGGTGTGGGGAGGATGACGAAGAATTCAGCTGGGGATACACTGAGTCTGAGATATGGACTCATCCATGGAGAGATCATTCACTTGTTCAGAAAGTATTTCTTGAGCACTTGCTATATACCAAGATCTGTTCTAAGACCCTGGGGTAGAGCGGTAAACCAACCAACCCCAAATCTCTGTCCCTAGGAAGTCTACCTTCTATTGGAGGAAATGAGAGAACTGATAAGAAATCAAGGACTTACTGTTACATACAGTATATCATCTGGAGAAGGAAATGGCACCCCACTCCAGTACTCTCGCCTGGAAAATGCCATGGACGGAGGAGCCTACTAGGCTACAGTCCATGGAATCGCAAAGGGCTGCACACGACTGAGCAACTTCGCTTCACAGTATATCAGGGGCATTCCAGGCAGCTCAGTGGGAGAAAGAATCCACCTGCAATGCAGGAGAAGCAGGAGATGAGTTTTGATCCCTGGATAAGGAGGATTCCCTGGAGGAGGGCATAGGAACCCATTCCAGGATTCTTGCCTGAAGAATCCCATAGACAGAGGAGCCTGGCGGGCTACAATCCATTGGGTCACAGAGAATCGGACACGACAGAAGCGACAGAGCACGCACGTGCAGTATATCAAAATAGATGTCACATTAGCTAGTGCTGTGCACTAAAGGGGAGATATCTGGGAGGGAGATGCAGAAACTGAGATACACCCACTAGCAATCGGCTACATGGGCCTGGAGCTCAGGAGGTATATTTAGAAGACATCGTTCATTCATTCACTGAGCAAAATGTTTCCTGAACACAGTCTGTGTGCCAGGCACTGTGCTGGGTGCTGGGCAACACAGTCCCTATCTCATGAAACTTGTCTGGATTTAGGGAAGGCTGTGATTGGCTATAATCTGTATGGACACAGATAAGATTCCCCATAGGGTGTGTGTGTGTGTCTGTGTGTGTGTGTAAAGGACACCGAACATCTGTATGGACACAGATAAGATTCCCCATGGTGTGTGTGTGTGTGTGTGTGTGTGTGTGTGTGTGTAAAGAACCCCCAACATTTCAGGGAGGGCAGAGAAGACCTGGGAAAGGAGCCTGACCAGAAGCAAACAGCCTGTAGCAAAAAACACCCAGAAGGGCGGAGCTTTAAGAACAAGAGGGAAGCTGGTACCACAGAAAGCTAAGGATTGAAACAGGCCTGGGCCTGGCACCCAGTGTCCATGAAAGCAAGCTCCTGGCAGAAGTGCAGGCAGCTCCCACACAGAGAGGAGGCTGGAGGAGGGGGTGTGCTGGGAGGAAGTGGAGATGGAGACAGAAGACAGTTTTCGAGAATTGTGGCTGAGAGGGAAGGAAAGAGAAAGAAAGAGGGAAGGAGAAGTCGGAGGTTGGTGGAGGGAAGCATTAGTCTGCAGATGGAAGGGACCAGAACGCGCTGATAGGAAGAAGTCCGCTCAGGAATGAAAGTGAAAACGTAGGGAAGTGATCGGGTCTGGGGGACCAGAGGGAGTGGGGGAGCCCTAGAGAGAAAGAAAGACTCCGTGTCAGGGAAGGCTACAGAATCTGAGGGGCTCAGGGCAAAATGAAAATGCAGGCCTTCTTGTTCAAAAAGTACTAAGCATTCAAGATGGTGACTCTCAGTATCTGGATGGGGATGGGACAAGAGGCTTGTTTTGGCTAAGCTGAGACCTCAGCCCACCTGATAGACACACCTGGTTGTGGGTGGAGAGGATGGTCACCGTCACACCCTTCACCAAGATCCCGTGAGGTGAGCAACTGACCTCCACCTTCCCTTATGCCTGTGTCCAGCTCTCTCCAGTGAATAGTGGATGTGGGTGGGAAGGGCGAGGCCGAGTGGTTTCCAGAGGGCCAAGGGGTACAGGAGTAGGTGGCTAAGACCTTCTCTCAGGACAGCAGACAGATGGTGGGAGGTGTGAGCAGAGTCTCCAGGCCTTGGCACATGCTCCACTGTCCTGTGAGACTTCCTCTACACAGCTCAGGTTCAAAGACAAGATGATTAGGAAGTTTAGCAAGAGGACCTCAGAGCATCAAGTGCCAGGGTCCAGCCTCAGCAGAGTCCAGGGATACCCTCAGGATGGACGACGTTGGTGAACGAACAAATGAATGATTGACACAGGGTGACCAAGCTTCAGTGAGCAAGGCCCATAACTTTATTTTCAAAAAGAACTTTTATACCTTGACTTGTACATAGAGGGAAATGAAAGATGCAAAGTCATACAGAGTCAGCCCAAACATTACATCTGTTTTGTCTTTATCAAAACCAGGATTTTTTCTGCATACTTTTCCCATAATCAATGTTGTGTACATTATCCTCTGGCCTTAGAGGCCTGTGAACATTTTATGACCCTCTTTTGATAAAGGCTGCTCAACCAGAAAACTTATTTTCCCTTGAAGTGTTTTTTCTTTATATTTCTAATTTACTTCAGCCTCAGAAAGTATCAAACAGAGTTACATTCTCACGGAGCAAAGGTGCAGCGAGTTACAACAAAGAAAGAACCAATTAGCTCAAAGGTCTGATGTGGTTAAATTTAAGGCTACTATTTNACTTCAGCCTCAGAAAGTATCAAACAGAGTTACATTCTCACGGAGCAAAGGTGCAGCGAGTTACAACAAAGAAAGAACCAATTAGCTCAAAGGTCTGATGTGGTTAAATTTAAGGCTACTATTTGTTTTTCTTACATCCCAACTATGTTAACTAATGTACTCCCAGGTGTACAATGGATAAGGGATATGGGAACTTGGCAGCAAGCATTGGCTCAACAGTGAAATCCTACACCAGCACTACTCTAATAGCTTTTAACTCTTCGAAAGTCTCTATATTTTTAGAATATTTTTGGCTTCCCGTGTCTCTCACTGTTGGAAGGCTGTAAACAATCACATGAGTAGCTGAAATAGTCTGGATAAACCTGTCAGGCAAGCTAGAAAGCCATCAGAGGGGTTTGAATTGAAACACTCCTATCGTGTCCAGGAGACTTAATAACTAAAGCCCTAAGTTAACTTTTTCCAGAGAAAGGTGGTCAAGGACNTGGTGAGAGTGCTGAATCCTAACCACTAGACCACCAGGGTCTAGCTCTTATCTGCCTTGAAAAAAAAATTTGACAAGGAGACAGAAAGTAGAGAGCAAGGTAAGGCGTTTATTAGAAAAGCAGTGTAACACGCCAACATATGAGCTTAGAGAACATCATGCTTCGGGGACTTTCAGAGTGGAACTGGAACAAGCCACTCCAGTATTCTTGCCTGGAGAATCCCCACGGACAGAGGAGCCTGGTGGGCTACTAAAAGAGTTGGACAGGGCTGAGTGACTAAGCGTAATGCAGCATGGCAGGTACCATTTTGTGCGTGTGCAGTTGAGGTTTCCCTGACCCCAAGGATGAGGAATTTGTGACTTCTTGATCTTTTTACCCATGCAGGGCTTAATTCCTCTCTGCCCCTGCCATTACTGCTATCTTCAAGTGTTCCCAGGAGGCAAAGTCCAGCTATTTACCCTGTTCCAGTTGTTATTTCTATCTGAAGTGTAACCAGGAGGCTGGTTGTAAATGTCTAACCCAGAGCCCATCTATTCCTGGTTTCAAGAAATATAAACAGGAGACTAGTTGTAAGTGTCTGGCTTGAAGTCCATCTGTCTCCTGCCTCTAAAGGAGTGGGCAGAAGCTAGAGCATGAGGCTGGAGGGCAGGGATGGTCTTCTGTGTCAGGATCAGCCAATAGCAGCGGGGTTATTGGGAGCTTCTCATGGAGGTTTGGCGTGTCTACTGGAAAAAAAAAAAAAAAANGTGTGCCTTCTGGAGACACACTCTCCTTCTAGGAGAGTCTGCTCCTAGACTTTTCTAACCTCTAGCAGTTTTCTGCCTAGAAAACCGCTAGCTCCCAGCTAGCTAAAATTTAACCACTAGCTAAAATTACTTAGCTCCCAGCTCCTTCTTCCACCTGCAAAGCCAGCAGGGTAGCATTTTCAAATCTCTCTCTGACTCTAACTCTCCTACATATCTCTTTGATTTATAGACTCTGATTTTTATCAGCCCATCCACATAGTCAGGATAATCTCCCATCTCAAGGTCAGTTAATTAGCAATCTCATTCCATCTGCAACTTTGATTCTCCCTTGCAGTGTAACATGTCCACAGTTTCCAGACATTAGGATGTGAACATTTTTAGGGGTCTGTTACTTTACTGACTACAGTCTTTAAAGCTGCTTTGTGATTACAAAAGAAAAACTACACGGTTTAAACAAAAGCATGTTTATGGTTTGTTTCAGAATCCAGAGGTCGATTTGATCACTTGGTGATATCATCAAAGATCCAGGCCCTTTTTTTTTCCTCTCACTCTGCCACATTCAGAACACTATCTTTCTTCTCCAAGCTTGTCCCCTCATGATCACAAGATGGCTGCCAAACCACCAGACATCACATCCAAAGCAGAACAGAAGGTGGCAAAGGGGCCTTTCTTGACTCTGTCCTCTTTGATTAGAAAGGAGAACTATGAGTATTCTCCTCACTTCCATGGCAGAGAGGAAGGAGAGACAGACAAGATATTTTGACCAACTCAGGCTGAATTTACCAGCTGAAATCAGAAAATGCCAATTCCCAGATAGGGTGGGGCATCAGTGTATAGGAGTAAGGGGTCTGGGTGGCCAGAGTCAGAGATTGGTCCTCTGGGCTGGGGTCAAAGATAATTCTGTGGCCAGGGCTGGGGATCAGTGTGTGGCTGGGCTCAATGTGCAGCCAGGATCATGAATAGGTCCACGGCTGGGTCAGGAATCACTCTACAGCTTGAGTCAGAAGTCATTTTGTGGTTGGAATCAAGTTTCAAACTAGAAGTTCATTTTGTGTTTCTCTCTCTCTCTCTGCATCTTGGTCTCGTTTTGCTCTCCTTCTCTGGAAAGACCTGTCATATAATAAATGTGAATATATGATGAGAAATGCATGATATAAACCTGTGCAAATGTACAAACTCTGCCTCTGCATGCGGATGGCTTGCAGAAGTGATGTGGACACATACAAATACAGTCAGTACTTGAATGGGGTCATTCCTTCAGGATGATTTTTGTCTCGGATTTCTATGGGTCCAGTCAGTCCATTAAATTTAGAATGTGGTTATTTCCTTTAATTATGTTTCATGCCCTCACCTGGGCTTCCCTTGTGGCTCAGCTGGTAAAGAATCTGCTTGCAATACAGAAGACATAGATTGTATCCCTGGGTTGGGAAAATTCCCTGGAGAAGGGAATGGCTACCCACTCTAGTATTCTGGCCTGGAGAATTCCATGGACTGTATAGTCCACGGGGTCACAAAGAATCAGACACGACTGAACAACTTTCACTCTCTCCATGACATGACACCCACAGACCAATTCAGTATAATAACAATAATGCTAGGAAACATTCCGAAAGCATTAACTGTGTGCAGGCACCTCTTTCAGCCCTATGTGTATTAACACATTTAACTCTAACATCCATGAGGTCAGTACTATTATTCCCATTTTACAGAGGAGGAAGGAAGCATAGATGGCACGACTGGCTCTGAGCCACACCGCTGATCCTTGGAGCACCCTGAGTTCCTAACGTAAGTCCAGCCCTTTACCAGGTGCTGGAGTAGATGGAGGAAAAAGGCAAGGATGAAAGAGAGGTGAGGTCAGGAGGGTGGAGATAGCCCAGGTCTAGTTTTCTGGGTGTGGCTCCTCCCTGGGCACTGATGCAGGCGTAAGGCAAGAGTCGGCCACTAGGAGGCAGCAAGAACCAAGGAGCTGGTCTCTGGCCCATCTGCTCTCCCCGGCCTTGTGTCTTCGGCTCCTTAATAAAGCTGGAAAAGGGTGGAATTTTAAGGAAGATCTGGCGCTGTTCTACTGCTGTCAGGGAGCTTAGGCAAGTGAATCACAAGAACAGCTGGGCATCGCCTGGCTTTCACCCATCAAGACATCCACTCCTCACCCCACCACTGTGGGCTGCCAGGGGACTTCTCTTATCCATCTTTGCTGGGGAGGAAACAGGCCCAGAGGGGTCAATACTTGGTCCACAGTCACATAGCTCCGTATTGGCAAAGGTCGGTTCCAAACTAAGGCAGGATAAGTGCAGAGCCCTTGCTTCTTTGAGTCTCAGTGTTCTCACCTGTAAAAGGGGTAGAAGAATCTAGACAAACGGCAAACAAGAGTGGTTAGCAATCGGGGTACATCATGGAAATGTTTCCCACAGAGGTCTCTGGCTGCTGTGAGGATCCAGTGAGGTCAGAGGCCTCTCTTGCAGCGGGGACTCAGAAACTTCTAGCTGTTTGTGTGGGTGTGTGCATGTTTAATTAATAACTTTCGTGGGAAAGTAATGTCAGAAAGATTATTCAACAGGATGTTAACAGAGATACACCTTTAAAAACAAACATAACATTTGGGGACCGCCCACGTGGTGCCAGGTGTCTGGGAGGGGATGGGATTTCCGGTGGTTTTCACTTTCCTATTTATATCTTTAAGTTTTCTCTGAATTAGAGAAGGCCAGCACGTGCCAACTTAGTAATCAGAAAAAAAGTAGTAAGTAGAGATTTTTTTGTTTTTTTTAAATAAAAAAACTAAAGTGGAAACAGTCCCCACCTTGCCATCCCCACCCCCCCGGAAAAATCTTTGCAAAATCGAGGCTGGGGGTATGCGGAGCTGGGTTGGAGAGACCCTGAATTCAGTGTCTCTGGAGGTCTCTCCAGGTTTTGAGAACTTCCTAAGGGGCACACCAAGCCCTCTTTGGTGCTGCTACTGTGGGGCCTCTCTCTTGCTCTCCACACCTCTGGTCCAGACTTGAGGGCAATGGTGGGAAACTCATGCTGCTAGCATCTTGCTCTGCCCACACCGGCTGCCAACTTCTTACTTGGCCAGGGTGGTCTCGCACTGGTCCCACCAGATTCATTAGACCCCACCCCTCCATAGCTCTGGGGCTAACATTTGAGGCAGTCTGACCCATCACTCTCCTTTCATCTCTCCGGACCAATACCCTTTCTCCTCCACGCTGAGGCAATTGATAAAGTTGTACCTTGGGCTCTAATAATCTAGCCCCGCACCGTCCCTACTGTAATCACTAGCCACCTGTGACTATTTAAATATTAATTCAATAAAATTAAAAAAATCAGTTCCTCAGCCACACTAACCATATGTCAAGTGTATAACAGCCGTAGGTGGCTACTGCTACGGTATTGGACAAAGTGAAAGTTTTCCATCATAGCAAAAATTTCTGTTGGATAGCCTTGTTCTGGACACTTGTCTTGCTATAAATCCCTTCCTGAAGTAACACGGAGTAAGACTCTCTGGGGCCATCTGGGGACAGACCGCTCCCCCATATCCTCTGCTGTAGCTCCTCTCTGAAGTCTCTAGATAACACTTCCTCAGCTGATTTATGGATGCTAAAGCCACTACCAAATGGAAGAAATTAACCGCTTGATACAGATGAGCCCCAGACTTACGAGCACCTAAAAATGGATACCTCACCATCAACCAATCAGAGAACAGTGCCTGAGCCGATCACACACCCTGTGACTCCCTACTCCCTCACCTGCCCTTTAAAAATGCTTTGCTGAACCCCTTGGGGGTTTGGAGAGTTCAGGGTTTTCTGAGCATGAGCCACCCGCTCTCCTTGCACGGCCCAGCAATATACATTTCTCTGCTCCAAACTCCAGAGTTTTGGTTTGATTGGTCTCACTGTGCATTGGGCGCATTAACTCGAGTTTGGTAACACTCTAAGATTTTTCCTTGAAGCAATATCCTCTCTTTTCTGATTCTCTCTCTCAAAAACATAAAGTAAAAACTTGGATCCACGATCATAATTTGAGAAATTTGTTTCTGTTTTAACAGTCGCTCTTCAGGAGTAATTACTCAACTGATATTTCAGCGAAGGAGTGAATCACCGCGCCTGGTGTGAGGAAGTTCCGACCACAAAGTAAATTTGGAGAGACAGCAGTGAGCAACAGCTGGAAGCGAGACCGATATCGAATGCGGGTTGCGGTGGTGAGAGTGCTGAATCCTAACCACTAGACCACCAGGGTCTAGCTCTTATCTGCCTTGAAAAAAAAATTTGACAAGGAGACAGAAAGTAGAGAGCAAGGTAAGGCGTTTATTAGAAAAGCAGTGTAACACGCCAACATATGAGCTTAGAGAACATCATGCTTCGGGGACTTTCAGAGTAGAACTGGAACAAGCCACTCCAGTATTCTTGCCTGGAGAATCCCCACGGACAGAGGAGCCTGGCGGGTTACTAAAAGAGTTGGACAGGACTGAGTGACTAAGCGTAATGCAGCATGGCAGGTACCATTTTGTGCGTGTGCAGTTGAGGTCTCCCTGACCCCAAGGATGAGGAATTTGTGACTTCTTGACCTTTTTACCCATGCAGGGCTTAATTCCTCTCTGCTCCTGCCATTACTGCTATCTTCAAGTGTTCCCAGGAGGCAAAGTCCAGCTATTTACCCTGTTCCAGTTGTTATTTCTATCTGAAGTGTAACCAGGAGGCTGGTTGTAAATGTCTAACCCAGAGCCCATCTATTCCTGGTTTCAAGAAATACAAACAGGAGACTAGTTGTAAGTGTCTGGCTTGATGTCCATCTGTCTCCTGCCTCTAAAGGAGTGGGCAGAAGCTAGAGCATGAGGCTGGAGGGCAGGGATGGTCTTCTGTGTCAGGATCAGCCAATAGCAGCGGGGTTATTGGGAGCTTCTCATGGAGGTTTGGTGTGTCTACTGGAAAAAAAAAAAAAAAAAGGCACAACCTAAAAGTTGAGAATTAATTTTCATTTGGGGACATTACCGAGGACTATGTAACCACAGATAGCTCTACGTAGCCTCTCAGATAGCTCTGAGGCTCTGTTCCAAAGAGGGGAGCGAAGAGCCAGTTATATACAGGCGTTTTTGCTGAGGGGAAAAAAAAAGTGTAGTCGAACATCAAAAGATTGCTTCTAATTACAAAAACAGACATTTCAAACTAATGATTTTAGTGTTTATGTATGGGAAGAAGCAAGAGTCTGGGCTTACTGAAATTACTCCTTTGATGTACATCTTAACTATTTAGGGCCAATATCCTGTTTTTCTTCATCCTGAAAACCTGAAAGTGGAGAATTATGTTTTATTTGGGGACATTACTGAGAACTAAGTAGCCAGAGACACAGCCTCTAAAATAGCTCTGAGGCTCTGTTCCAAAGAGGTAAGGGAAGAGCCAGAATATAGAGGATTTTTTAGTAAGGGGGAAAAAAAGGTGCAGTGGAACATCAAAAGATGACTTCTAATTACAAAAACAGAATCTCAGACTAATGATTTTAGTGTTTTTCTCTGTATGGGAAGAAGCGAGAGTCTGGGCTTACTGAAATTACTCCTTTGATATGCATCTTAACTATCTAGGGGCCAATATCCTGTTTTTCCTCCATCCTGAATTCCCTCGGGGCTCCCTGGGATGGGGGAGGTGGGCAGCTGAGAGAGCTAACAGGCAGGTAGGCCAGAGGTCTCCAAACGGAGTAAATAGGCTGCAAATGTCTCTTAAAATTCTGTGTTGCTATGATGACACCTGAACTTAACTTTTCTCAAACCTTGAGCTAACCAATGCATTTTTCTTATGGAAACGTTTTTCTTAAGCTATGTTAATGAAACTACGTATTTGCTTTAGAATTTGCCTTTCTTTTGGCTGTTAACAGCTCAACAAACCAGTATTCATATACACTGTTTTATGGCTGGGGGATGTCACATCTTGTGCCATCCTATCTCAAAATTGCATATTGTGGGAGAGGGGCCTGGTGAAACTGTCAGCCTTGAGGTGTTTCTCTTACCTGATTAATAACTTTCTAACAGACATAAACTCTGGGAGTTGGTGATGGACAGGGAGGCCTGGTGTGCTGCAGTCTGTGGGGTCACAAAGAGTTGGACACGACTGAGCGCCTGAACTGATGAAACAGACATAAAAAAGCTTGCTAAAACTAGTGGGGGGGGCATTCTCTATTCCCCTTCTGATGTCTGTGTCAGAAACTTTCTCTGTCCCTTTTTATATTTTAATAAAACTGCTATATAAAAGCTCTTGAGCGATCAAGCCCAGTCCCTTGTCCCACAGTTCAATCTTCGGAGATCACAAATCTGACACTGTTCACCATAAACTGTCAGCTGTGGTCACTGATGGCTTGATGGTGGGCAGCATTTGTTACTTACTAGTCTGGCAGGTGGGCTTCCCTGGTGGTTCTGACGGTAAAGAATCTGCCTGCAATTCGAGAGACCTGGGTTCGATCCCTGGGTTGGGAAGATTCCCCTGGATGAGGGCACGGCAACCCACTCCTGTACACTTGCCTGGAGGATCCCCATGGACAGAGGAGCCTGGTGGGCCACAGTCTATGGGGTTGCAAAGAGCTGGACATGACTGAGTGACTAAGCATAGCACAGAATGGCAGGTACCATTATGTGTTGACTGAAATGGCAACATTTCTTTTTTAGTCCATGAGAGGAAGCCCAGAGCAGTGGCTGGGGGTGAGAATTCTAGATTTCTTAAGGCAGGCGATAGGGTCAACATGGGATCTCACTGATAAGATGGCTTGTTATGCTGACCTCGCAAACAAAGAATAAATCACAGTGATCCTAGAGACTGACCAAACTGCCCAAATGGCATCCTGTTATCTCACTGGTGCCTATCTTCTCAAAGCTGCGAGACCACCAGATTCCAGACCTCCGGCTACGTGACCATCCCTGTTAGGTAGTTAAAATAGGAAACGGGAGTCCTGAATGGCGGTGGCTAAAAGACAAGGACGGGAAAGGCCCAAGAAAGCAGAACAAAGGAAGGTCAAAGGAAGCTCCGAGGACCGGAGTGAGGACCTCAGGTAGAACAAACAGACTCCTGGCTGGCCCAGTTTACATGGGGCAGGCCCGCGGGAGGAGAAAACAGAAGAGGAGCCAGAGGGCCGGGCTCTCTCCTTAGTGTCTGGGTTGGCATTCCCTCACGCCTCCTCAAGGAGGTATTTTCCTGCTATTTTCTAAATAAACCTGAGCTGTAACACTGATCTAAGAGCTATAACATGGTCTGTCCAAGAGCTGTCATGCGCCTAGGGCTTTAACATCTGTCACTTCAAATCTTTGTGGAGACGAGACAGAACCGAGGAGATTACACTCTCCTGATAATCCCTTCAGAGAATTTTTCATTGATGGAGTATAAGGACTCCATCAGAAAGGAAGAAAGCTGGTTCTCCCTAAGAGCCTGCCATCCTCTCTTCCCTCTAATAAATTTCCTTTTCTTGCCTGACTGCCCGGCTTTGCTCTGTCTCTCTGCACTCGCCTTATAGCAGGTTGTACCATTTTTCTCTTGTCATCTGTGCCCCCCAACCAGGCTGGAGTAAACCCAGGAGATGATGAAGATGGTGATAATGTAGATTATCTTGAGGATGACCTTCCAGTGCAGATTTTGCTATCCTTCCTATTTTACAAATTAAAAAAAACAAAACAAAACACGAAGACACAGGCAGAAAAGGAGGCAGAGAAGTCATAGCGTCTGGGCCTTAACAAGAGCCGTAGAGATCCCTGCCTAATTTGCAGACTAGTGCCTGGGAGGCCAAGACCAGATTTTAAGGGAATTTAAAAAAATCTTTTGCAAAGAAATTCCCAAGAAACACCCTGGCGCCCAGCCAGTCCCCTGTGCTATAGTTTTATTTATTTACTTATTTCTGGCTGTGCTGGGTCTTCGTTGCTTTCCTGGTTTTTCTCTCATTGTGGTGAGCGAGGGCCCCTCTCTAGCTGTGGCGTGCAGGCTTCTCTTTGCAGCGGCTTTTCTTGCTGCGGAGCACGGGCTCTAGGCATGCAGGCCTCGGTAGTTGTGACGCCCAGACTCTAGAGCCTGTGCTCAACAGTCGTGGCACACAGGCTTTGTTACTTCCCTGCATGAGGGATCTTCCTGAATCAGACACGAACTCGTGTCTCCCGCATTGACAGAGGGATTCTTTACCACTGAGCCACCAGGGAAGGTCCCCACCCCTGTGCTAATCCACACATTTCTGGTGGGAATCACTTGACTCCTGAGTGAGAGTTGTCAGCAACGAGGATTTTAACCACCCAAGCCGCAGTTGTCAGGAGGAACCTTCATGCTCCACTTGCGAAGGTGAGAGAGAGTCCTATTGGAGGAACAACTCCAGTGCCTCCACTTCCTCTCCTGGCCTCCTGCTTATGGATGGATTTCATTTGGGGACTGGGGAGACTGAAGCAAGGTGTCTACTGGACCATGTTTCCCAGTGGGTGGGGCTGATGTGCGTTTAAGCCAAGTATAAATTCCTTACTCCAGTCCTGGCTGACCTTATGTCTCCCAACTGTTCCTGGCTCACTGCTGTAGCTGATGTTTCTATATGTGAATGTGCCAAACTCACTGTGCCTGGGGTCTTTGCCCTTCGGTCTGTCCTCTGCCTAGAATACTCTTCCTCCAGGCCATCCTGGTTCTCCTAGTCAAGGAGGGCTCAGTTCAAATGTCACCTCCCTAAAGACCTCTGCTAACCCCCTTCCCCTCATCTCAGACTCCTATTTTCTTCATAGCACATTTCAGGGTTTGTGGGGTTTTTTTTCCTTTCGTGTATTTATATTAATGTTGGTCATTTAGTCGTGTCTTTCTGTGCCTCTGTCCATGGAATTTTCCAGGGCTTCCTTGGTGGCTCAGACAGTAAAAACTCTGCCCGCCTAGCAGGAGACCTAGGTTTGACCCCTGTTGGGAAGCTCCCCTGGAGAAGGGTATGGCAACCCACTCCAGTATTCTCGCCTAGGGAATCCCAGGGACAGAGGAGCCTGGCCGGCTACAGTCCATAGGGTTGCAGAGAGTCAGACACAACTGAGCAACTAACACTTTTACTTTCCATGGAGATGGAAAGTAAAAGGCAAGAATACTGGAGTGGGTAGCCATTCTCTTCTCCAGAGTATCTTCCCGGCTATTTTAAAAATTTGGCTGCACTGGATCTTAGTCACTGTATGAGGGATCTTCGATCTTTGTTGCAGCACGCAGAATCTTTAATTGTGGTATATGGCATCTAGTTCCCCGAGCAGGGGTTGAACCTGCATTGGGAGCCCGGAGTCTTAAACACTGGACCACCAGAGAAGTCCCTCCTTCTGTCTTTTTAAAATCTGTCTCTCCCGCTGGACTGTAAGATCCAGGAGGGAAGGGACTTTTTTCCCTCACACCCAGCATGCTGCCTAGCACCTAGCAGTCTCTCAGTAAACATTGGTGGGATGTGTGGCTTTCTTGCTCTCTCTACTTCTTCCTTCTCTGGGGGGTGGGGAAGCCAGAACAGTGGCCTCCCACCAGCTTCCCTGAACCCGGGAGGGTGGATTTAAATCTGGATAAGAGATTGGATCTCTTAGGTGGTCCACTGGTTAAGCCTCCACTCACCACTGCTGGGGGTGTGGGTTTGATCCCTGGTCGGGGAGCTAAGATCACATCATGTGCTCAAGGTAGGAAAAAATAAATGGGAAATGTCTCTGTGTACTTCTCTAGTTTCCCGAAGCCCAGAGGATTTTATAATATGAGCCTCAGCTGACAAGTTGGGTCTCACAACATCCTGGGGAGAGAACGAATCAGTCTCAATTCTGTTGGATTTACAACCCAACGAACTCTCCAGCACTCACCAGAGTGTTTTTTCTCTGTTGGATGCTTAGTTTTAAAATTCGATTTTCTAAGATGACTCACAGGCTAAGTGGATTAGAGCTGACATTCAAGATGGCGCCATGCTATTCATGAGATGGTACATCGTGGTGGTTGGGAACCCTGCAGTCAGACCTGGATTCAAATCCTAGTTCCCAGGCTATCCAGCTGTGTGACCCTAAGCTAAACCTCAACCTCTCTGGGCCAGCTGCCTTATCTGTAAAATTGGAATAATAACCTGCTTGCTAGAGCTGTGATATAGGCAGCGGATGGCACTTAGCATATTGCTTGACCCTAAATAGTTACTTTTACTTTAAATTGTTACATTTTATTACAAAGCCCTCTTGAAGACCACAGGTGCAGAGGACAGGTTTGGGTTCCGTGGCTTGCTGCAGCTCGCTGCATGGGCAAGTCTCTTTTCAAGTCTCGCTGCATGGGCTTCTTCTAGAGCCGTTTCTCCATCAGCAAACTGTGTGGAGGGTGGTGATTCAGGCAGCTAAAGGGATAGATTTGGGTTCAGCACAAAGGAGACAGTTCTCACAAACATCAGGCTGCATGTGAGGTAATCAGTTCCCCATCACCTCTATAGTGTATTATGGAGAATGCTAGAGCGGAAGGCATGTCAAAAAGCCCCTCATTTTGCAAGCATGGCAGTGAGCGCGGCAACTCAGAAATATAGAATGATTGCAGACAAAGGAGCTTAATTAAGATCCCTGCCTGCACGTCTGAGGCCCACACCATACACTGACCACCCAGATGTTAAGCACGGATCACCTACAAAGGGCCTGGGTGATGGCGACCCTGCCTGGATTCAGCTTCGGCCTGCCACTGGCCGAGTGACCTTGGCAAAGTAGCAGCTGCCAGCACAGCCCTGCCCACATCTCCTCCCTGGGCCAGAGGCCGCTCAGACAGCCCCCTACTCTCAACCGGGGCTTTTTTCCTGGAGCAGCTGGAAGTGCTGGGGGGTGAATGCCCCTGGACACAGCCCTCAACCGAGGACAGATGGGAGTGTGTGGATAAACAGCCCAGCTCCCCACCTTGAAGCATGCGCTGTGCCCGGCTTTCTGAAGCTCGCAGCAGCTGAAGCAGCTGTTGCCTGCGCTTCACACTCTGTGTGATAACACCTCTAAGGCTTCCTGCCCTTCCCCGCTCCCTTCTTCATTCTCCAAGCAGGGCTTTCTGGGATCGCCTCCTATTTCAGTGAACTTCACTTGAATCCCGGTCTCGGAGAAACGCAAGCAGAGACAGCAAGTTACTTAACCTCTTGGGCTGGTCTCAGTCCCTCTGGATGGGAAGATTCTGTGAGTTAATAAAGATAAAACAGTCGCAAGGATGCTTGGCAGGATGTTTGTTTAATAAATGGTGGCGGTGGGGGGAGGGAAATAAAGAACCTTTATTTATACAAAACTCCATCTCTTCCCATTCCACCCTCCTCAGCAAACACAAACACCAAGTGATGAAATAATTTTTGAGATGCACTCAAACAAGCATTCCTCAGCCTGAGGTGGGAGCTGATGATGTGCGGGTGATGTGCCTGGTGTCAGCATCTTGGTTGGCCCAGCTCGCTGGATCAGGGGACCTGAGCCACACCTTCCGAAGCAGTGATGCCAGCAACTGCATCCCTGGGGGCACATGCCTGACCCAAGGTCGCCAGGCATGCCTCTTCTCTGGGGATCCAGTGCTTAACAGGAATCCCAGCCTTTCGTGGGAAGCTGGCCACAAGCTGTCACGTCTCAGAAATCACAATTTATCATGTCCTTGGTTAACTCCACTTAATCACCCCTCTGCAGCTCAGACCTTGCCCCCAGCATCAACTTCTGTTGAATGAATAGACATCTCTGGGCAGATGACCACCGTTCCTGGACCTCAATTTCCCAAGGCCTCCCAAGTCAATTCCCCTGTTGGGTTGGTGAGTTTCTAGGTTCAGCATCCAACCTAGAGAGATGGTGGTAGCTACTCCGGAGTCTGGGCAAGAACTGGGTAGCACAGTGACAGAATACGCCTTGAGTATGATAGGGACAGTCTGCTGACGCAGCTGTGAACCGATGAAGTGGCCAACAGCTCATGCACAAGCCAAGGTGCCCGGGGAATCTCCAGATGACTGCAGGTGCCTCTGTGGGCACAGCTGCCTGGAGCCCCCCCACTCCCATGGAGGTGGTGAGCCGGGGGCAGCGAAGGGAGCTGGGGGCATCTGGTCCCTGTAGACCCAGCATCTGACAACTTCACTCCAGAGTTCCCAGAGTCTTCCGGAACTCTGCCAGCCTGGCGGCCTTCCAGGGGGAGGCATTTCGCAGGCCTGATTAAGGCCCCCTCACCCCTGTAGACTTCAGCAAGGAGCGGGCATGCACCTAGGAAGCGTCCATGCACGTGGGCCCTGGGGAGAGCACTGCAGGAGCCTGGCCTGAGCTCTGGGCATGGCTGGGGGCATTGAACAGAGGGCACTTCCCCTCCTCTGAGACACCCAAGGGTGCTAGGGAGGCTGCAGAGAGGCTGGCCTCCAGTGGAGCTCCCTGGGGCAGGGAGTCCGGGGCCTTCAGTGGACTCAGCAGAGGCGAGGACCTGTCCCCACAGCAGCAGCCGCAGCAGGGGCTGGCCACAATTTGAGCCTTGCCAGCTTCCTCCTGGCTGTGGCACTGCTTCAGATGGCCACACAGGTGGCAGGTGAGGGCTGAGTAGATGATGCCGTTGCCCAGGTCATCCCTGAGAGGGTCTGTGGCCAGCACTGGGGCGAAGAAGGCTTTCTGTCCATTGTCTCCCTTGACTGCTGGCTCCAACTCAGGCCACTCTGAGTCCTGAGGACTTTGAGCGGGGTCCAAGTCCAGGCCAAAAGTGAACAGGGGGACGGGAGTTGGGGAGGGGGTCCTGGGGCAGCAAGAAGCAAGGCTCTGGAAGGGTTTGTAGCCCCCTTCCCCACTGCTGGGCTCAACCCCAGAAGTCGCAGGGCAGCTGTCACTGCTGGCAAGCAAGCTGGAGAAGGCCTTGTAGCCAGCCTCTTCAGAGGACCCGCTGTCCCGGGCGCCGCCCTCCTTCACCGCCTGCACAAATTCCCGGTAGCCGCTGCTAGGGGCCGAGGCGGGGCCAGGGGCTGCCCCATGCTGGAGGACCCTCTGACGCAGGATCTGCTCCCAGGTTTCCGGTTCTGGCTGGGGGGTGGCGGGGATGTTGGGGTCCACCTCCCCCAGGCATTCGGCCAACTGTGGGTCAGAGTCAAGCTCTCCAGGGCCCGAGGACTGGCTCAGGAAGGTGCTGAAGCTGCGGTAAGCGGGGTTGTCTGAGATGACGGCGGGCATCTCTGGGAGAGGCAGGCTGGCTGGGTTCTGGGTTGCAGTGGCCGGAGGACTTGACTCTGGGCTCAGAGGCTGTTCCTTGTCCTCAGATGATGCCTCCTGGGGCCCTACCCTTGGGAACTCGGCGCAGGGCCTCTGAGCATTCGCATTTTCTAAAGGGGGAAGAAGGCAGGACTCCACACCTTGTGGACTAAAGCCCCCAGTCTCATCTCTGAGAAGGTGCAGGAACAGGCTCTCTGTCAGCCGGGCTGCTATGTCCTCTCTGCCCTCCTGGAAGAGGCCCCCGCTGTTCTCAGGTGATGGGCAGAAGCTCCCTTTATCTTCCTCCACTTCCTCTTCTTCCTTCTCCACTTGGGCCTCAAACAGCTCCACACATCGCACCACGCTGATGCTCTCTGGCCGGAGGATCGTCTTGCTGACCTCCACGGGGCACCATGCTACTTTCCCAGGACCCTGGGAAGGCCCATTTCTAGTAGCCTTAGAGATGTCTTCATCCCTCTCCATGCCATGCTCCAGTAAACAGGGCAGGAGCTTGGCAAGACAAGTCTTCCAGTGTCTACAAAAACAAAGTTTAATCAGAGTTCCCTTTCTCCTCTTGAAAAACTCCTATTCACCCTTCAAAGCCCAGCTCAAAATCACCCTGAACTGATGCTGAGAGAGGCTGGGACCTGGGACCCTTTGCTGCACTGCTGCACTGCTTGCACGGGAACAAACCTCTCCTTGAGCAGCAAAATATTAAGAAACTATATGGAAGTAAAAATAACTGTGTGCATGCTGCAGTTGGGGCAAAGGATGGACAAAGATACAAAAAGACCCCACACCTCAACTGCCACTTTTGAAGAGCTGGGAGCAAAAACAGTGTCGGGAACAAAAGCAGGGTTCTGTGCATGCCCCCTGCACACCACACCACCAGAGAATCAGGCAAAACACCTATGCCACCTCTCTTCAGCCCAAGCCCTGGGCACACCCCCGCCCTCACCCTGTATCATGAACCAATTTGCCCCTCCCTGGATAGTGAGCAAGGGAACCTGATATTTGTTCTCCACTCCTGCTCCCACTGTAGCAGGGGCTCTCATAAAGCCTTGCCAGGATTTCTTGTCTGACCTCTAATTAACGCCCCAGGTGGCAACAGTGGTAAAGAACCCGCCTGCCAGTGCAGGAGACATCAGAGATGTGGGTTCGATTCCTGTGTCAGGAAGATCCCCTGGAGGAGGGCAAGGCAACCCACTCCAGTATTCTTGCCTGGAGAGTCCCTTGGACAGAGGAGCCTGGTGGGCTACAGTTTAGTCCACAGGGTCGCAAAGAGTCAGACACAACTGAAGCAACTTAGCAAGCATGCGTGCACAGCTGCCTTGCTACCACCATCAGCCTTGCTCAGGACAGACTGGGCATCCCAAAGGGGTTCACTGACCACCCCCCCAACCAATGAAACTCAGGGGGCTCAGCTGGCAGTTGACCTACTCAGACCACCCCTCCCCCTGCCACCCCTCAAAACCCAGTGTCACAGGACAAGTGCTGAACACCCAGGAAGGAAAGGCAGACATCAAGGCGGGGTGAGACTCCAGTTTCAAGATGGGGCCCCCCACCCTAATTCCAGCCCCTTCCAAATCCTATGTAGGCTTAATCTAAGTTCATATACATACGGGCACTTGGCTGGTTCCTGGCCTCGAGACCGCTTCCCCCACAGTGACACCTAAAACACGGAGACAGCCAGTGACACAGAGCAGAGAGGCCTTCCCACCCAGCCTGGCACCCAGCGATGCTCAGAGCCTGTTTGCCTTGAGGAGACTTGACATCATCAAGATTTCTAAATTTGGGGATGATTTGTTAGCAAATGCTACACTGATACATACATGACACCATGTGCTGTAATAGTCACTTCCTGTGAATTGTCTCAGTGAATTCCAACATCAGCCCTGTCATAACCACTGCTATCACCCACATGAAGGAACTGAGGCTCAGAGAAGTTAAGCAGCTTGTTAAATCTACCCTGCAGATAAGCGACAGTGAGGGTTCAAAGCCAGCACTGCTGGACTCCAGAGCCTGCCTCAGGGTCCCTGGAGAACTGAAGACTCACAGACCTTCCTTCCGTTCTAGACAGGACTTGTATCCCCCTCTTTGCCCCTTCCTAGAGAACCCTGATGGTGCTCAGGCAAATTCCATGCAGCCATCGCACTGGGGAAGCTGGCCGCACTTCTAGCTCAGGAGTGTCCATCTGGATGGTCCATCTGTAAGGAGTATTCCCACTCCTTACAGGGGAGTGGTTTATGAAAGAGGCTGTGATATAATTCAAGTCAATGAGAATGGAGGGATTTGCTGGTGCTTCGGGGACAGTTTCCTGCTCTTAAGAGGAAGAAACGGAAAACTTGTTCCCTCTTCAACTCCTTGGGACCTACATGGGACAGGTACCTCCCTAGGAGGTGATATGCAGGGGACCTCAGAGACCTCAGAACAACAACAAGCAAGAAATCCAGTTCCAGAGGACCCCACCCCCCGAGCTGAAAGGACATTCATGGAAGCCAAAGGAAGGGGAGGGAAAGCCTCTAGCTGTCGACTCAGCCTACCCTGAAATCTTCCTGGCCGCCCACACGCAACCCACAAAGTCAAGAGATATCCCTAACACCCCACGTGTCTTGAAATGTGTTTCCCGATACACACGACCCAAAGCGTCGTGACCTGCCTCTTTTCCTACCTGAGAATCCTGGATGACAACAGCCACGAGGGGGCTGTGGGCTGGGTTGGGAATTTGGTCCCACCATTCTTTCTTAATCCTAAAAAAGAAAGGACAAGTTGTTGGTTCCTGAGACTCACTAACAGGTTAATGTTCTTCCCATAAAAAAGATTCATAGTCACCCAGACTTATTAGGGCTCAGAGATCATGCTGAGAGATTTTTGGCTCCCTCACCCTCGCCCCGTGAAACAGGTTCTACCGCTAATCCCACTCTACAGATGAGGAGACTGAGGCTGGGGGGCATTAGAGCTGGGTTCGGGTCCAGCACTTTGCTACCCAGAGTGAAGTTCCTGATGCGGCTGCCTCCGCCCCAGAGGGAACAAGTCCCTGGGAATTAGGGGAGACCTAAGCGGCAGAGGGATTTCCCAGGTGGTGAGAGTGTTAAAGAATCTGCCTGCCAGTGTTGGAGCCACAGGAGAGGTGGGTTCGATCCTTGGGTTGGGAAGATCCCCAGGGGAGGAAATGGCTACCCACTCCAGTATTCTCGCCAGGAGAAGCCCATGGACAGAGGAGACTGGTGGGCTAGACTATGGGGTCACAGAGTTGGACACGACTGAACAGCTGAGCGCAACACACACAAGATGCAGAGAGAGAATCCGGGTTTCCCCTTCAACAACCTTTACTCCGGAGCAGCNTGGGCTAGACTATGGGGTCACAGAGCTGGACACGACTGAACAGCTGAGCGCAACACACACAAGATGCAGAGAGAGAATCCGGGTTTCCCCTTCAACAACCTTTACTCCGGAGCAGCGGAGGACAAAGTGCCCAGAACTCTGGCATGGCGGAGAGGCCTGGGTCAGGGCTGGGCAGGAATCTTCTCAGATCGCCTCTGGATTAGCCTCCAGCACTCCACTCAGTCAGTTACCACCTATTTACTGAGCACCTCCTATGTATCACTCACTGTGCCAGGCTTCAGGGGACAAGAAAGACAGAAGCACCTGCCTTCACAGAACTGGCCTTCTAGAAGATGGAGACAGACAAAACAGATGCGGAAATGACTATATGACATCATTCATTCCTGACAAGAAGTGTCAGGAATAAAAATAAAGGCCATAAGGGACTAGAGAGGAAGAAAGAATGTGATCCAGGAAGGCCTCTCTGAGGAGGTGGCTTCCGAGAGGCGACTGAAGATGGCAGAGGTGCGGGTCTCAGCAATGCCTGGGGAAAGGGCTTTCCAGGCAGAGAGCACAGAGAGTGCAAAGAGGTGGCGGGAAGAACTTGCTTGGTTTGGGGGTTCAAAGAATAGCAAGGAGGTTGAGAACTAGAATACAGAGAGTGGCGGGTGGAGAGGACAGACGATGGGGAAACTGAGGCTCAGAGAAGGGGAAAGACCAGCCCAGGGGGCTCAGAGGTATCAGCGACAGACGTGGAGAAGGGACCTTGCATTCCCTGCATACCTATTGTGCTCCTGGCAGCCTGGCCCTGTCCCCTGTCAGCTCCATCCCACCGTCAGGCCATCACCCCTCAGAGGAACCCACCCTGGCACCCCTGGAATATCCCCCAGCTCGTCCTGCCTTGATTCCTTCAGGGCAAGGGTCACTATGGGAAACAGCCATGGTTACTTGCTGGCCTAGCATCTTCTGCCTCCCCAAGGACACAGGGTCTCCCTGTCTGTTCAGTGCCTTGCGCACAGTAGCTGAGCAGTAAGTCTCTATCATTGAGTGACAGGGCTGCAAGCTGTCAGGTGAGAGGAGAAATTCCTGCGCACTCCACACTCCATGGCGGCCAGCTCGGCAGCGCGCGGAGCGGGAGCCCGGGACTCACTTGATGATGCTGATGTAGCAGGACACGCACACCGCCAGGACGATGACGCACGAGATGCCGACGCCTAGCTGGAGGCGCTGCTCCCAGGTCTCCCCGTAGTCTGGAAGCGGAGGGAACTCGTGAGCCTTCGGCGCGCCACATCCAGCTGGTCTCCACCTCCCAGAGAAGGAGACCGGGGCCCCGGGACCCTCCAAGACACTGCGTGAGCTGGCTGCTGCGGCAGCTCCTACTCCCCGCTCTGAGCCCCCGCCACCCTGGACTCCTCGCTCAGTGGAGAAGTCCCCTGCTCTCCCAAAGCTCGGGGCCACCTCAGGATCCTGAACTTCCTCTNTCCTATGTATCACTCACTGTGCCAGGCTTCAGGGGACAAGAAAGACAGAAGCACCTGCCTTCACAGAACTGGCCTTCTAGAAGATGGAGACAGACAAAACAGATGCGGAAATGACTATATGACATCATTCATTCCTGACAAGAAGTGTCAGGAATAAAAATAAAGGCCATAAGGGACTAGAGAGGAAGAAAGAATGTGATCCAGGAAGGCCTCTCTGAGGAGGTGGCTTCCGAGAGGCGACTGAAGATGGCAGAGGTGCGGGTCTCAGCAATGCCTGGGGAAAGGGCTTTCCAGGCAGAGAGCACAGAGAGTGCAAAGGAGTGGCGGGAAGAACTTGCTTGGTTTGGGGGTTCAAAGAATAGCAAGGAGGTTGAGAACTAGAATACAGAGAGTGGCGGGTGGAGAGGACAGACGATGGGGAAACTGAGGCTCAGAGAAGGGGAAAGACCAGCCCAGGGGGCTCAGAGGTATCAGCGACAGACGTGGAGAAGGGACCTTGCATTCCCTGCATACCTATTGTGCTCCTGGCAGCCTGGCCCTGTCCCCTGTCAGCTCCATCCCACCGTCAGGCCATCACCCCTCAGAGGAACCCACCCTGGCACCCCTGGAATATCCCCCAGGTCGTCTTGCCTTGATTCCTTCAGGGCAAGGGTCACTATGGGAAACAGCCATGGTTACTTGCTGGCCTAGCATCTTCTGCCTCCCCAAGGACACAGGGTCTCCCTGTCTGTTCAGTGCCTTGCGCACAGTAGCTGAGCAGTAAGTCTCTGTCATTGAGTGACAGGGCTGCAAGCTGTCAGGTGAGAGGAGAAATTCCTGCGCACTCCACGCTCCATGGCGGCCAGCTCGGCAGCGCGCGGAGCGGGAGCCCAGGACTCACTTGATGATGCTGATGTAGCAGGACACGCACACCGCCAGGACGATGACGCACGAGATGCCGACGCCTAGCTGGAGGCGCTGCTCCCAGGTCTCCCCGTAGTCTGGAAGCGGAGGGAACTCGTGAGCCTTCGGCGCGCCACATCCAGCTGGTCTCCACCTCCCAGAGAAGGAGACCGGGGCCCCGGGACCCTCCAAGACACTGCGTGAGCTGGCTGCTGCGGCAGCTCCTACTCCCCGCTCTGAGCCCCCGCCACCCTGGACTCCTCGCTCAGTGGAGAAGTCCCCTGCTCTCCTAAAGCTCGGGGCCACCTCAGGATCCTGAACTTCCTCTCTTTCCTGAAGCACTGAAGTCAAGTGCAGAGACTTGGAGTTGGATGCCCTCAGTTCAAAGCCTGACTCTGTCAGAGACTTGCTGGCAACCCAGGACAAGAGGCTCACCCACTCTGTGCCTCGGTTTCCTCATCTGTACAACGGGGTTAATTACTTAATTCATTGTGAGGCTTATACGATTTAACATACACGTGAAGCAGGGCCTGCATGTCCATTCACAGAGCTGGCCCCCCTCTCCTTGTTCACTGCCAGGTCCAGAAACTTCTCCCCACCTCTTCTCTAATGTTACCCTCTCCCATCCCTTTTCCCTGCTTTATTTCCTCTCAGACTTACTAGATCTAGATCTCATTTATATTTTTGTTTACTCGTTTATTTTCTGTCTCCCTTTCTAAAATGTCAGTTCCACAAAAACAGGGATTCTTGTCTATTTTGTTCACCACTGATCCCTCAGCATCTAGCACTGGGCTGATATCTGATATGTAGTAGGAGCTTGAGAAATACTTGTGGAAATAATGAATGCGTGTCCAGCACATGGTATCTGCCCCACACAATCTATTTCCCTTCACTTCTCCAGGTCAAAGGGGAAAATCAATTTGATAAAACTTTCCAAGCACTTACTATGTGCCTGGTGCTATGCTGGACACTGGGGACATAGACACGGAGCAGGTGCCACTCATAGGGCCTACAGCCCAGAGCTGGAGACAGACGGTCAAGAGGCATCGATGGAACAGGATGAGTGATGCTGAGAGGGGTGTGTGATGGGTTGGGGTGGGGTACCTGCCACTCATCATTATACCTAGCACTTTGAAGAACTCTTCCTTCAGTGAGTGTTCACAACAGCCCTTCCTTCTCCCCATTGTTCAGATGATGCCTCGGGCAGCCTCCCCCACCCTACAGCTGTCTCCCCTTCTTCTTTGCCAGGCTGTGAAGTGCCCACCCTGAGGTTTGGGCCAATCACGGGTCAAAACCACTCCCCTTTCCAGGTATTTGAATTCCCTGCCTCCCTTGCAGTTGGGAGAGGCCACATGACAGTCCTGGCTGATGAGATGCAAGGGGAAGTCCACCNCCATTGTTCAGATGATGCCTCGGGCAGCCTCCCCCACCCTACAGCTGTCTCCCCTTCTTCTTTGCTGGGCTGTGAAGTGCCCACCCTGAGGTTTGGGCCAATCACGGGTCAAAACCACTCCCCTTTCCAGGCATTTGAATTCCCTGCCTCCCTTGCAGTTGGGAGAGGCCACATGACAGTCCTGGCTGATGAGATGCAAGGGGAAGTCCACCAGGACTGGAAAGGTTTTCGCTTCCTGATAAAGGGTGCACGGATGTACTCCTTGTGGCAGCCTTCCGTTCCCTCTGGGGCTGGGACATGAGGGTGTCTGCAGCAGACAGCCTGGGGCCATGAGGCTACAGTAGGTAAGGACAAAATGCTACCATGCTAGGGACGGCAGAGGGAAAGACAAGACTCGAGTGACGTTACTGAGCAGCAATATTCATTGGCTAAACCTCATTTTTTTTTTCTTTCTATTGGCCATATAGTGCAGCTTGTGGGATCTTTGTTCCCTGACCAAGGATTGAACAAGGGCCCTCAGCAGTGGAAGCACAGAATGGTAAAGACTGGACAGCTGGGAAATTCCCCTGTAAGGCTTCATCTTATGTGAGATAATTCAATATCTTTACTGAAAAACTTGCAAAGTGTTGTTTAGGGGAACAGAGTACCAGATGAGGGACTACATTTCCCAGAACCTCTTGCAGCTATGTGTGGCCATGTGACCAGTTCCACAGATCGAACTTGAGAGGAAGTGATGTATGTCACGTCTTGCTGAGGCTTTTAAGAAGCAGCTGTGGTCTCCCCACTCTCATTCCCTTTCTGCTGGCTGGATTCAGATGATGGCAGGGCCCTAGAGCAGCGATTCTTCACTTGGAGACTTCCAACATGGTTGCCATTAGAATTTAGAGGTCTGGGAGCTTTGACGGGAAAGAAACGATAGCTTTATCTTCACTAACTTTCTTATATAATTTTATTGATTGATTTATTTATGGCTGTATTGGGCCTTCATTGGTGCACAGGCTTTTCTCTAGTGGGAGGGAGTGGGAGCTACTCTTTAGTTGCACTGCACAGTTGCTTCTCATTGTGGCGGCTTCTCTCGTTGTGGAGCAGAGGCTCTAGGGTACGCAGACTTCAGTAGCTGCGGCCCCTAGGCTCCAGAGCTCAGGCTCGGTAGCTGTGGTGGAGGGGCTGGACTGCTCCGTGGCACGTGGGATCTTCCCAGATCAGGGACTGAGCCTGTGTCTCCTGCATTGGTAGGCAGATTCTTTACCACTGAAACACCAGGGAAGCCCTCACTAACTTCTGAAACCTGGCGTTTCCTCCCGTTAGAAATGGAGAGAGCAAGGTACAGTGATAGCAGCATCAGTCACTCAGGCCCCAACGGAAATCACAGGCATCCTCTTATCACCCTATGGCAGGAGTACCTTAAAATATGCTTTAAGCTCATCTACTTTGAAATGACAGTATTTATGAGAACTATCACTAGATTCTATTTTTAATGTGTTATTAAAGAAGCCCATATTCTTTGATAGCAAATATATTTTAGAATCTTTTTATAATCACATTTCAATACAATTAGGTTTCCATTGAAATCCTCTGTACTTTATTTCATACATTTAAGAATATTCTGGCTTGTGGTTGTCAAGGGGGAAAGGGGTGTGGGGAGAGGGATGAACTGAGAGATTGAGACTGGCCGTATGCACACTGCTTTAAGTAAAAGAGATAATCAACAAGGACCTGCTGTATAGCACAGGGAACTATACTCAGTTCTCATTAATAACCTATATGGAAAAAAAGCCTGAAAAGAGTAGATATATGAGTATGTATAATTAATCACTTTGCTGTGCACCTGAAACTAATACAATATTGTGACTCAACTATACTCTAAAAAATACCAAGATGAGGTCCACAGGCTTTGCTGGACTGTCCATGATAAAGAAAGGCTAAGACTCTTTGTCCTAGAAAACGGTGGAGCCACAGGGAGGAAAACCAGCTGGCGATCAGCAAAGTTCATGTTGAACTGTTAACCTGAGCAAGAAATCCACTCCTACAGGGTTAAGCTGTGAAACCTGCGGCTTTCTCACTGTAACCTACCCCACAGCCTGACTGGTAGACCGCATCAGTTGGAAATTCTGTTACTGCAGTTAGAGGCATCTTATGATATGGAAACCAGATATTGGGCTGTAAGTGGCTCCAGAATGAAAGTGGAGAGCAGAGATGCTAACTGCTGAGAGTTCTCTCGTTGCCTAGTGGTTAGGGTTCCAGGCTTTCAATAGCATGACCTGAGTTCAATCACTGGGCCCTGGTGGGGAAACAGATCCTGCAAGCCGTGAGGTAAGGCCAAAAAAAAAAAAAAAAAAAAAGAGAAGAAAACTCACACANCCCTCGTTGCCTAGTGGTTAGGGTTCCAGGCTTTCAATAGCGTGACCTGAGTTCAATCACTGGGCCCTGGTGGGGAAACAGATCCTGCAAGCCGTGAGGTAAGGCCAAAAAAAAAAAAGAAAAGAAAACTCACACACATACACTCACAAAACCCCCCAAAAAACAGAGACAGAGAGATGCTAACTGCTCAGGACTCCCGGTAGGGTACTCACAGTTAAGCCACTTGGTGCTGGGGCTCCACTCGCTCCAGGTGCTGTTGTAGCTCTGAGCCCAGGCCTTCACCCGTGCGCTGTAGGAAGCTCCAGGCTTGAGGGTGCTGGCCGCGACACGGAGGGTGGGCCCCATGTAGGTCACGTTATAGACTCTGAACTGGGGGGAGAAAGGGAGCTGTCAGGGCACCTGCTTGGGGAGAGGGCAGAACCAGCTCCCTCCCGGGCTGCTGTCCTTCGCCCACCCCACAGTGCTGAAGAGCCACCAGCCTGGGTACTTGGTTACTCCTCCAACTCGAGGCCTCTGCCAGCTTCATGACAGTGACCAGAGTCAAGCCAGATGGGTCAGGGAACCGGCTCTTTCCCTACCCGCCCCGCACCCCTCATTGATTAGCCTTTTGATGTTACTGAGGCAAGCTGATGAATCCTTCTGAGTTTTAGTTTCCTCATCTGTAAAATGAAGGTAAGAGTTCCTACTGCCACTTTCTGGCTGTGTGACCTCGGATAAGTGACATAACCTCTCTGGGCCTTGATGTCTTCTGCAAAATGGCGATAATAAAAGTGCCGTCCTCCCAGGGCTGTTGTGAGGATTAAGTGGGTTAATAAAGTGGGTTAATACAGGTCAGTACTTCAAGCTGGGCCAGGCATGCAGGGAGCACAAGAGTGATCTTTCTGAGCACAGACAGGGTCGCTGCACGCCTCTCTCTCCTTCAAGGGCCACTCCAGAGCCTCCCTAGGCGAGCCCAGAATCAATGGCCCATCATCTCAGCTCCGCCCAACCAAGCCCCTCAATGAGAAAGAACTTCCAAGATCTGCCCTTAAGCGAAAACCGCAGGATGAAGACTAGCACGTGTTGTCTGTTGGCTTTGACGTTAAAAANCCGCCCAACCAAGCCCCTCAGTGAGAAAGAACTTCCAAGATCTGCCCTTAAGCGAAAACCGCAGGATGAAGACTAGCACGTGTTGTCTGTTGGCTTTGACGTTAAAAACAGAAAGGGAGAAGGCTTAGTGATGGTGGCAGACAGACTCTGAGATGGTCCCATGAGCCTCACCTCATGTCACGTCCTTGGGTCCTTCGGTCCCCTCTCCTCTCCTTGCCTGGGGCCGGGGGTAGGGGGGCACGTGACTTATTCTGAACCAACAGAATATGGCAAAGGTGATGAATACGTAGGGACCACGTGGATGTGATTCTATTATGGAAGACTGTAACTCCAACCTGCCAGGAGACTCTGGCTTTGAAAAGGTCACCAGGGAAGGAACTGAGGGCAGCCTCCTGCTAAAGGCCAGCAAGAACCTGAGGCTCTCAGTTCAAAGCCCACAAGAAACTGAATGCTGCCCACGTCACAGGAGCTCAGAAGGAATCCCCCAGCCAACTCATGTGTGTGCACCCTTGAGAGACCCAGCTGAGCCATGCCCAGGCTCCTGACCCCCAGAAACTCTGGGGCAATAAATCTGTGCTGTTCAAAGCAGTCGTGTTTGCAGTAATATTATAATGTTTGCTTGCTCAGTTATGTCCAACTCTCTGAGCTCCTATGGTCTGTAGCCCGCCAGGCTCCTCTGTCAATGGGATTCCGGAGTGGGTTGCCATGCCCTCCTCCAGGGGATCCTCCCGACCCAGGGATAGAACCTGCGTCTCTTACATCTCCTGCATTGGCAGGCGAATTCTTTACCACTAGCGCCTCACGGTCTGGTGTAAAGTGGGCCAAGGGAAGGTTGTACACAAAAAGGAAGCAAAGTCCTAACAGCCTGCTGGAGAAGCTGGAGGGCAGCTGGAACTTTCCAGGGAAGCTGGGGACGGGGTGGAAGTGGCAGGGGGAGACCCAGGACAGGGAGAGACGGGCACTCTCACTGTCACTGTCCCTTTCTTTCTAAACTGCAGTAAACAGGAAGCAGCAGCTGGAGCTGGTTCACAGAAGGAATCATACATTCTAGAGAGGAGCAGAGAACTGAGAAATGTTTACTAAGAAACAAAAAAGAAATCGAGCTTCCAAGGAACTACTTGTGGTACATTTGGATTTTTTTAACAAAAGGGCCAGGTGTTTGGGAGGCTGTTCTGAGCAAAGGATCCCAGGGGAGGGGAAGATAGCACAGGCTCTGGAGTTTAAATCCTGGCTTCGAATGCCAGCTTGGCCATTTCCAGTGTTGGGACTCTGGGTGAATCATTCCACCTCTCCAAACCTCAATACCCTCGTCACTAAATGGAGAGACAAACACCTCTCCACCTGCAGGGCTTCCCCAGCCATTGGTCACAATACACATCATGCCTGGCACATAGCAGGCACTCAAGAAATGATCATGAACACGGCAGTCATGGCCCTCGGTAGGCTTGAGGCCTCATTTTCTGCCTTTTCACTGTATACACTCCCACAGCCCCATAATCCTCAGATATGCCATGAATTTTCATACCTCCAAGCCTTCTACCTGGCCTAGCCTCTCACTAAAGAACTCCTATACATTCTTCAATGCCCAAGCCAAAACTCCATTACAGAATCTTTTCCAGAAATCATCCAGGATAAGGAGTAACTCCATCTCCTGAATTCCACAGTGAGTTTCTAATATTTTTAGAATTGATCCCACCAGTCTGAGCCACAGCTGGTGTCTGCAGTACTGTAGCAAACACAGCTGGACACCCACCCAGCATCTATACCATTGGGCTCAAGTACTCTAAGCTCAGGGTAGGTAAGCCTCTGTCTCCAGTTCCATGGTTAATCCTCATTGGTCCAAACCAATCATTGCTATTTCATTCCCTAGCCTGTGATTGGTTAGAGAGGAGCATGTGACCATCTCTGGCCAATGACTAATGAGGGGAATTCTTGCCGGCCCAGTTTTGTCCTTGGGAAGAGAAAGATGGGGGAAGATGTCTCATTAGCTTCTGCCCCACCAACCAAAGAAGCAGGAAATGGAATTCTGAGGCCTGGGGCAACCCCGAGCACCTACAGGACCACTAAGCCAGAGCCCAGGCACATTGACCCATTCTGTCCACTGGCTGGAGTCTGGTGCCAGGTCCCAAACCCAGCTGCATTTCAGCCAGCCCAGTCTCTGTTCCCTGTTCCTCAGAACTTCCTTTGAGGAGCCAGCCACCCCTCCCTCATTCTCGGCCCATCTGGTCTGGGTGGGGTTGACCTGACCCGCTCCAGAGGGGGGAATGGACACCTTCCCTGGCCAGTGTGAACACTGCCTCAGCATCCCCCTCCTGCCTACAGCCTGTGACGGGCTCAGAGACTGGCATGTGGTCCCAGGCAGGTAGCTGATCACTGGCTCCTGGACTTTTACTGAGGCTATCTGGAGGGAAGAACTTTTCCCACTGTGGCTTTACGGCTGGAGCTGCTATTGGGCATATTGGCCTCTACGTGAGCAAAGAGCCTGCTTAAAAATGAGGCCAAGGGCTTCCCTGCTGGCTCAGTGATAAGGAATTTGCCAATGCAGGAGACATGGGTTCGATCCCTGATCTGGGAAGATCCCACGCGCTGCAGAGCAGCTAAGCCCATGGGCAGCAACTACTGTGCCTGCGCTCTAGAGCCTGCGAGCCGCACCTACGAGAGCCCGAGAGTCCTAGAGCCTGTGTTCTGAGACAAGAGAAGCTGCCATAGTGAGAAGCCCGGGCGCTACACCTAGAGAATAGCCGCTGCTCCCCACAGCCAGAGAAAGCCTGGGCAGCAAAGAAGACGCAGCACAGCCAAAGGCAATAAATAAATGAAATTATTTTTTTTTTTAAATGAAGCCAGGGCTTCCCTGGTGGCTCAGTGGTCAAGAATTAGCCTGTTAGTGCAGAGGACATGGATTCAATCCCTGGTCTGGGAAGATCCCACATGCCTGTGGAGCAACTAAGCCTCAGCACCACAGCGACTGAGCCTGCGCTCTAGAGCCTGCGAGCCGCAACTATGGGGCCCAAACGCCGCAACTACTGAGGCCCACATGCCTGAAGCCTGTGCTCTGCAACAAGAGAAGCTATTGCATTCGAGCGCCGCAGCTACAGAGTAGCCCCCACTCGCCGCAACTAGAGAAGGCCTGCCTGCAGCGACACTATTTATAAATAAATTTTTAAAAAAATGAAGCCGACACAGAATAAGGCAGGACCAAATGATGGAGACTCCAGGATCCTGGATTCAACCGTGATGGGCAAACACGTGACCTTCCTTTGGACTCCATAGGTGGTACCCTTTTCTCCCCTCCAGCCCATCCCCTGAGCTAAGCCCTCACAGTTCCAGGAATTAGAAGGGGATTTACCGACCAAACTGTCTCCTTCTTTCGCATCTGTGTCAGCCCCCTTTTACCAACTACTCTGAGCCTCTCCAGTATGAGCCCGGCTACCCTTCCTGTTCCTGCCCCACATCCTGGCCCAGTGCCAAGGAGGNCTTTTGGACTCCATAGGTGGTACCCTTTTCTCCCCTCCAGCCCATCCCCTGAGCTAAGCCCTCACAGTTCCAGGAATTGGAAGGGGATTTACCAACCAAACTGTCTCCTTCTTTCGCATCTGTGTCAGCCCCCTTTTAGCAACTACTCTGAGCCTCTCCAGTATGAGCCCGGCTACCCTTCCTGTTCCTGCCCCACATCCTGGCCCAGTGCCAAGGAGGAAAACCACACCTGAGAGATGTAAATCAACACCCCCACCACCACCACCCCCAGCTTGGCCAGAAAGAGAGGACGCAGGAACAGAGCTGATGTGGCAGCTTAAGACGTCTGGGGCCACTCCGCGGCAGACAAGTTCAGGTCAGACTGGCTTCCGGGACACGAGGCATGGTCCCCAGCAGACTCTGAATAGTTACAGACCAGGGTCCAGGAGGACGAGATGGGTGGGATTCTGAGGCCCGAGGCTCTCAGGGGAAAAGGAAGACGATGTTTATGACATTGTCATGCCAGGCAGGGGTGCCTGTCTGTGTCACCCACTTTGTGCTCTCCACAGCCCTTCGGGGTTGGGCACTCTTGTTAGTGCCAAGTTACAGATGGGGAAATCGAGGCAAGAGGAGGATGAGCAAGAAACTCAAGATCATGCAGCAAGTGGCAGGGAGGGTATTGGAACCTGGCTCCATGGGGCACCAGGGGCCCTGGCATTCAGATGTCGTCCCTCCAGTGGGAATATCTGAGGCGAAAACGTGAGTGGCTGACAGTGGCCTCCACCCCCACCTGCACCTAGAATAGAGGGGGCCTCAGCCATCCATTGTATAGCCCTGAGATTATTTGATGGTTTCTTATGTATCAGCTCTCCTTGTTTTAAAAATGTCAATGCGTGCTATGTGTGCTAAGTCACTTCAGTCTTGTCCAACTCTTTGCGACCCTGTGCACTGTAGCCCACAGGCTCCTCTGTCCATGGGATTCTCCAGACAAGAATGCTGGAGTGGGTTGCCATGCCCTCCTCCAGAGGATCTTTGCCACCTAGGGATTGAACCCATGTCTCTTATGTCTCCTGCATTGGCAGGCAGGTTCTTTATCATTAGTGCCACCTGGGAAGCCCCAGAATGTCCATCAGTTCAGGTCAGTTCAGTCACTCAGTTGTGTCTGACTCTGCAACCCCATGGACTGCAGCATGCCAGGCTTCCCTGTCCATCACCAACTCTCACAGTTTACCCAAACTCATGTCCATTGAGTCAGTGATGCCATCCAACCATCTCATCCTCTGTCATCCCCTTCTCTTCCCGCCTTCAATCTTTCCTAGCATCAGAGTCTTTTCAAATGAGTCAGCTCTTCGCATCAGGTGGCCAAAGTGTTGGAGTTTCAATTTCAGCATTAGTCCTTCCAATGAATATTCAGGACTGATTTCCTTTAGGATGGACTGGTTGGATCTCCTTGCAGTCCAAGGGATTCTCAAGAGTCTTCTCCAACACCACAGTTGAAAAGCATCAGTTCTTCAGTACTCAGCTTTCTTTGTATTCCAACTCTCACATCCATACATGATTACTGGAAAAACCATAGCTTTGACTAGACGGACCTTTGTTGGCAAAGTAATGTCTCTGCGTTTTAATATGCTGTCTAGGTTGGTCATAGCTTTTCTGCCAAGGAGCAAGCATCTTTTTATTTCATGGCTGCAGTCACCATCTGCAGTGATTTTGGAGCCCAAGAAAATAAAGTCTGTCACTGTTTCCATTGTTTCCCCATCTATTTGCCATGAAGTGATGGTACTGGATGCCATGATCTTAGTTTTCTTAATGTTGACTTTTAAGCCAA
>SJYW01045887.1:935746-946318 GCA_006410735.1 Raphicerus campestris | reverse complement strand
CTGCCCCGCCGGTCCCGGGCCCCACCCATCTCGCGGGTCCCACCCATCTCGCGGGCCCCACCCATCTCACGGTGCCTCCTCCTTGCCTCCCAGCTGCCACCCTGCTTGGGCCCCGCTTACTTAGTTGTCTCCACCTCTTCCCTCCTCCTGCTCGCTGACTCCCCTGCGTCTGCAGTCTGCATCCAACACTCCAGGCAGGCTCTGGGCTTGGGGCTGCCACTGAGAACACTTAACCTGGACGTGTGCCCGGCTACCCATTTCCTTCACATTTTTGCTCCACTGTGACTCCAGGCACTTTATTTTATTTTTTAAGTTTTAAATCGAAGGACAATTGCTTTACAGAATTTTGTGGTTTTGTGAATCAGCCATGGGTATACCCATGTCCCCTCCCTTCCTGAGCCTCCCTTCCATCTTCAAATCACAGTCCTACCCCTCCAGCCAGCATTCGGAGTCCTGCCTCATCTGTCCTGTTTTGTCTTTTGCCATCATCTTCTGAATGAATTTGAGCAAAACTCTGGGAGACGGCGGAGCCTGGCATGCTGCAGTCCCTCGGGTTGCAAAGTCGGACACAACTTAGTGACTGAACAACAACATCACCTTCTAAGGTAGCCTTTCCCTTCTCCAGGGGATCGTCCCAATCCAGGGATAGAACCTGGGTATTGCAGGCAGACTCTTAATACTGAAGTGGGTAGCCTATCCCTTCTCCAGTGGATCTTCCTGACCCAGGAATCGAACTGGGGTCTTCTGCATTGCAGGTGGATTATTTACCAGCTGAGCTATCAGGGAAGCCCCTAAGGATCTTTAGAATCTCCTTAATATTAGAAGCGTCTGTCATCAGCTGTCCCCTCCCACTGTCATGCAGTCTCCTCAAATCTTTGTGTTGTTCTCTGATTATCCTGGGGGCCTGGTGCGGAAACAATCCAAAGGTCTGCTGAATGAAGGAAGGAACAGATGACTGACGGGGGGTGACTTACCAGAGCCGGCCACCCACAACAGGATCAGGCAGCTCACTGGGAACTTGAGTACAGAGAGAAGCCGCCCCATCGGGAGATCCTACGGTGCCTGCTGGGAGCAAGTACTCGGGTTAGCAGGTTAGCACTGACTCATGATCTCCCAGCGCCATCAACCCGAGCAGCTTTCAGAGCTTACCTGCCTCCAGACACGACCCTCCCTTGGCCAGCAACAAGCCTTCCACACCCCCGAGAGCTCTGCCTACAACCACTAAACACAACACACCCGCACAAAGCCCAGAGTCAGAGCCACAGAACACCTGTCCCAAGAGATGCTTCTTAAAAGACACCCCATGGCCTGTTAAGTTTGAGCAACTGCCTTAGACTTCTGCAAATTCATAATGCACATTAACATGTGAAGGTTCTGATAAATCTCACAGTAAAGGAATCTACCTTTCTCCATTTAACCCAAGGCTTACAAAATTTATTTCCAGACCTAACCTTCATTTTGGAGAAGGAAATGGCAATCCACTCCAGTATTCTTGCCTGGAGAATCCCATAGACAGATGAGCCTGGTGGGCTACAGTCCATGGGGTCACAAAGAGTCGAACACGACTGAGTGACTTCACTTTCAACCTTCATTTATGTGTGTGTGTGTGTGAAAACCCCAATTAATCTCTGGAGCAGTTTACTTGAAATATACTTTGGAAATGCCAGTCTTTAATTGTCCAGCCTTACAGAGCTGGTTAAATAAACGATGGTATCCATGCCAGGAAGTATTGTGTGCTNAGTACCAGGCCCCTCCCAGCTCACATCAACTTGCATTTGTTCGCTGGATAAAGGAGTTACCACATTAAGGAGAATCTTGCTGCTGTTTAGTCGCTAAGTCATGTCAGACTCTCTTGTGACCCCACAGACTGTAGCCCACCAGACTTCTCTGTCCTTGGGATTTCCCAGGCAAGAATACTGGAGTGGGTTGCCATTTCCTCCTCCAGGGGATCTTTCCAACTCGGGGATCAAACCCGTATCTTCTGCACTGGCAGGTGGATTCTTTAGCACTGAGCCACGAGGGAAGCCCAAAGAGAGTCATAAATGTCTAATAAATACCCCAAAACTAACTCCTGATTCCCCACCCGCTCCAAATATCCTCTGCATCTCTTCAATGATAACTGTGTCCCTCTCAGTCACTCAGGTTAGGAATACTGGAGTCATTGTTGCTATCTGTCTCTCTCACCTCAATTCCAATCTGCCTTCAAATCTACCTTCAGATGGATCCAAACGCCAATGCCCGCCCCCTCTGCCCTGCCGGTCCCGGCCCCACCCATCTCGCGGTGCCTCCTCCTTGCCTCCCAGCTGCCACCCTGCTTGGGCCCCCGCTTACTTAGTTGTCTCCACCTCTTCCCTCCTCCTGCTCGCTGACTCCCCTGCGTCTGCAGTCTGCATCCAACACTCCAGGCAGGCTCTGGGCTTGGGGCTGCCACTGAGAACACTTAACCTGGACGTGTGCCCGGCTACCCATTTCCTTCACATTTTTGCTCCACTGTGACTCCAGGCACTTTATTTTATTTTTTAAGTTTTAAATCGAAGGACAATTGCTTTACAGAATTTTGTGGTTTTGTGAATCAGCCATGGGTATACCCATGTCCCCTCCCTTCCTGAGCCTCCCTTCCATCTTCAAATCATAGTTCTACCCCTCCAGCCAGCATTCGGAGTCCTGCCTCATCTGTCCTGTTTTGTCTTTTGCCATCATCTTCTGAATGAATTTGAGCAAAACTCTGGGAGACGGTGGAGCCTGGCATGCTGCAGTCCCTCGGGTTGCAAAGTCGGACACAACTTAGTGACTGAACAACAACATCACCTTCTAAGGTAGCCTTTCCCTTCTCCAGGGGATCGTCCCAATCCAGGGATAGAACCTGGGTATTGCAGGCAGACTCTTAATACTGAAGTGGGTAGCCTATCCCTTCTCCAGTGGATCTTCCTGACCCAGGAATCGAACTGGGGTCTTCTGCATTGCAGGTGGATTATTTACCAGCTGAGCTATCAGGGAAGCCTCTAAGGATCTTTAGAATCTCCTTAATATTAGAAGCGTCTGTCATCAGCTGTCCCCTCCCACTGTCATGCAGTCTCCTCAAATCTTTGTGTTGTTCTCTGATTATCCTGGGGGCCTGGTGCGGAAACAATCCAAAGGTCTGCTGAATGAAGGAAGGAACAGATGACTGACAGGGGGTGACTTACCAGAGCTGGCCACCCACAACAGGATCAGGCAGCTCACTGGGAACTTGAGTACAGAGAGAAGCCGCCCCATCGGGAGATCCTACGGTGCCTGCTGGGAGCAAGTACTCGGGTTAGCAGGTTAGCACTGACTCATGATCTCCTAGCGCCATCAACCCGAGCAGCTTTCAGAGCTTACCTGCCTCCAGACACGACCCTCCCTCGGCCAGCAACAAGCCTTCCACACCCCTGAGAGCTCTGCCTACAACCACTAAACACAACACACCCGCACAAAGCCCAGAGTCAGAGCCACAGAATACCTGTCCCAAGAGATGCTTCTTAAAAGACACCCCATGGCCTGTTAAGTTTGAGCAACCGCCTTAGACTTTGCAAATTCATAATGCACATTAACATGTGAAGGTTCTGATAAATCTCACAGTAAAGGAATCTACCTTTCTTCATTTAACCCAAGGCTTACAAAATTTATTTCCAGACCTAACCTTCATTTTGGAGAAGGAAATGGCAATCCACTCCAGTATTCTTGCCTGGAGAATCCCATGGACAGATGAGCCTGGTGGGCTACAGTCCATGGGGTCACAAATAGTCGGACATGACTGAGTGACTTCAATTTCAACCTTCATTTATGTGTGTGTATGTGTGAAAACCCCAATTAATCTCTGGAGCAGTTTACTTGAAATATACTTTGGAAATGCCAGTCTTTAATTGTCCAGCCTTACAGAGCTGGTTAAATAAACGATGGTACCCATGCCAGGAAGTATTGTGTGCTGTGATTAGTCACTCAGTCGTGTCCGACTCTTTTGGGACCCCACGGATTGTAGCCTACCAGGCTCCTCTGTCCATGGGATTTCCCAGGCAAGAATACTGCCGTGGGTTGCCATTTTCTTCTCCAGGGGGTCTCCCTGACCCAGGGATTGAACTTGCTTCTCCTGTGTCTCCTGCACTCTAGGTGGATTCTCTACCCATGAGCCATGAGGGAAGCCCCCATGAAGTATTCGGCAGCCACTAAAAATGACGCTGCTGAGCGTGTTAGATTTACTACATCCATGGCTTAGTCCTTCACTCCTCTTGTACCCATGTAACTTTGCAGTCCCTTGGACTGCAAGGAGATCAAACCAGTCGCTCCTGAAGGAAATCAACCCTGACTATTCACTGGAAGGATTGTTGCTGAAGGTGAAGCTCCAGTACTTTGGCCACCTGATGTAAAGTGCCGACTCACTGGAAAAGACCCTGATGCTGGGTAAGATTGAAGGCAAAAGGAGGAGGGGACAGCAGAGAATGGGATGGTTGGATAGCATCACAGACTCAGTGGACATGAGTTTGAGCAAACTCCGGGAAATAGTGGAGAACAGGGAAGCCTGGCGTGCTGCAGTCCATAGGGTCAGACATGACTTAGCAACTGAACAACAACTTTGCAGTGCTCCCACCCGCATTATCACTCCAGGTAGGGTGTTCTCCCCAACCCTTGAACCCTGGCCTCAGCTATGTGACTAGCTCCAGCCAGTGGGACATTAGCAAAAGTGATGCACAGGGAGACACGCTGTTGCAGGGCCACTGCCTGGACAACATGCCTGGGCTAGACTCTGGGAGGATGCTGACATGCAACAGTCCCAGCAGTTTCATGCTGCGTTAGGCAACAGGCGGCCACCCCGTTTGGGAGAGTGAGGTCACTTGAGTCAGGTCAAGATCAGCAGGGCTGCCTGGCCAACTGGAGGCTGACCTTGGATGCACTAGTGAGATCAGCCCAGCAAAATCAGCCCAGCCCAGCCAGGTAAGCTGCCCCACGAACCTGAGCTAAAAAATGTCTCCTGTTTCATGCCCCTTGAGGTTTTGTGGTTAGCTGTTACACAACACTATTACTGTTCCCCTCCAGTCATTACTCCACCACCCTGACTTCTAACCCCGGATCACTTTCCTGCTGTTTACACAAATGGAATCGTGCATCACCCCTAATGTGTTAATGACATCCCATAATCCGTGATCTGTTGCTGTGGTTCAGTCACTCAGTCATGTCTGCCTCTTTGCAACTCCATGGACTGCAGCATGACAGGCTTCCCTGTCCTTCACCACCTCCTGGAATTTGCTCAGACTCATGTCCATTGAGTTGGTGATTCCATCCAATCATCTCATTCTCTGTTGCTCTCTTCTCCTCCTGCCCTCAGTCCTTCCTAGAATCAGCACCCAATCCGTGATTGGGGAATAAAAATTAGAAAATGCGGTTACCCCAAAGAAAACCTAATTCAAATCCCTCCAAATCACAAGGCACAGCAAGCACCCCTTACGTACTGAAATCTATTCTTCCATATCTGTTCTATTAAAAACTGGGAGATAAATATAAATTTTATTTACCAAAATTGCAGCACCCAATACATGCTAAAGCTTAAAACTTACTACATCCTTTAACATCATTCCAGGCCACTAGGATCCCCAGCAGTTAATTAGTAGTATTCCATTGTGTGGCCACTGTCAGATTTTAGCCCTTATTTATTATGTTTATTACTTTGTTACTATAAACAGGGGGGTTTATGAGCCCTTCCTTGGAAAACCATCACCATACATTTCTCTGATTATTTCGTTAACTTTAAATACTTGCTCTGTCGCTTGGGACAGAGCAAATTGCTTAATGCTCCTGTTCCTCAGTTTCCTAATCCATCAAGTGGGGCCAATGCACTCCATTTCACTGGGATGTTATGAGGATTTTTTAACAAATTAATTAATTAATTAGGCTGTGTAGAGTCTTACTTGCAGGCATACTGGAGCTTCTCTCTAGTTGAGGCGTGTGGCATATGGGATCTTATGCCGTCCAAGGATGGAACCTGAGTTCCCTATATTGGAAGGTAGATTCTTAACTGCTAGAGCACCAGGGAAATCCCTGTTGTGAGGGATTAAAAAAACCAACACACGTGGAGTCCTCAAACAGTGACCTGAACAAAGTAATGGGTCAAGTAATGTCAGCAGTTATCATCACTAAGAAAAGCACTCAGAAGCCGACTCGACTCCCGAGGCGTCAAGGAGTTTGCAATTTCCTCCCACCACTCCTGTCGCGTAATGCCAAACGCGCTCTCAGAAGCAACAGACTGGGATGGCTCCCCTGGCTTGACTGAGAGCACCCACCCCAGACCCTCTAGCCCCGCAGCGGTCTCTATGTGGGAGTCCCATCCGGAAAAGCAGCTGCTAGGCCTCGGGCTCCTTCAAAGTTCATGTGCCATTAAGAGAGTTACCCTATCTTTCAGAGTTTTGGCTCCTTGTACTGCTCTGTGGAAAAGATACTAAGATCAACCTCACAGGTGTGTTGCAGAGAGGAAGTGAGCTGTGTACCTATGGCACCTGGCACAAAGTCAGGAGCCTAATACCATGCCAGGGGCCTCATGCTCCGTTGGATGCTTTCCAGTGACTTTGTCCCACTTGAAATCCCTCCCCAGCGGGGCCCAATCTCCCTCTCCACCTGGCCCCGCCTTCGTCTGTACTTGGCCCCGCCCCTCTGTGCTTGGCCCCGCCTCCTCTCCACCTGGCCCCCACATACACAGGCACTCTTGCTCCACTGGACACCGTCACTTCCTGCCACCACTCTTCAAACACACCAGAAACTCATTCTCACCCCCATGCCTTTGCTCTCCCTATCCTCATTCATTCTTGCTCACTCTCTTGTCTCCCTCTTATGCATTTATTTTATACATTTATTCATAATGAATAAACGACCCTTTAATACTTGAGTAGTTTATCAAGAAAAGCAAGGAGAGTCACCAACATAACTACAATAGGACCATCAAAAGCAGGAAGTTAACACAGATGCCAGCTAACCCACAGACCCTGTTTCCACTTTGCTAATTGCCCCGACAATGCCCTTTTATGCATCTGAGGACCATGCCATCCCAGCGCCCAGGGCTTGGTTTCTAAATATTATTCTGCACTGACAGAAACCAGAGCTCCTCGGAGAAACAGCTGACTCTAGGAGCAGGGAAAGTACACGAAAAGCTTAGACTTCTTGTAAGGGCGGGCTCTGAGAATGATGAAGACCTCTCGAAAAGACAGAGGCAGCCAGAATGGGTGCCCACTGGCCAAAACAGGCAAAACTGGAACCTCATGATGAATCTTTTAGTAACCAACTGTAACACTTTAGAGGTAAAATAGGGGTGCAGAAGTCTAAAGTGATACAGATGAATAAGTGGGGGGAATGGACAGCTCTATTTCACCACAGCAGCCTCCAAGAATCTCCCCACAACTCATATTAATTATTATGAATTAATGAGTAAAATACTTATTAATTAACTATGCATGCATGCTAAGTCGCTTCAGTCATGTCCGACTCTTTGGGACCCCATGGGCTATAGCCCACCAGGCTCCCCTGTCCATGGGATTCCCTAGGCAAGAATATTGGAATGGGTTGCCATGCCCTCCTCCACGGGATCTTCCTGACCCAGGGATGGAAGCACGTCTCTTAGGTCTTCTGCACTGACAGCCGGGTTCTTTACCGCTAACACCACCTAGGAAGCCCCATTAATTAACTTTATAACTTTAGATATTTTGTATACAGTACTTTATATATAAAATTGTACAGAACCTTATACACAGAAACCTGGCAGATCTCACCTTAACCAAATGGTCTGTGTTGACGTGGCCAGGGACAAATCAAAGTCATGAGCTTTCGGAAAACAATGCTCTTGGAGGACCACAGCATCTCTTCCCTGGGGTCCTGTCCCCAGTGCACGAGTCACATGGAGAAGTGGAAATGTCAGACAAGCCTACTTGAAGGGTGGTCTGTATAGCAAGTGGCCTATACTCTTCAAAAAGTGCCCTGGGGCAAAAGGCAAGGCGACTGGGAGACGTTCTCCTTTCAACTGTGTGTCTATCACCCCAAGAGCCCAGCCAAGAGTGTCGTGTACGATCAAACTCCTAGTACCTAGGATAACGCCTGTGCTAGGAAAGCATGCACAAAGCACGTGCTCAGGAAAGTCTGTCAAATGGATTCACTTTGGACATGATCTGGCACCTCTGATGGGCTCAGCACGGGGCTGGAAAACTTTCCCTATGGGAGACTTGGTATCCACCTGAAGTCCCAACTGGCCTTCCTGGCAGAGCTGCTGTGAAGACCAAGGAAGGAGGGATGGGAGTGGGGCCGTAGGGCTGTGATGCTGGTTTCCTCTGCCTAGTCCGCATAATCTTCCCTCTCCCAAGATCACAGAGATCCACAGCATCCTGTGGCAGAGGTGGCAAAGGGGTGACTCCAGCCCAAATTCTGAATAAAGAGAAACAGAAAGCTCAAGACGCATGTCCAGGGTCACACAGCAGAAGGCTAACGTGGTGAAGTCCTCTAAGATGGTGTGGGAGAGCAAAGCAAGCCCCTCTCCGGGAAGACCGAACTATGACATGTACAGTGGGCAGGGTGTTACCTTTGATCTCTTTTGGAGGGCACATCCAGACGTATGTATGTTCACACACACACCCACATACGCACACACACTGGTTTCACAGGGACAGCGGGTGTTGCATCTCAGGGGAAAACGCAAGATGTGGTGTGCACGTCTTCACATGGCACAGATGTGGTGGCAACAAGGGCTCTCTGAACATCACAGGGAATGAAAGGCAAAGGTGCAGAGAAGAAAAGGAATGAAAAGGAAGAATTAGCAAGCAATCAAGGTAAGAGGAAATAATTTCAAGTCCCCATCCTCCATTGTGGTATTCCTGAGATTGGGGTTGGAGGGGTATCACGGTGGCCTGCCCAGTCCAAATGCCGACCCGAACAGGGGTGCCTGCCAATGTTCCATTTCTCACATGCTGCCGTCCAGTTTCTGCTTGTACTCCTCCTTGGACACGGTGCTCACTCGCAGGTCATTTCTGAGCAGAGCCTGACTGCTGGAAATAGCTTCTTTATCCTAACCAAGCATTTGTGTAAACAGAACCCTGCTTGTCAAGTATTCACTTGACCCTTTGCCAAGTGCACTAGAATTATCACTTTACTGACTCGGCCGGAGAGCCCTGCAAGATGGGTTGTTATTCCCACTTTCTTCCAAAGGGCACTGAGGCCAGAGAGGTCAAATTACCTGCCCATCAGATACCACAGCTAGAGAGAGGGCAGGGCAAGGGTCAGAATCCAGGTCTGCTGGCTTCTGAGCCCAGGTACCTTCCAATATACCAACTCCTTCAACTTCTCCTAGAACCACAGACTGAACCCAACAAGATGGAATGAAATGAGCCAGGAAGAGCTGGTTATTCTGCTTACTTCTAAACTTTTTACATAGATTAATTCAATAATCAAAAGAGTCCTTCCAACTAAAGCCATATTAACAGAAATGTGAGAGCCATGTCCAGGGAGGTGATAGTATCCAACTGTAACTGTGCCTCCCTTTGGAAGGAATGCTGCTGACTTGAAGCTTGTCGAGAGGATAACTGACACAGTGAGGGCCCGAAAACCCCAGGGATCTAGCAGACCCTTCCCTAAAGGGCTCTGTGCTCCCATCTCCTGCAGCCTCATCACGAAGTCAACAAACATTCAATATTTACCCCAATATTTAGACAAGCCAAGTTTCCTGGAGTGGGTAGCTATTCCCTTCTCCAGGGGATCTTGCTGACCCAGGGATTGAACCTGGGGCTCCTGCAATGCAGGCAGATTCTTTACTGAGCCACCAGGGAAGCCCTAAACATTAAATATATATATTCAATTCAGTTCAGTTCCGTCGCTCAGTCATATCTGACTCTCTGCGACCCCATGGACTGCAGTATGCCAGCCCTCCCTGTCCATCACCAACTCCTAGAGTTTATTCAAACTCACGTCCATTGAGTCAGTGAAGCCATCCAACCACCTCATCCTCTGTCATCCCCTTCTCCTCCCACCTTCAATCTTTCCCAGCATCAGAGTCTTTTCAAATGAGTCAGTTCTTCACATGAGGTAGCCAAAGTATTGGAGTTTCAGCTTCAACATCAGTCCTTCCAATGAATATTCAGGACTGATTTCCTTTAGGATGGACTGGTTGAATCTCCTTGTAGTCCAAGGGACTCTCAAGAGTCTTCTCCAACACCATAGTTGAAAAGCATCAGTTCTTCAGTGCTCAGCTTTCTTTATAGTCCAACTCTCACATCCATACATGACCACTGGAAAAACCATAACTTTGACTAGACGGACCTTGGTTAGCAAGGTAACGTCTCTGCTTTTATATATGCCATCTAGGTTGGCCGTAACTTTTCTTCCAAGGAGTAAGCGTCTTTTTATTTCATGGCTGCAGTCACCATCTGCAGTGATTTTGGAGCCCAAGAAAATAAAGTCTGTCACTGTTTCCATTGTTTCCCCATCTATTTGCCATGAAGTGATGGGACCAGATGCCATGATCTTAGTTTTCTGAATGTTGAGTTTTAAGCCAACTTTTTCACTCTCCTCTTTCACTTTCATCAAGAGGCT
>SJYW01045887.1:901995-935147 GCA_006410735.1 Raphicerus campestris | reverse complement strand
CCACAGCATCTCTTCCCTGGGGTCCTGTCCCCAGTGCACGAGTCACATGGAGAAGTGGAAATGTCAGACAAGCCTACTTGAAGGGTGGTCTGTATAGCAAGTGGCCTATACTCTTCAAAAAGTGCCCTGGGGCAAAAGGCAAGGCGACTGGGAGACGTTCTCCTTTCAACTGTGTGTCTATCACCCCAAGAGCCCAGCCAAGAGTGTCGTGTATGATCAAACTTCTAGTACCTAGGATAATGCCTGTGCTAGGAAAGCATGCACAAAGCACGTGCTCAGGAAAGTCTGTCAAATGGATTCACTTTGGACATGATCTGGCACCTCTGATGGGCTCAGCACGGGGCTGGAAAACTTTCCCTATGGGAGACTTGGTATCCACCTGAAGTCCCAACTGGCCTTCCTGGCAGAGCTGCTGTGAAGACCAAGGAAGGAGGGATGGGAGTGGGGCCGTAGGGCTGTGATGCTGGTTTCCTCTGCCTAGTCCGCATAATCTTCCCTCTCCCAAGATCACAGAGATCCACAGCATCCTGTGGCAGAGGTGGCAAAGGGGTGACTCCAGCCCAAATTCTGAATAAAGAGAAACAGAAAGCTCAAGACGCATGTCCAGGGTCACACAGCAGAAGGCTAACGTGGTGAAGTCCTCTAAGATGGTGTGGGAGAGCAAAGCAAGCCCCTCTCCGGGAAGACCGAACTATGACATGTACAGTGGGCAGGGTGTTACCTTTGATCTCTTTTGGAGGGCACATCCAGACGTATGTATGTTCACACACACACCCACATACGCACACACACTGGTTTCACAGGGACAGCGGGTGTTGCATCTCAGGGGAAAACGCAAGATGTGGTGTGCACGTCTTCACATGGCACAGATGTGGTGGCAACAAGGGCTCTCTGAACATCACAGGGAATGAAAGGCAAAGGTGCAGAGAAGAAAAGGAATGAAAAGGAAGAATTAGCAAGCAATCAAGGTAAGAGGAAATAATTTCAAGTCCCCATCCTCCATTGTGGTATTCCTGAGATTGGGGTTGGAGGGGTATCACGGTGGCCTGCCCAGTCCAAATGCCGACCCGAACAGGGGTGCCTGCCAATGTTCCATTTCTCACATGCTGCCGTCCAGTTTCTGCTTGTACTCCTCCTTGGACACGGTGCTCACTCGCAGGTCATTTCTGAGCAGAGCCTGACTGCTGGAAATAGCTTCTTTATCCTAACCAAGCATTTGTGTAAACAGAACCCTGCTTGTCAAGTATTCACTTGACCCTTTGCCAAGTGCACTAGAATTATCACTTTACTGACTCGGCCGGAGAGCCCTGCAAGATGGGTTGTTATTCCCACTTTCTTCCAAAGGGCACTGAGGCCAGAGAGGTCAAATTACCTGCCCATCAGATACCACAGCTAGAGAGAGGGCAGGGCAAGGGTCAGAATCCAGGTCTGCTGGCTTCTGAGCCCAGGTACCTTCCAATATACCAACTCCTTCAACTTCTCCTAGAACCACAGACTGAACCCAACAAGATGGAATGAAATGAGCCACGAAGAGCTGGTTATTCTGCTTACTTCTAAACTTTTTACATAGATTAATTCAATAATCAAAAGAGTCCTTCCAACTAAAGCCATATTAACAGAAATGTGAGAGCCATGTCCAGGGAGGTGATAGTATCCAACTGTAACTGTGCCTCCCTTTGGAAGGAATGCTGCTGACTTGAAGCTTGTCGAGAGGATAACTGACACAGTGAGGGCCCGAAAACCCCAGGGATCTAGCAGACCCTTCCCTAAAGGGCTCTGTGCTCCCATCTCCTGCAGCCTCATCACGAAGTCAACAAACATTCAATATTTACCCCAATATTTAGACAAGCCAAGTTTCCTGGAGTGGGTAGCTATTCCCTTCTCCAGGGGATCTTGCTGACCCAGGGATTGAACCTGGGGCTCCTGCAATGCAGGCAGATTCTTTACTGAGCCACCAGGGAAGCCCTAAACATTAAATATATATATTCAATTCAGTTCAGTTCCGTCGCTCAGTCATATCTGACTCTCTGCGACCCCATGGACTGCAGTATGCCAGCCCTCCCTGTCCATCACCAACTCCTAGAGTTTATTCAAACTCACGTCCATTGAGTCAGTGAAGCCATCCAACCACCTCATCCTCTGTCATCCCCTTCTCCTCCCACCTTCAATCTTTCCCAGCATCAGAGTCTTTTCAAATGAGTCAGTTCTTCACATGAGGTAGCCAAAGTATTGGAGTTTCAGCTTCAACATCAGTCCTTCCAATGAATATTCAGGACTGATTTCCTTTAGGATGGACTGGTTGAATCTCCTTGTAGTCCAAGGGACTCTCAAGAGTCTTCTCCAACACCATAGTTGAAAAGCATCAGTTCTTCAGTGCTCAGCTTTCTTTATAGTCCAACTCTCACATCCATACATGACCACTGGAAAAACCATAACTTTGACTAGACGGACCTTGGTTAGCAAGGTAACGTCTCTGCTTTTATATATGCCATCTAGGTTGGCCGTAACTTTTCTTCCAAGGAGTAAGCGTCTTTTTATTTCATGGCTGCAGTCACCATCTGCAGTGATTTTGGAGCCCAAGAAAATAAAGTCTGTCACTGTTTCCATTGTTTCCCCATCTATTTGCCATGAAGTGATGGGACCAGATGCCATGATCTTCATTTTCTGAATGTTGAGGTTTAAGCCAACTTTCTCACTCTTCTCTTCTACTTTGATCAAGAGGATCTTTAGTTCTTCTTCGCTTTCTGCCTTAAGGGTCTTGTCATCTGCATATCTGAGGTTATTGACTTTTCTCTCGGCAATTTTGATTCTGGCTTGTGCTTCATCCAGCCCAGTGTTTCTCAAGATGTGTTCTGTGTATAAGTTAAATAAGCAGGGTGACAATATACAGCCTTGACGTACTCCTTTCCCTATTTGGAACCTGTCTGTTGCTCCATGTCCAGTTCTAATGGTTGCTTCCTGACCTGCATATAGGTTTCTCAAGAGGCAGGTCAGGTGGTCTGGTATTCCTATCTCTAAGAATTTTCCAGTTTGTGGTGATCCACACAGTCAAAGGCTTTGGAATAGTCAATAAAGCAGAAATAGATGTTTTTCTGGAACTCTCTTGCTTTTTCGATAATCCAACAGATGTTGGCAATGTGATTTCTGGTTCCTCTGCCTTTTCTAAAACCAGTTTGGACATCTGGAAGTTCTTGGTTCAGATACTATTGAAGCCTGGCTTGGAGAATTTTGAGCATTACTTTACTAGCATGTGAGATGAGTGCAATTAGTTTGAACATTCAATATTTAAAACAGCCCTATGAAGTAGGTACTATTATTTTTTTCCCATTTTCATATGATGAAACCAAGGCTCAGAAAAGTTCGGTGACTTGTCTGAGGTTACAGAAAGGTGACAGTCCTGGGATCTGAACAGGGGCAGTCAGGATCCAGAGCCTTTGCTGGCTCTTAACCACTATAGGTGTTTAGATGCCAGAGTCCTCAAAGCTTTGGAGGTCACTGACCCGTCTAAACATCCATTGCAAACTCCAAGATCTTTTCCTAGAAAAGTGCAAACATTTAATTTTGCATTCCATCTTAGTGGTTCACACAGAGCTTACCTGAGCTTGCCTGCGTGGGTGCTAAGTCACTTCAGTCGTGTCCAACTCTTTGTGACCCTATGGACCATAGCCCACCAGGCTCCTCAGCCCATGGGATTCTCCAGGCAAGAATATTGGAGTGGGTTGCCATGCCTTCTTCCAGGGGATCTTCCCAACCCAGGGATCGAACTCATGTTTCCTGTGTCTCCTGTACTGATAGGTAGGTTCTTTACCACTGAACCACCAGGAAAGCCCACTTGAGCTTACTGAGGCCCAAGTAAGGACTCCAGGTCAAAGCCCTCCTGTAGGCCATGAGCAGTGTTTGAGAATCTTTGAATAGGGTCATGTCAAGATTTTTTCCAAAACCTAGTTTGGAGGTAGGGAAAACAATGGAATAAGGGGAAGCCAGGGGTGAGAGGCCAGTAAGCAGTTACTACAAACATGAGTCACCCCATCTTGCACCCCATGTTGCAGCCAGTCATTTTAAAATCGGAAACCAGGCCATGATCTGCTCACTTCACTAGCCTCTAGCTCCTGAAAGATATCTCCCCTCGGGGGGGAGGGGGCCACAGAGCCCCAAGGGTTCACAGCTCATCCAAGAACAGCATCCCTGACTCAGCGTCAGATCCAAACCCGGAATGCAAACAGTCAATCCAAAAGGGTACACGCTGTGTGATTCCGTTTATGTAACATTCTTGAAATGATCAAATTATGGAAATGGTGAATAGATGAGTGGCTGCTGGTGGTGGCGGGAGGGGGTGGCAGGGAAGGAAGGAGGGAGGGAGGGAGGTGTGGCTATAAAAGGGCAACTCGGGGATCCTTGAGAGGAAAGGACTGTTCTGTGTCTCACTGCGGTTGTGGAGACAAAAACCTGGCACGTGATAAGGTTAAATTGGTTAAGAATCAGGCTAACAAAATGAATACAAAGAACATGTGCGTGCGTGCTTGCCTGTAAACACATGCAGACAAGTGCAAGCACAACAGGGGCTATCTGAGGACGATCAGGGGATTCTATCAATGTCAATATCTTGGCTGTGATATTGAACTGCAGTTTTGTAAGACATAATTACTTTTCACGGAAAGAGTATAAGGGACCTCTCTGTATTATTTCTTACAACTCTGGATGAGTTCTTACAGTTTTGTTGTGTTGTTCTTAGTCGCTCAGTCATGTCTATTCTTTGCGACCCCATGGATGGTAGCCCGCCAGGCTCCACTGTCCATGGGGATTTCCCAGGCAAGGATGCTGGAGTGGGTTGCCATTCCCTTCTCCAGGGGATCTTCCCAAGCCAGGGATCGAGCCCAGGTCTCCCACATTGTAGGCAGATTCTTTACCTTCTGAGTCACCAGGGAAGCCCTCATTCTTACAATAATTACCATAAAATTAAACGTTTAAGAAAATGTACACACAAAAAAATCCCAAACCACCCAAATCCGCCTAATGATCTGGGTCCTGAGACCCCAATACCATTCCCTTCTATTCCTGCCCTCTTTCCCCAAAAGCCTTTCATCCCAGTGGCCTTCTGAACACTCTGATATACTCCTGTCTCTTTCCTCCTTCGCAGCCTATATACCAGGAAACACCATGCAATGAGGGCTTCTTTGTTACTTCTTATCTAGGCACCTTGTTTATTTCTGCTGTATACTTATCACCATCTCTAATCATATCACTGAGGTTATATGTGTGAATGTTTATTTTATTTCAGGATGTGGATGGCAAAGACACAAAGCTTTGGTGACAAAAATGTTTTCAACTTTCCCAGATCAAAAGAAAAAAAGCAAGCAAGCAAAAGATTAGCTTTTGCTAATAGTAGCAATCTGCATTCTAGAAAGTGAAGGGCCTTCATATATGAAGTGGTCTTACAAATCAATAAAACAAACATCTCTTTGAGAAAAACAGCTGTGGTTATTGCTTTGTCCCCTATGTCTAAACAGTGCCTGACGTGTACACAGTGTGTGCTCACTAAACATCTGTGAAATGTTGGTTAAAATTCAACCACAGTGAAGACAATAATCTGTTTTTAAACATGGAGTATGTATCAAGCCTTTGCTCATTCCAATTGCTATGTATATATAATGCTTATTATGTGCTTGCATAATAAATAGACAGTCCAGCTTGCAGGACTTGGTTCTAAGTGCCTATAACACACTGAGCAAGTTAGTTCTCANTCTTCTAGCCAAGGGAAACCTGGTCAGACAACTCTGAGCATGTCTCTGGCCCTAAGGAATGCTCCCAAAGATGGCCCTTTCAGCCACCCCAGCAGACTGACATGATGGGAAAGGACACAGGTTGGGAAGGAAAGCGGGTTTGAATCCCTCCATCTATCATTCCTAGATATACAACCTTAGGCAAGGCTACTGTGCACATCTCTGAGTCTTGGTTTTCTTACCCGTAAAATGAGTGGGTAGACTCAATACCATCCAATGGGATTCATTTATTTGCTTAACAAATACACAGTGCTTACTGCACACCAGGCACTGTTCTGTATGCCTGACACTTATGAATTCAGTTCATCACTACAAAAGGTATAAAGTAGTCATAATAATTTCACAAATGGGGAACTAAGGTCCTGAGACAGTGGCTCCATAAGAAGTAGCACGTGGACATCCCTGTTCAGTGGTTAAGAATCTGCCTGTCAATGCAGAAGACATGGGTTTGATCCCTGATCTGGGAAGATCTCACGTGCTGCAGAGCAGCTAAGCCTCTGCACCCCAACTATTGAGCCTGTGCTCTGGAGCCTGAAAGTGAAAGTGAAAGTGAAGTTGCTTGGTCCTGTCCAACTCTGCAACTCCATGGACTGTAGCCTACCAGGCTCCCTCGTCCATGGGATTTTCCAGGCAAGAGTACAGGAGCGGATCGCTAGCAGCCGCAGTTCCACTGAAGTCCGTGCACCTAGAGCCCGAGCTCCACTGTAAGAGAAGCCACCACGATGAGAAGCCCTCACACTGCAACAAAGGGTAGCCCTTGCTCTCGCAACTAGAGAAAGCCCTCGCAGCAACAAAAAGCCAGCTCAGCCATAAACAATAAATAAATGGAAGAATGAGCAGAGCCAGCATTTGAACCTGGGCGACCTGGCTCCAGAGTCCATGCTCTTAACCTCCAAGCTATACGTCTTGACAAATACAACAGACGTGAACACTGACTGTGGATGTATTATGTATTGGAAATTGCGCTAGGGAGCTCATAAAACATGTCATTAACAACTCACAGAAGCTCAGTTTTACAAATGTTCGGAAATGAAGCACCCAGGGGGCTTGTGTCTCTCCTCCACTCCCAGGTGGCATTGAGGGCAGTGGGCATTTGATCCCGAACTCTCTACTCTGAACTCTCTCCTCCATCTGGGGGTAGGGATTGGCGGTGGGGGACGGCTCGAGAAAAGGAGGTCCAAGAAAGAGTCTTTCTTCTCACATACCTGATACTTCATCTCAGCACTTTTTTCTGGATCTGAGCACCAGGAAATTGTGAATGCCTTCGCGGACAATTCCTGTCTCTGCCTGGGCTTTCTGCAACCGTGGGCTTTAGTTGTACAGCAAAACGCATCAATCACTGAGTCACTGAGTCACTGCCCAGAATTTGGAAATGCTCAGGTCATCCCAGACCTGCTGGGAACTGACTGTGTTGTAATCAGGGCTACAGGCTAGTGCTTCTCCCTCCCTGCGAACTTCCCACAGCCTCCCCCCAAGATCTGACTCTAGAAATCCAGGGTGGGGGTCCAGGAGTCTGCACTGTGATTCTTATAGTTCGGGCAGAAGTAAAACACATTGGCCTGTACTCCTCTCATGGCGTGCAAGGCCTTTCATGACATGTCCCACCTTTCCATCCATCACTGGCTTTTCTCCCCTCCCCTCCCCTCCCCCCCCACCCCGACCCTGCAGACCCCTTGGCCTTTATCAATGCTGTTCTCACTGCTCAGCATGCCATTCCCTCCCATTCTGCATCTACCAAGCTCCCCCACTTCTCTCCCAGGGCTGGCTCACAGGTCCCTGCTCCATGAAGTCCGTCCCATTGCCTCATGAAGGTTGATCACCCTCGCCTTATGCTTCCTTTCTTTCTCATAGCTTTCCCCTGCCCCCACAACCCCTTCACTCAGGGGGAGCTCCTTGAAGGCACACACCAGTGCCCTGAACAGCACTCAAGCAGTGCCCAGTGGGAGCTCAGTGAATGCTAATGAGTGAATGAATGCCTGGGGTAGGTCATCCCCCCCCCCCCTCCACATCTCNCTCAGGGGGAGCTCCTTGAAGGCACACACCAGTGCCCTGAACAGCACTCAAGCAGTGCCCAGTGGGAGCTCAGTGAATGCTAATGAGTGAATGAATGCCTGGGGTAGGTCATCCCCCCCCCCCTCCACATCTCATAAGGCTCATCTGTACTCATGGTGTGTCTAGCTGAGTTCAAGTGGCCTTTGCAGGACTCTGCAACGCCGTGACTGTGGGGGAAACAGACTAACAAAAGCCGAGCCTCAGTTTCCCCACTGAACTTGAGGATTTTCACAAAGGCTCTGATGTCCCAGCAAATGCCTGGTGTTCCTTAAAGGCCACCCAGAGGGGAAGAGCTGCGGGGGAGGGGTCACACCTCACAGAAGGCAAACAGGGTAAGTGCTGGCCTGGGGGGTGATCTGTGAATCTTAGCAGCAGGCATCAAGTTTGCTGGTCCCCAGTGTCTCCTGATTATAAGAAATACAGATTTCGTTCAAGGAAAAGAAGGAGAAGAATCATCTAGATTCTGGGGTTTGCTGAATCTGAACCTCACCAAAAAGAGCCTGAGAATGTGCATCTTAATAGAATCCCCTGGAGAATTTGTTCATAAAATAATTTGACAAATTTTGTTGTTTTGTGGACTGCTCTGGCTCTGGTGCCAGAATGACTGGGTCTGATTCCTGCTCCACACTTGCCTTGTGGGCATCAGCTTGGGCAAGTCATTGAAGCTGCCTCTGCCTCAACAGTCCTCATCTGCAAAATGGCCACAATACACACAGAGCACCAACCAGAATGGCTATTTTGAGATTTAACTCAGAATACTGTCAATACTCAGGACAGACCCATACAACATAAGTTCCAGCAAAAGTTCGCTATTATTGGGCCCATCTAGTATTCAAATAAGGAGAGCAAAGGTCGAAAGGCCTAGCTAGTTTCACTCGATTCTTGATCGGTCTCCAACTTCAGAGTTTTCAGAACTTTCCCCACCCTTTCTCTCCCCGGAATCCTCACCAACTTCCTGTGCGCGGGCTGGGAGTGAGTGCCCAGAGAAGAACCGGGAAGGGAGTTGTGGGGGACGGGGGTGATGTGCCAAGACCCGTCTCACCGCCACGCTCAAGACGCTCCCAAGCACCCAGGACTAGGCTCCCCAGCCCCGCTTCAGCCGCGCCGGGTCGGCCGGCCGGAGTCGCCGCAGCCCCGCTCGCCGAGAGCAGCCGGCAAGCGGGCGATCCCGCTGGGGATCGGGTGATCCCGGGTCCCCGCCGCCGGCAGCCCATCGCTCTCCCGGCCGCCACGACATGCCCGGGCCGATTTCCCCCACCTTCCACCCTTACGCGGGAGCCGGGTCCTACCTGCGCGCTCCAGGTCCATTCGCCGCGCCGGCCCCAGAGGGGGAAGTAGGGGACCCCCCAGGAGCCCGTCCCTGCCCCGGCCGCGCTGCTCGGGGCTTTCCTGGGCGCCGGGCGAGCCCGCCCCGCTTCCTGCGCCCCGCCCCGTGTCCGCCCATTGGCTTGCGCCGCCCCGCCCCGCGCACCCCGCGCTCCCCTGGGCGCCCTCCCGGTGGTGCCGCCACAGGTCCCGGCAGCGTCCCTGTTCCCTCAGTCCCCGCAGTCCGAGGGGCTTCCGATCTCTCCAGGAGGCGACCCCAGCGCCTGGGCCCCGCGGCCACCGGAGCTCACATCCCAGCCAAGAGAACTCCGCAGGGCTTCCCCTCGCTTTCAGAATAAATTCCCAGCTCCCGAATTTAGCATTAGCCCGTCCGTCGCCCCGGCCCCTGCCATTCCCGCTGAGGCCCCCAGCTGGCTCTCTCCGCAAGAGGGCAGGTGCATTCAGGATTGGAGGGCTGGGCATCTTGAAGCCTGCTTCCTTTTCCGACAAGCCCAACTTCTCCTGAACGCGGATATGTGTTCTTCCCTTCAACAAATGTTTTCGGAGCGCCTATCATATGCTGGATTCCAGAATACAATTCTTCAGTCAACAGTTGATACCGTCTGGCAGCCCCCTTTCTAAGGCGCTGCATATATTAATATTAACCGCCAGCTACCCTGTGACGGAGCTATAGTGCAGTCCCCCAGTTTTTAGATGGGAAAACCGAGGCACAGAGCCTTTGTGGGGAAACTTGTTCAGAATCATGCAGCCGGTGTGGAGTTCGAACCCAGGCACCATGGATCACTAATCCCTTAAAAGCAACATAGTAAAAGTCGTGATGGAGCCTAGAAGGTAGGGGGAAAACAGTAAATGAATAAAATATTGCAGGTAACAAGAGATACCAAGAAGAGAGTAAAACAGAGAGAGACCTGTCTCCTCCCCAGGGATGAGAGATTTGAGCTTCGAGGACACGGGCTAGTTTAGAAGCGGGAACAACCAGTGCAAAAGTCCTGGGAAAGGAACCAATTGACTGGAGAGCCCTCAGGAGGGGAGAGGGGAAGGTCAGGTCGGAGGTATGCAGACAGGCTGGACAATGCCGGGGTCCCTTTGTAAACCTGAAGCCTTTCGCTCTGTGCTCTGTCTCAGTGTCTCTGAGTTTGTGGGTGGCTCAGGCGGTACAAGAATCTGTGCGTCTGCCTGCAGTGAGAGAATCCCAGGTTCAGTCCCTGGGTCGGGAAGATCCCTTGGAGAAGGGAATGGCAACCCAACTCAATATTCTTGCCTGGAGAATTCCATGGACAGAGGAGCCTGGCGGGCTACAGCCCATGGGCCTGCAAAGAGTCGGACATGACTGAGTGACTGGCATTTATCCAGAGATGGTAGAAGTCTCACTTTAGAAATGTACGGCTTGAGCTGTCTGCCCTCCTCTCCTCCCAAACTGGGCTCCCACCCTGTTTTCTGCATCTTTAAGCCATCTTCTCTCTTCTCTAGCTTCTACCAGATGGACTGTGCACTAACCTCTCTGCTTACTATGGGACTCCAGGCAAAGTGGATTGGGCACTGTACCTCAGCTCCGTGGGGATGACCACAGGCCCCACTTCCTATGGTCTGGAATACATGAAAAGTGCTTGAGCAATGCCAGGCACATATCAGGTGCTCAATAAATGTACACTGTTGTTCTGATCAGAAGGAAAATGAGAAAGAAGCCAATTTAGAGCCTGCTCCCTCTGCCTGTCTGCTTGGTTGTAAAATTGGGTAAAAATAGCACTGAAGGGAATTTCCTGATGGTCCAGTGGCTAAGACTACCCACTCCCAATGCAGGCGGGCAGAGGTTTGATCCCTGGATGGGGAACTAAGTCCCATCTGCCACAACTAAGAGTTTGCATGCTGCATCTAAGACCTGGGACAGTCAAATAAATAAATAGAAATAAATATTTTAAAAAATAGCACTGAACAGCTAGGAAAGGCAGGGGTAGACGTGATCGGATGTGAAGATATTGGGAAGTCTAGAGAAAGGGAATGGGCTTCCCATATGGCACTAGTGGTAAAGAACCCACCTGCTAATGCAGGAGATGTAAGAGACACAAGTTCAACTCCTGGGTTGGGAAGATCTCCTGGAGGAGGGCATGGCAACTCACTCCAGTATTCTTGCCAGGAGAATCCCATGGACTTTCTTGCCAGGAGAATCCCATGGACAGAGGAGCCTGGTGGGCTACGTAGCGTCCATCGGGTTGCAGAGTCGGACACGACTGAAGTGACTTAGCATGCCGCACAGAAGAAAGGAATATGGGAATTCTTCATACTTGCCACTTTTCTGTAAGTCCGAAATTATGTCAAAATAAAGAGTTAATGAAAAGAGGGCACTGTCCTGAAGCCCTAGAGAGATAATAAATGTAAAGTTTGCCATCTCACACCCAGTTGCACTATTCGGGTTCCTGCTGAGCTGCCTGAATTTTATTAGTGGCTGCTCTGTGTCAGGCCTTGGTGGGGTCCTGGAGGCCCCAGAGTAATAAAAACTCCAGTCCTCAACCCAGGCAGTTGCCAGGTTTGGTCTCAATACGAGCTCAGCTCACACTGCATCATATTACCTGTTTTCAATCCTGTCTTTCAGGTTTAAAAACATTTAAAATTTATTTAGAATTTTTCTGTAGATTTAACAAAAAATTAATAGAGTCAGTCGTGTCTGACTCTGTGCGACCCCATGGACAGCAGCCCACCAAGCTCCTCTGTCCAAGGGATTCTATAGAGAGCTCCCATATACCCTCTCTTCTGTGCATAATTTCCCCTATTAGTCACATAACTTACTTTAATGCGGTATGTTGGTAACAATTAGTGACCTGGTATTTTTACATTCTTACTAACTAAAGTGTGTTGTTTACATTAAGGTTCACACTTGCTTCCCTTTTTCTTTCATTTAAAAACATTTGCCATTGGAGGATAATTGCTTTACAATGTTGTGTTGGCTTCTACTGTACAACAACGTGAATCAGCCATAAGTATATATATATATCCTCTCCTTCTTGAGCCTCCCTCCCTCCACCCCCATCCCACCCCTCTAGGTCATCACAGGGCACCAGGCTGAGCTCCCTGTGTTATACAGCGACTCCCCACTGGTTATCTATTTTGCACATGGTGGTGTATCTCTCTCAATTTGTTCCACCTTCTCCTCCCCTCACTGTGTCCACAAGTCTATTATCCACGTTTGCATCTCTATTCCTGCCTTGCAAATGGGTTCAACAGTACCATTTTTCTTGATTTCATATATATGTATTAATATACATTAATATATGATACTAGTTTTTCCCTTTCTGACTTACTTCACCCTGTGTAACAGGCTCTGAAGTGAAGTCGCTCAGTCATGCCCGACTCTTTGCGACCCCATGGATAGTAGCCTGTCCCAGGCTCCTCTGTCCATGGGATTTTCAAGGCAAGAGTACTTAGGTTCATCCACTTCAGTTCAACTGACTCAAATTCATTTTTTTTTTTAAGGCTGAGTAGTATACCACTGTGTATATGTACAACATATACAATTTTTTCTGTCGATGGACATCTGGGTTGGTTGCTGTAAACTGTAAATATTTACAATGTCTGTAAATATTGTAAATAGTGCTGCAGTGAACATTGGTGTACGTGTGTCTTTTCTAATTATGGTTTTGTCAGGGAATATGCCCAGTAGTAGGATTGCTCTTGAGCAGTTCTATGGGTTTTGACAAATGCATAATGACTTCTATCCACTCATGCAGGTGTGTGTGCATGAGTGAAGTCATTTCAGTCATGTCCGACTTTTTGCGACCCCTTGGACTTAGGCTCCTCTGTTCATGGGATTCTCCAGGCAAGAATACTGGAATGGGTTGCCATTTCCTCCTCCAGGGGATTTTCGCTACCCAGGAATCGAACCCACGTCTCTTACATCTCCTGCATTAGCAAGTGGGTTCTTTACCACTAGCACCACCTGGGAAGCCCTCTATCCACTCATGTGAAAGTGAAAGTGTTAGTTGCTCAATCACGTCCGACTCTTTNTACCCAGGAATCGAACCCGCGTCTCTTACATCTCCTGCATTAGCAAGTGGGTTCTTTACCACTAGCACCACCTGGGAAGCCCTCTATCCACTCATGTGAAAGTGAAAGTGTTAGTTGCTCAATCACGTCCGACTCTTTGCAACCCCATAGACTGTAGCCCGTCAGGCTCCTCTGTCCATGGAATTCTCCAGGCAAGAATACTGGAGTTGGTAGCCATTCCCTTCTCTAGGGGATTTTCCCAACCCAGGGACTGCACCTGGGTCTCCTGCATTGAAGGCAGATTCTTTACCCTCTGAGCCATTAGGGAAGCCCATCCAGTCATATAGCAACATAGAGAAGAGTTTCACTTCCCTGAAAATCTCTTAGGCTTCGTCTCGTCCTCTTCTTCCTCCTGAACCTTGGAAGTCATTGATCTTTTTATTGTCCCTATAGTTTTGCTTTTTTCAGGANCATAGAGAAGAGTTTCACTTCCCTGAAAATCTCTTAGGCTTCATCTCGTCCTCTTCTTCCTCCTGAACCTTGGAAGTCATTGATCTTTTTATTGTCCCTATAGTTTTGCTTTTTTCAGGATGTCATATAGTTGGAGTCTGACAGTATATAGCCTCATTAAGACTGGCTTCTTTCTTTTGGTGCTGCTGCTAAGTTGCTTTAGTCGTGTCTGACTCTGTGCGACCCCATAGATGGCAGCCCACCAGACTTCTCTGTTCCTGGGATTCTCTAGGCAAGATTACTGGAGTGGGTTGCCATTTCCTTCTCCAATGCATGCAGGCATGCTGAGTCGCTTCAGTCATGTCTGACTCTGTGCGACCCCATGGACAGCAGCCCACCAGGCTCCTCTGTCCAAGGGGTTCTCTAGGCAAGAATACTGGAGTGGGTTGCCATTGCCTTCTTCTTTCCTTTAGTAATATGCATTTAAGGCTCCCCCAGGTCTTTTCATGGCTTGATACCTTGTTTCTTTTTAGCACTGAATAATAATATTCTATTGTCTGGATGTACACTGTTTATTTAGCTATTCACCTATGGAAAGACTCCTTGATTGCTTTCAGTTTTTGACAAGTATGAATAAAGCTGCTAATAAATGAATAATAAATGAATAAATGAATAATAAATGAATAGAACCTGCTTGTGTGCAGGTTTTTGTGTGGACATGTTTTCAACTCCTTTGGGTAACTATGGAGTGTGATTGTTAAGATCATTTGGTAAGAATATTTAGTTTTGTAAGGAACTGCCAAACTCTCTTCCAAAGTGGCTCAGCCATTTTGCATTTCCATCAGTAATACATGTGAGTTCCCGTTGCTCTGCATTCCCATCAGCATTTTGTGTTGTCGGTTTTTTGGATCTTAGCCAGTCTAGTAGATGTGTAATGCTATCTCATTTTAATTTGCAAGTTCCATCAAGATACATTATGTTGAACATATTTTCATATGCTTATTTGCCATCTGTGTATCTTCTTTTTCATCTGTTAAGAACTTTTGCNTGGGTCTTCAGACTTTTTTATTTTTGGCTGCGCTGGGTCTTCATTTTGCTGCATGCAGGCTTTAGCAGTTGTGACGCATGAGCTTACTTGCCCCATGGCATGTGGGATATTCCCGGACCAGGGATCGAACCCATGTCCCCTGCACTGGAAGGCAGATTCTTAACCACTAAGCCACCAGGGAAGTTCTCTGTGTCTTTGGTCTTTAACTCAGCTTACCTCTAGCTGGGTCTTCTCTCTTGTTATTCGGATACTCAGGCGTACCTGCTGGGAATGTTATTTCCCCAGACCGGATTCACTTCCATTTCTTGGAAACTTGCCATGTGCCCAGTGTTATATAATCAATTGTCCCATTAAATCTTCAAACAACACTGCATATTCCCATTTTATAGATGAAGACACTGAGGCTCAGAGAGGTTATGTAACTTGCTCAGGATCTCACAGCTAGCATGTGATTAAAATGGACCATACCCTGTATTTCTCTTCCACAGCCTGTACCCTTGGCCAATTTGCTATACTTCCCCTCTGGAATCTTATCTGGGAGCTATAGCTATAGGCTCCTTTACTTGAAAGCAGGACCCAGACCAAAATGAGCCAGTGAGTCTCCTGGCTATGACCATCTCTCCGTGCACAGGTGCTTTTACATCCTACATACCTGTGCCCATATCCACAGTCACAGCATTAACATCTCCTTGGAAGATGGGGCCATGCTGGGGCAAAGGCCACAAAGATAAGGATACGATGTCATCCTCATAATGAGTTGTTTGCCTCGGCATGTCTGGGAAGAAGTTACAAGGATGCAAGGGCTAGCATGGGGCGTGGAGAGAAGAGAGTTGAAAGACTAAGGTCTCAGGGTGATTGAAGGAGGTCATAAAAAATGATGGTTAAGAAATCAGAGACATACAGGACAATAAAATATGCAGGAGTGGGCCCTTGGGAAAAAAATCATGTTGGTTTATATAAAACCCAGTGATGACTAAAGGAGTGAGGTGGGGGGCGGGTTGGAGGGAGGCTCAAGAGGGAGAGGATATACGTACACATATAGCTGATTCATGTCATTGAACAACAGAAACTAACAGAACACAATTGAAGAGCAATTATACTCCAATTATTAAAAAAAACAAACCCTGTCACCCAGAACCCTGGGGTTTATTCATTCATTCAGTGAACATTTATTGATGCCTATTGTACGTCTTCACATCCTAGGAGCTAGAGACTGTAAAGGTTAAAAAGACATGGTTCTCGTCCCCAGGGAGCATATGGTCTGCTGGAGGAAAGCGTGGCCAACTAATTAGGGCACAATGTTATACCAGTTCTGAGAGAGAAGCTTGAAAACCGAAGTTTTCAGGAAGAAGGGCCAACCCTGGAGCAACCTATGGATAAGCAGGAGGTCTCCAGTTTGAGTGTGAGTAGAATGAGGTGGGAACAGTAACCTGAGGGAAGAAACAGATTTTGCAGAGGTATTAAGAGGAGGCCAATTACTGGGGTAATTGATAGGAGATCAAGGAAGGTGACGGGGCAAGGAGAGTNACATCCTAGGAGCTAGAGACTGTAAAGGTTAAAAAGACATGGTTCTCGTCCCCAGGGAGCATATGGTCTGCTGGAGGAAAGCGTGGCCAACTAATTAGGGCACAATGTTATACCAGTTCTGAGAGAGAAGCTTGAAAACCGAAGTTTTCAGGAAGAAGGGCCAACCCTGGAGCAACCTATGGATAAGCAGGAGGTCTCCAGTTTGAGCGTGAGTAGAATGAGGTGGGAACAGTAACCTGAGGGAAGAAACAGATTTTGCAGAGGTATTAAGAGGAGGCCAATTACTGGGGTAATTGATAGGAGATCAAGGAAGGTGACGGGGCAAGGAGAGTGACAAGACAGGTAGAAAAGAAACACGAGAGTTTTGGTTCAGGAGCACAGTCGCTTTTAAATCATTTTGACTGCAACCCATAGTAAGAAATGCATTTTCTATTTTGGCTCAGTATGATCACGCACGCATACACACATGCACACATACACTTGCATGTGTGTATGTGTCAAACAAAGTTCAACAAAGCAATATTTCACAAAGCANGTGACAAGACAGGTAGAAAAGAAACACGAGAGTTTTGGTTCAGGAGCACAGTCGCTTTTAAATCATTTTGACTGCAACCCACAGTAAGAAATGCATTTTCTATTTTGGCTCAGTATGATCACGCACGCATACACACATGCACACATACACATGCATGTGTGTATGTGTGAAACAAAGTTCAACAAAGCAATATTTCACAAAGCAACTTGCCAATCATTCTGCTGTGTTCTGTTCTGTTTTGTTTTCCCAATGTTGGTCAGGGATGGAGTAAGCTTATCACAAAATAATACACAAGATATGATTTCATTTATATGCAATTATGTAACAGACAAAACTAACCTACAGTGGTACAGATGAAATCAGTGGCTGTCTGGGCTGCGGATGGGGTGGGGCAAGATTAAAAGCAAAGAAGTGAAAGAGCTTCCTTAGGAGATGGAAATGTTCTGTATCTTGATTAAGGTGGTGGTTACATGGGCACATGCATTTGTCAAAAATAAATACATAAAAATAAATGCATGGGAGGGAACTTTCTTGGGTTGGTGTTGATGTTCTATATCTTGATAAGGAATTTGCATGCACAGGCGAGTGCATCTGTCAAAACTCATCAAGTGGTACACTTAAGCTTTGTGTATTTCATCGTATGTAAATTTTACAAAAAAAGAAAAAATCATGGACAAATAGTGAACTATAATTGATGATATGCATGCTGAAATGTTAGGAGAAAGTATGTCTGCAACGCACTTTCTGAAATGCATCAGAAAATAAAATAGATTGGTGGGTGGATAGAGGAACGGAAATGTTTACAGGTAAGTGATAAAGTAAGTATAAACTGTCAATGCATGACAGGACAATTCAATGAGGAAAGAGCCACCTTTTCATAAATGGTGCTGGAAGAACTGGGTATTCACATACAAAAGAATGAAGTTGGATCCTTACCTCACATCAGATACAAAAATTATCTTAAAACAGATTTAAGACCTTAATGTGAGAGTTAAATCATAAGACTCTTAGAAGAATTGTTATTGTTGTTGAGTTGCTAAGTTATGTCCAACTCTTTGTGACCCCAGGGACTATAGCCCACCAGGCTCCTCTGTCCATGGGATTCTCCAGGCAAAAATATCGGAGTGTGTTCCTGACCCAGGATCTAACCTGCGTCTCCTGCATTGGCTGGTAGATTCTTTACCATGAGCCACCAGAATACATAGATGTTGATCTTCCTGACCTTAAATTGGGCAGTGGTTTCTAAGTTATGACACAAAAAAAGCATAATCAACAAGAGGAAAAAAAAAAGTAAATTTGACATCATCAAATTTAAAAGCTTTGGGGCTTTAAAGGATACCATTAAGAAACTGAAAAGACAGTCCCCAGAATCAAAGAAAATTTTTGCAAATCATAGATCTGATAAGAGACAGGTACCTAGAATACGTAAACAACAAAAAAAACTTGCACACAACAGGAAGTTTATTCATAATTGCCCAAAGGCAGAAAGGGCACAGATGTTCATTGACAGTGGACACACACAATGGAGCAGATTCATGCAGGAGAATATGATTTGGGAACAGAAAGAAATGAAGTGCCGATACATGCTTCCACACGAATCAACTTGGAAAACGTGCCAAGTGAAAGAAGCCACCTGGGAAGGACCATATGTTGTGGATTCTATATATACAGAATGCCCACAACAGGCAACTCTAAAGAGCCAGGATGTAGCTTCTGTTGCCCAGAGACTGGCGTGGGGATGAGAGGGCAGGATCCCAATGGTTAAAGAATACAGGGTCTCTCTTCTTGGGCTAATGAAAAGGTAATGAACTTGACTGTGCTGAAGGTTGCACCAATCTGTGAATAGGAGAAGGTGATTAAATTATGTACTTTCAATGGCTGAATTGTATGGTTTTTACCTCAATAAAGCTGTTTGAACATGTTAATGTAGACATAAGTGAAACAACTGATAAACTGACAAATTGCACTTCACCAAAATGGAACATTTCTCTTCTTCAAAAGGTACTACTATGGAAATAAAGAGGCAAGCCACACACAGTGAGAAAATATATGCAAACTGTATATCTAGTGAAAGACTGTGTCTATAATCTAAAGAGCTCTAAAACTCAGTAGAAAAACAACTCAGTTTTTTTTAAATGGGCAAAAGACTTGAACAGACCAATACATGTAGACATAGAGCAAATAAACATATGAAAAGATGCTCAGCATGTCATTCAGTTCAGTTCAGTTCAGTCGCTCAGTCGTGTCCGACTCTTTGCGACCCCATGAATCAGCACACCAGGCCTCCCTGTCCATCACCAACTCCCGGAGTTCACTCAGACTCACATCCATCGAGTCAGTGATGCCTCTCAGCATCAGAGTCTTCCAGTGAGTCAGCTCTTCACATGAGGTGGCCAGACTACTGGAGTTTCAGCTTTAGCATCATTCCCTCCAAAGAAATCCCAGGGCTGATCTTCAGAATGGACTGGTTGGATCTCCTTGCAGTCCAAGGGACTCTCAAGAGTCTTCTCCAACACCACAGTTCAAAAGCATCAATTCTTCGGCGCTCAGCTTTCTTCACAGTCCAACTCTCACATCCATAGATGACCACAGGAAAAACCACAGCCTTGACTAGACGGACCTGTGTAATGTCTCTGCTTTTGAATATGCTATCTAGGTTGGTCATAACTTTTCTTCCAAGGAGTAAGCGTCCTATAATTTCATGGCTACAATCACCATCTGCAGTGATTTTGGAGCCCCCCAAAATGAAGTCTGTCACTGTTTCCACTGTTTCCCCATCTATTTCCCATCAAGTCATGGGACCAGATGCCATGATCTTCGTTTTCTGAATGTTGAGCTTTAAGCCGACTTTTTGGGGAACTACAAATTAAAATCACAATGAGATACCTCAACACACATTAGAATGGCTCGTGTTTTCACATTAAATTAAAAAAAATATATCACAGTTCCATGTGCCAGTGAATCAACTGGAATTCTCACAACCTCTAATGGAAATGCAAAATGTTACAGTCATGTGGAAAACAGCTGGGCAGTTTCTCATAAAATAAAGCACGCTTTATGACCTAGTTTTCCACTCTGAGATATTTATCCTAGAGATGAAAACTCAGCCTCACACAGCAATCTGTCTGCAAATGTTTACAGTGACTTTATTTATAACTGCCAAAACCCAGATGTTCCCCAGCTGGTGAATGAGTACATGAACCTCAGTTCAGCCACACAGTGGAATGCTATTCAACAATCAAAAGGAAGAATCTTCGGATACATGCAACACTATGGAAAAATCTCCAAAACACGATGTATTATGAAAGAAGCCAGACTCAAAAATGCCACTGACCATATAATTCTGTTCATATGACAGACTCTAGGGAGAGATGCTAGATCAGCGGTTGCCAGGGACCAGATCAGTGGTTGCCAGGGACCAGGTGGGAAGAAGGATCACTGCAAAAGGGCAGAGGTAGTTTTCTTGTGGTGAAGGCACCGCCCTGAGACGTGATTGTGGTGGTGGCTGCTTGACTATATTTGTTAAAACTCACTGAACTGTACGCTAAAGTAGGTGAATCTTATGGTAGGTAAACTATAATGTAAAAAATTAATCTAAAAATAGTCTAAGAAAGGAAAGTGAAGTCACTCAGTTGTGTCTGACTCTTTGCGACCCCATGGACTGTAGCCTACCAGGCTCCTCTGTCCACGGGATTTTCCAGGCAATAGCACTGGAGTGGACTGCCATTTCCTTCTCCAGGGGATTTTCCCAACCTAGGGATCGAACCCAGGTCTCTCGCACTATAGACAGACGCTATACTGTCTGAGCCACCAGGGAAGTCCAAAAAAATAGTCTAAAATGAATCTAAAACTTAAATAATCTTAATCTAAAAATTTTAAATATATTTAGATAGTGGAATCTGACGGTGGAAATATGTCTTTTTACATCTTTTTGGTATGCTTGTTGCTGCAGCTGCTGCTGCTAAATCGCTTCAGTACTGTCCGACTCTGTGTGACCCCATAGACTTGCAGCCCACCAGGCTCCCCCATCCCTGGGATTCTCCAGGCAAGAACACTGGAGTGGGTTGCCCTTTCCTCCTCCGATGCAGGAAAGTGAAAAGTGAAAGTGAAGTCGACAGTCGTATCCGACTCTTAGCGATCCCATGGACTGCAGCCTACCAGGCTCCTCCATCCATGGGATTTTCCAGGCAAGAGTACTGGAGTGGGGTGCCATCACCTTCTCCATTTGGTATGTTTGAATAAGTTCATAATCAGATGTTTGGCAAAAGTCATCAAGAAGATAGAGGTGACTGATAAAATAAATGTGTGCATGATCAAAACAAACAGACAATTAATTAAATAAAAAATAGTTGAGAATCCACCTGCCATGCCAGGGGACCTGGGTTCCATCCTGGGTCTGAGAGGATGCCACATGCCTCGGGGCACCTAAGCCCCTGTGCCACAAATACCGGTGCCTGCATGCCCTAGAGCCCGTGCTCCACAACAAGAAAAGCCACTGCAATGAGAAGCCCACGCACCGCAAGGAAGAGTAGCCCCCGCTCGCCACAACTAGAGAAAGCCCTCGCAGCAGTGAAGACCCAGCTCAGCCAAAAATCAATCAAGAAAACTAAAAAATGAATCATTCCACCCTTCAAATCTTAAATGATAATAAATAATAAATATAATGGTGAAAGCATTAGGAGGCATGACTCAGAAAATTGACTTTTTACGTGATGGGTCATGACCTTCAGGTTGAAAAAACACTGCTTTAGACCCAGTTAAGGCACTTCATGGCAACCTGCTCCAGTATTCCTGCCTGGAAAATTCCACGTTCAGAGGAGCCTGCCAGGCTACAGTCCATGGGATCGCAAAGAGTCAGGCACGACTGAGTGACTAACAGACACAAGGCACTTACATTTTCTTTTTTTTTGGTATTTATTTGTTTATTTGGCTGGGTCTTAGTTGTGACACATGGTCTCTGGAGCGCTTGGGCTCAGTTGCCCTAAGGCATGTGGGATCTTAGTTTCCCTTCCCCAATTGGGGATCAAACCCACGTGACCTGCATTGGAAGGCAGACTCCCAACCACGGGACCACTAGGGAAGTCTCCAGGTACTTCAGGTTTTAGTTGGAGACAGCCTGGGCGGAGTCTCCAGAGGTGGGCTGAACTGGGCTGGTTCTCCACTCTGGGAACAGGGCTGGTGGGAGGTCCTGGCCAGCTCAGTGGGAAACAGCTGCCTGGTGTCCCCAGGGAATCTGGGCCACATGAAGAATCCTATTTCCTCCATCAGGGAGGGTGACAGCAGGGGGTGACAGCAGAAGGCAGCCAACATTCTGGAAGTCATCTGTGTGGATGAAAACCACAAGGCTCTCATCTCCCATATGGACTGGATTCGACTTTGGATTTTCACTCGACTCTGGATGTAATAGAGTTCTCCCATTCCAATGAAGGTTAGCTTTCTCAGCAGCCTTGCCGCTGTGCATACAGGGTGGGGCTTAATTTAATTTTTTTAGTGAAATCATGTTCAAGATAGTTGTGGTCAAGGAAAAATGTGTCCCTATTACATCTGATTTTTATATTGGAGTTACAGTTAATATCAGCTTATGGAGGGTTTCCTGAATAAGAAAATGTTCTCCTGTGTAAAAGTGCAGGTTTGGAAAATTCTCATTCAAACTCGTTTCTGCAGTTTTAAGAGGTGGGCTTACCTACTCATGGTCTTGGAGATTAAGATAAAACTCCAGTGGATCAACATGTACACACTGCTATATTTAAAATGGATAATCAGGACTTCCCTGGTGGTACAGTGGGTAAGAATCTACCTGCCAATGCAGGGGACATGGGTTTGATCCCTGGTCCAAGAATATTCCACATGCCAAGGAGCAATTAAACCTGTGCACCACAACTACTGAGCCCACACGCTGCAACTATCAAAGCCCATGTCCCTAGAGAGCCCATGTTCTGCAAAAACAGAAGCCACCGCAATGAGAAATCCACGCACAGCAACAAGAGAGTAGCCCCCGATCACAGCGACTAGAGAAAGCCCACGAGCACCAAGGAAGACCCAGGACAACCAAAGACAAACTAAGTAAAATGGATAACCAACAAGGACCTACTGTATAGCACAGGGACCTTTGTTCAATGTTATGTGGCAGCCTGGATAGAAAGGGAGTTTGGTGGAGAATGCGTATGGCTGAGTTCCTTTGCTGTCCACCTGAAACTGCCACAACATTGTTAATTGGTTCTACTCTAATACAAAATAAAAAGTTGTTTTAAAAAAGGTAAAACCCTTGACTTCAATGCCATTTGCCCGATGCTGTCACTTTCAATTTTCACTTTCATGCATTGGAGAAGGAAATGGCAACCCACTCCAGTGTTCTTGCCTGGAGAATCCCAGGGACGGGGGAGCCTGGTGGGCTGCCGTCTATGGGGTCGCACAGAGTCGGACATGACTGAAGCGACTTAGCAGCAGCAGCAGAATGTTGACAGTTCTGAGGAGGAGCAATGTCTTTCATACCTCTTTGACTTTGCCTAGATCTTTTTCCTCTCTTGTCCCTTGCTCAATTGTGTATGACTCTTTGTGACCCCATGGACTGTAGCCTACCAGGCTCCCCTGTCCATGGAATTTTCCAGGCAAGAGTACTAGAATGGGTTGCCATTTCCTTCTCCAGAGGATCTTCCCACCCAGGGATCGAATCTGGGTCTCCTGCATTGCAGGCAGATGCTTTACCATCTGAGCCACCAGGGAAGCCCCCCTGTGCCCACCTAATGAACTCCTGTTCATCCTTCAGTACCCTGCTTCACCTGTGCTTCATCTGTGGAGATATTCCTGGATCCCTTCTCCCATGGCAGAGACAGAGATTCCTTTTTTAGCATTTCCATCTATCTGTGCATGTAGTTGTAAAGTCAGGCTGGCTCTCTCTTTGGAGGTACGACACAACACAGGAATTTGTTGTTCCACAATAAAATTAAGTCTGGTGCTAAGAGCTCATGCCCCAGAGCATAATAAATCACTCTAAGCAGTTGCTGTAGACTCTTTCAGCCTCCAGGCTGAGACAGAGGGTGGAGGCATGTTTGCAGTGCAGACAATTATGCAGAGCCCTCTGGGTACCACCAGGAGGCTATTGTCCAATCCAGCCAGACCCTGGAAGGTGTGTATCCTTCCGGGTACTCCCTCCCAGCAGGGGGGCACGAGTGTCTGGCAGTGGCTGAGGGAAGCGTCCCCTCATAGCATCACATCGTCATGCTATCTGGGATCCTGTCACCTCTCTGGGTAACTTGAATCTACACAGCATTGTCAGATAATCCCCAAATGCCCTCATTTCCCTTTTTCCAGTTGGAGAACTGGCTGCTTCTGCTCATCTCCTCTAAGCTCTTCTCTCATCCTTTCCTCCCTGGGAGCTTTCACTGGAACCACAGGGTGGTCTTGCTTGCCTAGGGGAGGGGGCAAGGGATGCTGAGGCCAGACAGTTTCTTAGTAACTCACACCCTATTATGCATCTATCAGCACCTACCTCACCACATTGCAATGATTTACTTTCTGGCTTGGATCGTCCTCTGAATTGTGTCTTCTGAGATCAAGAAATGTTTCACTGACCTTGGTCTCCAAAACCCTGAGAGGGGGCTTTCTAATGGTGAAACCAAGGCAAATTTTTGAAACCTCTCCCAACCTCTCTAAAATGAGACTGGTCTCATAGTAGTTTGGTTGGGATGAACAAAGGTAAAATATATTAATTCCTTAGAAGAGTGCCTGTCTCATATCAGTAACTTAATTAATATTAGTTACTATTACTTGTTTATCTCACTGTTACTTGTTGTGGACGTTTGGCTGCCTACCCAACAGTCATTCTCAGCTCCTTTTTTTTTTTTTCTGCTCTGCTGTGGCTGCTGCTGCTAAGTCACTTCAGTTGTGTTGGACTCTGTGTGACCCCATAGACGGCAGCCCACCAGGCTCCCCCATCCCTGGGATTCTCCAGGCAAGAACACTGGAGTGGGCTGGCATTTCCTTTTCCAATGCAGGAAAGTGAAAAGTGAGAGTGAAGTCCCTCAGTCGTATCCAACTCTTAGTGACCCCATGGACTGCAGACTACCAGGCTCCTCCGTCCATGGGATTTTCCAGGCAAGAGTACTGGAGTGGGGTGCCATTGCCTTCTCCTTTTAGAAACTGAAAATGCAAAGTACTCACCTTCCCAGCCTTGCTTGCAGCTGGGATATGAAAATGTACCCCAATTTTGAACAACAGGACTTGAATAAAAGTATGAAAGAGGCTTCTGGGAAAGATTTTCCTCTCTGATAAAAAGACAGAAAGATAGAGACCTTGGACACTATTAAAGAGAGAGAGGTGATGCTTGGAGCTGTGGCAGCCATGCTGTGACAATGAGGGCAGAGATAAAATCAAAAGTCAACATGTTGAAATTGTCAGAGCAGAAAGATGAGCTTTATGACACTGTTGAATTGCTGCCCCAATCTAGGAACTCCCTGTCTTAGAACACTGTTAAGGTAGATTTGAGATGTTCTTATTATGAGGGTTACTTTGAGTTGGGGGTTCTGGTATTAGCAGCTGAAAGTATTCCATTGAATGTGTGCATGCTAAGTTGTTTCAGTCGTATCCAACTCTTTGCAACCCTATGGACTGTAGTCTGCAAGGCACCTCTGTCCATGGGGTTCTCCAGGCGAGAATACTGGAGTGGATTGCCGTGCCCTCCTCCAAGGGGATCTTCCCAATCCAGGGACTGAGCCTACATCTCTTGTGTCTCCTGCATTGGCAGGCGTGTTTTTTATCCCTAGTGCCACCTGGAAAGCCATTCCATTGAATCCGTTATTATAGAAATTTATGCTCAGTTACTATTGAAAGAAAGTGGCAGTATCAGGCTGGAAATCTTGGGCTCCTGGGGCCCTGGTAAGGGCTTTCACTGAGCATCACTCTCCAGCCCCCGCTCCCTTGGCCAGACTCATATTAACCCAAGAGCTGGCTGCCAACGGAGGTCATAGATAGGTAATGTTTCTTGTTCCATGAATACGTGTGTTGGCCTTATAGGCAGTTCTGCAGTGTACCCATCAGAGAACAGGTGAACGCACAGCCAAAGAAAACACACAAGGCGGGAAGGAATCACGTACGAGTGAACAATCCAACCCCCTCGGGCTTAGTTTGCCCTCCATCTGATCACACAGCCCTGTTCATTTAATCTGCGACGTTCCGTAATCGGAATGGCAACAAGGGGGTCAGCCTGCTGGGGGCTGGCGAACAAACCCATGCCTATCCTCACCTTGTTTCAATGGTATTTCTAACTTAGTTTTGGCATGCTATTCATTCTCTTGTATCAGAGACTCTGTCTTTCTGTTGCTGAGAAAAGGGGGAGGGGGAGGCAGGGGTTATGCTTCTTTTGTTTCTGGTTAATTTTGTGGCTAGAAGAAATTTCGTGGGAAAGACAAATGCACAACGTACCTTTACCACAACAACTACCGGTCCCATGGTGTTGCAGGATGTTACAGGAATAACAGGCTCGCGGAGCACCTACACTGGGTGCGGGGGGCCCCACAGGTCAAAAACTAGTGACAGTGGGAAGAGGGATGGGATACGTTTTAAGGGTGTGATTGANCTCTGCTGTGGCTGCTGCTGCTAAGTCACTTCAGTTGTGTTGGACTCTGTGTGACCCCATAGACGGCAGCCCACCAGGCTCCCCCATCCCTGGGATTCTCCAGGCAAGAACACTGGAGTGGGCTGGCATTTCCTTTTCCAATGCAGGAAAGTGAAAAGTGAGAGTGAAGTCCCTCAGTCGTATCCAACTCTTAGTGACCCCATGGACTGCAGACTACCAGGCTCCTCCGTCCATGGGATTTTCCAGGCAAGAGTACTGGAGTGGGGTGCCATTGCCTTCTCCTTTTAGAAACTGAAAATGCAAAGTACTCACCTTCCCAGCCTTGCTTGCAGCTGGGATATGAAAATGTACCCCAATTTTGAACAACAGGACTTGAATAAAAGTATGAAAGAGGCTTCTGGGAAAGATTTTCCTCTCTGATAAAAAGACAGAAAGATAGAGACCTTGGACACTATTAAAGAGAGAGAGGTGATGCTTGGAGCTGTGGCAGCCATGCTGTGACAATGAGGGCAGAGATAAAATCAAAAGTCAACATGTTGAAATTGTCAGAGCAGAAAGATGAGCTTTATGACACTGTTGAATTGCTGCCCCAATCTAGGAACTCCCTGTCTTAGAACACTGTTAAGGTAGATTTGAGATGTTCTTATTATGAGGGTTACTTTGAGTTGGGGGTTCTGGTATTAGCAGCTGAAAGTATTCCATTGAATGTGTGCATGCTAAGTTGTTTCAGTCGTATCCAACTCTTTGCAACCCTATGGACTGTAGTCTGCAAGGCACCTCTGTCCATGGGGTTCTCCAGGCGAGAATACTGGAGTGGATTGCCGTGCCCTCCTCCAAGGGGATCTTCCCAATCCAGGGACTGAGCCTACATCTCTTGTGTCTCCTGCATTGGCAGGCGTGTTTTTTATCCCTAGTGCCACCTGGAAAGCCATTCCATTGAATCCGTTATTATAGAAATTTATGCTCAGTTACTATTGAAAGAAAGTGGCAGTATCAGGCTGGAAATCTTGGGCTCCTGGGGCCCTGGTAAGGGCTTTCACTGAGCATCACTCTCCAGCCCCCGCTCCCTTGGCCAGACTCATATTAACCCAAGAGCTGGCTGCCAACGGAGGTCATAGATGGGTAATGTTTCTTGTTCCATGAATACGTGTGTTGGCCTTATAGGCAGTTCTGCAGTGTACCCATCAGAGAACAGGTGAACGCACAGCCAAAGAAAACACACAAGGCGGGAAGGAATCACGTACGAGTGAACAATCCAACCCCCTCGGGCTTAGTTTGCCCTCCATCTGATCACACAGCCCTGTTCATTTAATCTGCGACGTTCCGTAATCGGAATGGCAACAAGGGGGTCAGCCTGCTGGGGGCTGGCGAACAAACCCATGCCTATCCTCACCTTGTTTCAATGGTATTTCTAACTTAGTTTTGGCATGCTATTCATTCTCTTGTATCAGAGACTCTGTCTTTCTGTTGCTGAGAAAAGGGGGAGGGGGAGGCAGGGGTTATGCTTCTTTTGTTTCTGGTTAATTTTGTGGCTAGAAGAAATTTCGTGGGAAAGACAAATGCACAACGTACCTTTACCACAACAACTACCGGTCCCATGGTGTTGCAGGATGTTACAGGAATAACAGGCTCGCGGAGCACCTACACTGGGTGCGGGGGGCCCCACAGGTCAAAAACTAGTGACAGTGGGAAGAGGGATGGGATACGTTTTAAGGGTGTGATTGACCTCCTGTCGCTAAGAAATATTGTTTCTCTCCCCCAGTGTTTTCATGAGCTGCCGTGTTCTCGCCTATGTCACCACATTTCTATGTGACTGTATTTCATCTCCACACTTGTAGAACTTTCTAGAGTCAACAGCGGTAGCTTCAACACAAAGGCCTTTCTCACCCCAGGCCCTACCCAGTCTCCTTTACCTCTGCAACCTCCCATTCTTCCTCAAATGCTCTCCTGTATGGATTTACAAGATTCCACGCGATGGGTGTTTACTTGCTAAGTCGTGTCCAACTCTTTGTAACCCCCACGGACTGCAGCCCTGCCAGGTTCCTCTGTCCAGGGGGATTTCCTAGGCAAGAATACCAGAGCGGGGGTTGCCATTTCCTCCTCCAGGAGATCTTCCTAAGCCAGGGATCAAACCTAGGTCTCCAGCATTGGAAGCCCACAAGATTCCATAGAGAGACTCTGATCATCTTTTCCTCTTCCTTTTCATCCTGCCCTCAAAATGGGATCATTTACCACATCCTCTTCTTTTCCTTCCAGCACTCTCCTTGTTGTTCAACTGGTTTACAAACTTACATTTCCCTTATTGGATAGATGTCTGTTATCAAAACTTCGAGGACGCAAAAGGATGTAAAGTCAGTTAATGTTTTTTCCTTGGACTCCCCTGCACTCCATCTGCCCAATCCCTCTTACCAGAAGACTCCTCTATGAGAGCTCAGATGTGCCTTCCTTTGGAGTGTGTACAGACATAATTTGATAGCGTGGTTTTGACTATAATTTCAGTCTCTACATCTAGTCCTGCCTGTCCTCCTAAGTTGTAATGTTTCATGACCCACTCTTTGTATACATTTCCCCCACATTGTCTCTCAAACTCCAGCTGCCGAAGGCCAAACTCATCACCTTTCTCAAACTTGACTTCTCCTTCTGTATTCTCAGCCTCAGTTTATGGTGTCACCATCCAATGAAGCAAGTTGGAAACCATGTCGCCATCTTTGACTTCCCCTTGTCTGTCTCTCTCTTTTTCCTGCTCTTTCATGAAAGACAGCCATGAGCCACCACGGTCTGCCCACTCCACTCCTCGATTCGTTTTCACAGGTGCCCTGTTTCCTTTTCCCTGCTGCTTCTGCCCTAGTCCAAGCCCTAACTCCCTATCAGCAGAACTAAAGCTGCTGGCAGCTCCTGTATTTAGCCTACTCACCACCATTGTACACTTGCTCCCCTCCCACTTCATTTAGGCTGCCATGGCTCATACCCAGAGAATGAATCATGGTTGACTGAAGCCAGAAACAGCAGTTCTAATCTTCTTTGACAGATTTCACTATCTTAGGCTCCTTTGCACCAAGAGGGTAGTGATGTGATTCAGTTTTGGTGAATAAAACATACAGGGGAGATCTGGAAAGAGGCTCATGAAAAGGAAAACCTCTCTTCCCCCATCCCCACCAGTACTATCATTTTCATTTATATTTTATTATTTTATTTATTTATTAATTTTTGGCCATACCGCATAGCTTGTAGGATCTTAGTTCCTCGATCAGAGACTGAACCCAGACACACACCAGTGAAAGCGTGGAGTCCTAACCACTGGACCACCAGGGAATTCCCTCATTTATATTTTAGAAGTTTAAACTCTGGGGACTTCCCTGCAGGTCCAGTGGTTAAGATGCCGCACTTCCACTGCAGGGGGCCCAGGTTTGACCCCTGGTTGGGAAACTAAGATCTTGCAGGCTGCTTGATCAAAAAATAGGGGGAAAAATGAAAAACAGAAGTGTCAGATCTTTTGGCTGACATTTGGTGCCTAGACAACCTAGCTCTCTAATTACCTTTCTTGCAATATTACCCACTTCTCACTTCTCACCACATACCTCCTATTGGAGGCTAGGAGTAAGAAGCCCAAGAGTAAGTGTATCCTCCATGGTACCTGGTTTCCAAAGGTGGTCCCCAGTGGAGCCCATCTCCCATGATCCACAAGCCACAGTCTTGTGCAGCTCCTTCCCACTATGAATCTGCACAGGTCTTGTCAAATACTTTAGCTCTTCAATTGCAGAGGGCCTGATGCTATGTCACTCTGGGTCAGGATGATGCTCCAGATTCCACTTAGGGCCTCCTCAGGAGCCCCAAGCCACCAGATAAGCGATCTAATCACCCGGAGACCACCACGCTCAAGGAAGTGTAAGTGAACCCCAGGAGAGGCCACGAAGAGAACTGAGAATCTTGGCCAGGACAGAAGACCAAGGCCCCCAACTTGTGATGGAGGTTGAGCCGTTACCATCAGCCCCCACTCTCTTGTGTCCTCTGAGCTGATGCCCAGTGGAGCAAAGACAAACTGGGAGTGCTGGAGTGAAAAGGTGCCTGAAAACCATTTCTTCTGGTCAGACTCAACTAGTCTCCCCTTTCTTACAGGTGGTGTTCTCCCTCTGCATCATACACTTTGCCTAGATTACGTTTCCTCCTCATCACACTTAGCCCATCCTCATGGCTCAGCTTGAATGTCACCTCTTCTATAAATCCTTCTCTGTAATGTCAATCCTGAACACTTGGGCTCTGGAGCAGGTGTGTGTTTTTGCCCACCTGCCTTCATCCTCCCTTTCCATTGTAACAGCGGACCAATTTTGTTTAGATGGATGATTTCTCCTTCTTTTGGGTGGAACTGTCAGTCACGTCCGTCCACTTACCTCTGTCTTGGGTGGGACATAAAACTTGACTGGGCCAATCAGCTGCTTTCTCCTTCCGGTACAAATCCTGAGATGGGTGACAAGAAACCGCAAAGGAATGGCAGCTTGACCGCATCCTCACAGCTCCTGCCAGCTGGGTCCCCCAAGCTGCTGTCATGCCCGTTCAGCACAAGAGGTGATTCTTCAGCTCTTTCTTTGAGTCTCTGAACCCACCTGTAGCAGAGACAGTAAGATCACCAATGATTCCATTTTCCCCTTACAATTTCCAGCCCCCTGCAGTTAGGGCAGACCACGTGACTAGTTCTTACCGATGACAATGGAGTAGAAATGACACGTGTCACTTTCAGGCTGAGGCAGTGAAAAACCCCCTGTGCAAATCTCCAGTCTCTAGAGATCCCGGCGTGGTCACCAAGGAGGCTACACGTTTCAGGTGATGTGGCTATAAATGATTGTGGAGCCTCCGTTCATCTGGGTCCCTAGTCGGTGAAAAGCAGAACTTCTGCTGGCCCACAAGGACTATAGCATGACCTAGAAATTATGATTAGGGGGATGTTTGTTACAGCACCATAGCTTATCCTATCCTGAATAATATATACCCAATATCCTTTCAATAATTTTTTTTGCTTAAATTCCAAGAGTCAGTTTATTATATCTAAAATATCTTAACTGATAAACTCTACAGTACTTGGCAGTTTCTTCTCTGATTACCCTTATTAATGTGCATCTGGGCTTCCCAGGTGGCTTAACAGTAAATATTCCTCCTGCCACTGCAGGAGATTCAGGAGACGAGGGTTCGATGCCTGGGTTGGGAAGATCCCCTGGAGGAGGAAATGGCAACCCACTCCAGTATTCTTGCCTGGAAAATTCCATGGACAGAAGAGCCTGGCGAGATGCAGTCCATGAGGTCAGGAAGAGTCAGACATGACTCCGCACACATGCATGAATGTGGATCTACCTTATCTTTTTAATCAGCTATCTTTATATAAAAGCAGCTGGGCTAAGGACTACTAAGATTTAATTTTTGCATCCTACCACATTGCTGTACATTTATAAGATTCTCAATAATTATTTGTTAGGGTGAAGTCAAAAGTTGAATGAAAATGAAAAGTTTGATGAGTCAACTAGATATATTCTTTTCAATCTTGGTTTCCATATCTATGTTCACATGAGTTTTAATTAAGAGATTTAAAAATATGATTATATCTATATTTTTATAATAATAGTGGCAATATATACATATGTATGTGTTCAATCATATTATGATTGTCATAATTTCAAAAAGTCTGTTAAATGCCAAAGAATAAAATACTTTTGAAACACCAGAACAAAATTTATATTCACTAAGCTCTTAATTCATGACAGATGCTATATGTTGATTACTTTGTTTTTCATCTCCCCATCCCACCCCACCCCAACACTGATGTTTAATATTATTTTGTAGACCAAGAGAGAAGCAGCAATTTGGAGCTCTGTGTCTATTGTTTCCAAAGGAACTGATAATTTTCAAATCAGAGGGGAAAAAGTGCCCTCGGAAGCTGCCGAACCCATGAGTAAGAGACATGGAGAAGAAGGAATTCTCCACTTTTCTTTATTTAAAAAGAAATACATGTAAATGAAAATGATTTACAACCTGCTCCCAGCGAGAAAGAGAAAGGAGAGAAACTTCTTTTATTTGAATAAGCTTTAAGAGCATGGGCTGTGGGATACACGAATAAATTTAAGTTGTGTTGTTTTAACTCAGTCCTGCTGAAACTTTGGCCTGCTTGTGATTGACTTGGGGATCTTGTTAATATGCAGATTCTGCCCCAATAGATCAGGGGAGGGCCTCAGATGCATCCTGAGATGTCCCACAATCTCCCAGTGATACTGATGCTGCTAGTCCATGGATCACCCTTGGGAGAGTGAATGCATAATGCTTCTGAAGCGATTAGAACAGTCATTGAAATTCAAGAGCTCTTAAAAGGCTAGCTTGAGACGACATTGAATTTGGAGTTTTCGTCAGCTTGCCCTGAATTCAAACTTTAATAAGTTTTCTTTTTAAGTTAGTTAGGAAATCACTATGACCTTGCATCTTATTCACTCTTCTGGTAATTTCACTCTTTAGAAAAGAGGAGCACAGACGCAGGTGAAACAGAGGTCTGAGAAGTGAAAGTAGCTGTAGCAGATTCTAAATGTGGCTGCTGCTACTGCTAAGTCACTTCAGTCGTGTCCGACTCTGTGCGACCCCATAGACGGCAGCCCACTAGGCTCCCCTGTCCCTGGGATTCTCCAGGCAAGATCACTGGAGTGGGTTGCCATGTCCTTCTCCAATGCATGAAAGTGAAAAGTGAAAATGAAGTCGCTCAGTCGTGCCTGACTTTGTGACTCCATGGACTGCAGCCTACCAGGTTCCTCCATCCATGGGATTTTCCAGGCAAGAGTACTGGAGTGGGTTGCCATGTCCTTCTCCGCTAAATGTGGCCACTTTACTAATATTTAGCTTTATTATTACTTT